>JAGDQO010000508.1:600000-1014943 GCA_018342035.1 Solanum appendiculatum
TGAATAGTATTTAATAGCAAGGATAAAATAGGCACAACGTGATAAATTATTCATTGATTTATAAACTGGACAAGTAATTCTGGCTCACCCACTAGACGGAGGGAGCAACACTTTCCTTTGTTTCAATTTATTTATTTGATTTATATATATATATATATATATATATATATACTTTTAACATTCACATGACTTGTCTAAAACAATAAAATTAAAGAATATTTTGATATGTTCTACGTATTTTTAAGTTAAAATTACACAATTCAATTTGTTAATTTTTTAAAATTCTATATCAAGCTAAAATCAAACCAAAAAAAAATTGAAACAAGAGAAATAATAAATTAGATACGCGTCATCTGAAATCTTAAAACGTAAATTATGATTCACTACGTATGCGTAATTTTATGGTAGGTGAGACATGTCATGTCATAAATGTCTGAGGTTCCTTTTATTGACAATTTGATAAAGTGCATATATGAATCCCACTTTATTATAATTTTCATCCCCCACCCCACCCACACCCAACCTTGTTCTATTCACCCTAGATACTGGATACTGCTAATTCAGGTTAAGAATTCCCACATAAAAAGTGGACGAAAATTTAGTTTTTTTATATGGATTTGGACAATTCTTCTCTCATGAGCTACCTTTTGTAACCTTCAATCACTTGCAATAGGCACATTCTAATTTGCGCCACTTCACATGAAGATTATGTCAATCTGCTATCCAAGTAATGCCTATTATATCATGATTTTAGAACAAAAATTATTTTGCTCTACATGATTTTAATTTAGAGATTGGATACAAAATTGACTAACGTAATGTCAATATTTCAAAACCTACTATGGTCCACCAGGATTAATTTAACATGGTCCATGAATAAGAAAATCCAAACATTGAAACAAAATGAGCATGTATTGAAATACTTTTTTACTAAAAATATTGGCTTTATAAATCCCATGATAAGTCTTTTGCATTGAAAAAACAGTACCCTAGCTACTAGTAAATGTAAAGAGAATTAAACAGGAGTTACAATTAATTTCACATGCAGATTCATGTGACACACATACTAGTTGATTATAAACACTTTTTGAAAATATATATATACTTTTTTTCTTTTCTTAGGAATGAAAGGATTTTATTTATTTAATAAGAAGGTTCATTCATGCAAAAAGAAATTGATCTAAGTGATATAGTTTCAGCAGCATCTCCTTCGAGAGCTTTTGATATAAGCAAAAAGGAAATGCTTCAAAAACATAGAGTTAATTTGTAGTTATATTTGGATCCTTCGTTGTCCTTCCGTATTCTGCTAATAAATCTACCGCTATATTAGCCTCCCTCCATATGTGTTGCTGGGATGTCTCCTCCATCTGTAGGAGTAGTGACCTGCAATTGATCAAACACTAATTGTTACTCAAAAATATTTTTAAAATTTATTTGTTAAACAAAAACTCTTCTCACTAAAAGTACATTATTTTATAATAAATTGAATTTTAGAAATTTTACAAAACAAACTATTAATAATTTTTGTTTAAATATCCATAAGATGAAAATGAAATTGAAATTGAAAGTCGACAAATAATTAATACGTAGGTAGTAGAATACTAGAATTGTGTTGTCACTCCTTACCTACTAAACTATGAAAGGATTCATAAATATTTCCATTCTTATGTCAAGTGAGAGTACTATATGTTCAACACATTGCAGTTTACGGTATCTGTCTCCATTAACCATTAAATGATACTAGCATCTATAAATGGACAACTACTACTTTACTGTCCATAAAACTATGCCCACTTTTATAACTTATATTTTTTCCTTGTGGTGCTCAATAGTCCTAAAAGATTCGTTTGACCATGAAAATTCACTTATTTAATAAGGTGTATAATAATAATTTGAATAATGTGTATTAGTAATGTTGAGATAGTTATGCCAACGTTATTTTTTATTGGAATTGAAACAAAATTTTAACTCATTGATAAAGATGAATTGTTGTAATGTACTAATATTGTATAAGCAATGTATATGAACGTATAAATGTTTTTGATACATTATTATACATTACATATATATAGTTATACACTATTTTTACAACGTCGATACATTGCATATACATATAATTATTCTTGTTTGATTTTTTAGAGCAAACAACATAAATTTAACTAGTTTAGATCCTAATTAAGTGAGCTCATGTCAGTTTAAAATATTACCTTTTCGCACCATATTTTCTTTATCTCTCAAATACATGTATCTCTGATATAAGCTTATCAAATTAGGTATAATTTGTTCTAGAGAGACTGTATCTAAGTGTGATTCTTTTGTACATGGGATACACTCTCTCTCTCTCCTGACTCGTCTCTTTCCATATGTATTTGTATTTCAAAATGTATTTGGTATCATAGATACATGTATCTAGTATCAAAGATACATGTTGATTCTTTGGCTCGTTTCGCTACCCTCTCTCTCTCTCGCCTCTCTCCTCTTTCCCTATGTATCTGTATTTCAAAATCTATCTGGTATCAAAGATACATGTATCAATGATTTTTTTAAGGAATAGTGTATCGAACTTGAAATATGGTACGAAATTATTAATTAATGAGACAATATATAATTATTTTAACTTATGAAACATATTAGTATATATGATAAAAAATATTTTGTATAATTATATAGTTTCTCCATTTTTAAAGGTGAAACTACATAATTAGACATACTCCACTACTATATATACTATTGTTATCTATACTTTCAAAATACTACGTATCTTACCACTAATTAAGAGTTTCCTATAATTTATTGAGGAAGATACACTCAAATACATATACTTTTGCTACTAGATACACTAAAATAGGGAGAGATGCGAGCGAACTAGTCATGTATCTTAGATACATGCGAATCACACTATATACACACTAGATGCATGTATTTGTATGTATCTAGGATACCAGATACATAGGAAAGTGGAGAGCGAGATGGTAGCGGGAGGCAAGGAAAGCGAATGAGAATTGTTATGTATCCCAAATACATGTCAATCCACTTGGATATGGTGTATCTAGAACAAATTACACATAATTTTGACCATATGTATTTGGACGAATCTGGACGCACAAAAATCTGATAAGATTCATAATATTGCAATCTAGAATGTATCAAAGTAATTAACTCCTAAATTAGTAGGATATATGTAAGTTTTTCCTTTTTAAAACAAAATCACATGTAACTCCTAAACTAGTAGGATTTATGTAACTTTCCATTTTTTTATGAGAAACTTTCAATAAGACTTTAGTTTGGGCTTACTTATAGATCTATAGATATAGTTTTCTTAATTACGAATTATAGCTACATGTTTGGGGGAGAAGAAAGGTGAGCGAGACTAGGAGAGGGATGAGAGAGGTGAGCGAGGTTTGAAAGAGAGAAGAGAGAGGCGAGAGAGGTTGAATACATGTTGTATTCATTGTATCATGAATACAACTGATCTGTATCAAAAACTATTGTATTTAGCTACGTATTAGGAGGAGAGAGGAGAGTGAGATCGAGAGGGAGGAGAGATACGAGTGAGATCGAGAGAGAGAGAGAGAGGAGAAAAATGATACATGTTGTATTTGTTGTATCACGAATACAATTGGTAAAGAATACAAATACAGTTGATACAAAATACAAATATAGTTGTCTGAATACAATTAATATAAAATACAAATATCTCAAATATATTTGATTGAATACATTTGATACACAATACATTTGATAGAGAGGATGAATGCATATTGTATTCGTTGTATCAAGTTTCATCACAAATACAATTGATACAATTGATTAGTATTATGTATCGAATATAATTGTATCAATTGTATTAACGAACACAATTTGTATCGATGAATACAATTGACAGAATACACATTGTCATAATACAATTGATACATTATACATATACAAGTGATATATAATACAAATACAGTTTATTTGAAATACAAATACATTTGATATATAATATAAAATACAATTGTCATATTATGTAAAATATTTTTTTGGGCTACAGTTAATTGAGATGAGGAGAGAGATAGGCGAGAGGGAGAGAGAGGGGCGAGGGGAGAGGATAGTGGGAGGAGAGAGAAATTTACTATAAAACCCCTTATAACTACAAATTGTAATAATTTTAAACTATAATGAATTATTATTGGGAAAATTTCACAAATAGCTACAGTGGAAAACATAATAGGCCTCCTTAACTATAGTTTGCCTATTTGCGCATTATAGCTATAGTTTAAATAGCTATTGTGATTTTGATTTGTATAATTCGTCCTTTTTATAAATAATTATACAAAATCTTATTTAATTTTATCTAACTGATTACGCAGTAATTAAGGAAAATAATTCCTTAAATAAAGGTCATTTAGTTTAATTAGAATAGTTACAAAAATAAGTCTTCTTCTTCTTGAGGAAATGTAGAGTATTCATTGTTTTCATTCAATCAAAGCTTCTTCAGTATTAGAATGGAAACAATTGATTTTTTAAGGCTTGAACAACGAAAAGATAAATACAACAATCTATCTATTACGACTTGTGTATTCTTCTATGTATATGTATTTCATATATTTCTTGGTTAATTTGTCTAAACATATTGTATATAATTGAGTTATTTTCGATTACTTGTATCAGTTTGTATATGTTACGGCTTGATTTGTATATTAGATAGATTTTATACAAGTCATGGGTGATTCTTTGTCTAAACATATTGTGATTTATGAAATTTTCCCTTACTTTTATCCTCATAACAGGGACTTACTTTCCAACGGCTTTTCAAACCCAGATTTATTCAAACTTTCATTAGATCTGACTGTACCACCATCTTGGAACCAAGTTAAGATGAACTTAAAAATTAATCTTTTACATCTAAATTGAGTCTAGCTTACTAGATCATTGTACAGAAGACAATCGAAATGTTTAAGAACAATTTTATTTTCATAATAACTGTATGGTAATCTTTTACCCAAGCAAAGGGCCTGTCGAGAATCAAATTAAAGCTTGAATAATCTAGATCTGAAGATTCTAACCGGGCGATTTCTTTAGTATAATTCTACCATAGATATGATATGTTTAGCCTATCATAAAACTGAAAGAACAAATACGAAATATAAAGTAAAATAACTTACTCAGATCCACCACCGATTTTGCCTTCAAAAGTTGAAGATTTTATAAAAAATTTCTTTACAAAGAGAGAAAACTAAAAACTTGCCTCAAAAGGACTTGCCTTCTCTAATCGAAGAAAGCTTTCTTAAATAGAAAAATAAAAGCTACTATTTGTACAATGACCCGACATCAATGGGTCCTACGCACTTATTTTCATAGTGCGATGTTACAGTATATCTCTTTAGTATAATTCTACCATAGATATGATATGTTTAGCCTATCATAAAACTGAAAGAACTAGGTATCAGAGCCTAGGTATTTTCATAGTAATCAAGATTTCTAAGGTTATAAATCTATCATAGATATGTTGGAAGCTTATCTGTTTAACTGTTGTATGGAACAAGAAATGATTAGTACCAAAGGTACTAGATTGCAAGAGGTAGATTTACCTCAAAACTTAGACTTGTTAAACAAGTGGACTATTCCTAAGGTCCAATTAAATACTATCTATGATTATGGGTGGTTTGATAAACTATCATCTAAGCAATTGATTAAAACTACTGAACAAAGTATTGCTTTGAATTCCTCTGAACAGACTATTCGTTTGTTAAGTGAAAGAGATATTAATATGTATCGCAATCGTTATAATTATATGCATATTGGTATGGTACAGATTGCTTTTAAACCTTTAACCCTGAAAGGGTTACCTGAAACTTTTATGGCTGCTTTGCGTGATGCTAGAAATTATAATTTCAGACAGTCATTAATTGGTTCGATTGAATCAACTGTTGCTTATGGGCCAGTTTATTTTAATACTCAGCCTAATTTGCAATTATCTTTATCAGATGTTAATATTCTTGATGCTTTGACTTTGAATATTAAAACGCATGGTTATAATTATGCGCCTGGATCTGAATTATTATGTTTGTCTTATAGAATTTATTACAGATTGTTATCTACTTTGAATCCAAAGTGTAAATTGTTTGATAATTCGCAACAAACTGTTTTGATAGAAACAAATTTCTCTAAATCCAAGATCTCTACTAGAAGGACTATTTTATGGGATGAAATTGATTTTCCTTCTACTTGGACTTTAAATTCTGTTATAGCTCCGGAACAATTGACAAATGAAATCAGTAATACTGATTGCTCTCATGTTTCTCAAGAAATGGATGGGAGAATTGTTATACAGTTTGATAACAGTAATACAGGTAGATTTAATGATAGATCTACAGTTTACTCGAGACAATCTTTCTCTGAAGCAAGATTGCAAAGACCAATGGTAAGTCATATTTCTCCGTTGGATTCAAGATTTGGATCAGCAAGAAGTAGACCTGCTTCTTTGCATACTTTGGTAACAGAGGAACCTGTTAAAAAGGTAAAAGAAGTGATAAACGTAGAAAATATTGTTGAAAACGATGAAGTTTTACAAACTGATCATTTTGATAAATTAAATGAAAATAATTCTTTTCTTGGAATGATGCAAGTTATTACTGCTCATAAATGGTATGTTAAATGTACTATTCTAATTGATAATAATTTTTCAATAACTGATATTGCTATGATTGATAGTGGTGCAGTTGTTAGTTGTATCCAAGAAGGATTGATACCTTCAAAGTATTTTCAAAAAACTACTCATACAGTTAAATCTGCTTCTGGACATTCTTTGGATATAAAGTATAAATTGTCTAATGCGAGTATTTGTCAGAATAAAGTCTGTATTCCTCACTTTTTCTTTTTGGTTAAAAATCAGTTATATCCTCCTATTATTTTAGGAACTCCCTTTATAAATGTTATTTATCCCTTTACTCATATAGATGTTGCAGGGTTTATTGCAGGAAAAGGAGATAAACAGGTTAAGTTTGAATTTGTGACTAATCCTGTTTCAAAAGAAATTAGTGCTTTAATTGATATGAAGCAGAAGCATATTGATAATTTGCAATTTGAATGTTATAGCATGAATATATTTGAAACAATGAAATCAGTGAAAATTCAAGAAAAAATTAAATTAATCACTGATCAATTATCTGTTGATATTTGTGCAGATCATCCTAGTGCTTTTTGGGATAGAAAGAAACATATTGTCACTCTTCCATATGAAGAGGATTTTGTGGAAGAAAATATTCCCACTAAATCAGGACCATGTCAAATGAATGCTGAGTTGGTCGAATTTTGTAAAAAAGAGATTGATAATCTTTTACAAAAGAAATTGATTAAACCTTCCAAGTCTCCTTGGTCGTGTACAGCTTTTTATGTTAATAATGCTGCTGAAAAAGAAAGAGGTGTTCCAAGATTGGTTATAAATTATAAACCTCTTAATAAGTTTTTAAAATGGATTAGATATCCTATCCCTAATAAAAGGGATCTTCTCTCTAGATTATATGATGCTAATATTTTCTCAAAATTTGATTTAAAATCTGGTTATTGGCAGATTCAAATATTTAAAGATCATTCTTATAGAACTGCTTTTAATGTTCCGTTTGGTCAATATGAATGGAATGTTATGCCTTTTGGATTGAAAAATGCACCTTCTGAATTTCAGAAGATTATGAATGATATTTTTAATCCTTATATGGATTTTATTATTGTTTATATTGATGACATTCTTGTGTATTCAAAGACTGTGGAAATGCATATTAAGCATCTTGAGATCTTTAAAAGAGTGGTTATTCAAAATGGTTTAGTTATATCAAAACCAAAAATGAGCTTATTTCAAACTGAAGTAAGATTTTTAGGACATTTGATTTGTCAAGGGAAGATAACTCCCATTCAAAGATCTATTGATTTTGCATCAAAATTTCCTAATGTTATTTCTGATAGAACTCAATTGCAGAGATTTCTTGGAAGTTTGAATTATATTTCTCCTTTTTATAAGAATCTGTCCAGAGATTTAGCTCCATTGTTTGACAGGTTAAAAAAGGATTATAAATCTCCGTGGACTAAGGAACATACCGCTTTAGTTCAATTTGTTAAACAAAAGATTAATGATTTGCCTTGTTTGACTCTTGCTAATCCAGCTTGGCAAAAAATTATTGAGACTGATGCGTCTAATATTGGTTATGGAGGGATCTTGAAACAGATTAACCCTCATGATAAAATTGAATATCTGATTAGATATCATTCTGGTAAATGGAAAGAGGCTCAAAAGAAATATGCCACTGTTGCGCATGAAATGCTGACTATTGTTAAATGCGTCCTTAAATTTCAAGATGATTTATACAATCAAAAGTTTTTGATAAAAACTGATGCTCAAGCAGTTAAATTCATGTTTAATAAAGATTTTAAGCATGATGCTTCTAAATTAATATTTGCTAGATGGCAGGCACAGCTGGCTCCTTTTGATTTTGAGATTGTTTATAAAAAAGGAAGTGAAAATTCCTTACCTGATTTCTTATCAAGAGAGTTTATTCAATGAATTCAGAATATTTAAATATTTTCATTGAGCAAGATAGTTTATTAGCAATTTTGCAGGTGATAAAATTGCCTAGAGATATTCAAGAAAATATTCTTGAAAAAATTATTAATAATATAATGCGTCAAGATATTATTGATGCAGTTCGAGATTTGTTGATAGAAGAAAGAGATGAATTTATTTATGATTACTTATCAGAATAAATGTTTCTTCTACAGAATGGAATCCTCGAATTATCGAGGAAGAAGCAGAGGAAGAGGAGGAAGATCATCCTCCCAAACAAAGTCATACTCGCAGGCATCCTCATATGGATCGTCGTCGCAAAGTTTCCCAGTTATATAAATAGGGAATAAAACTCTGATAAATGAGAAGATTTCTCAAATTTCATCATCAGTTCATTTGGAAGATATTCCAAAGGATCATCCACTACATGCTCAACTGCAAGCATATATGGAATCTCAAAAGAGAAAAGATACTTTCTCTTCCATAGCTCAAGAAGATAATGATGATATCAAGGCTTACGAAAAAGTAAGTAAAAAGGAAATGATATTTCCTATTGAAAATGCTGAGATTCAGCGAAAAGAAGAACCTTGGAAGATATTTCAAAGGTATCTAATTACTGGGTTATATTATCCAGGAGAGTCATATAAGACTCGGTCTTATTATGAGACTATCCTTAAAGAAACAGGTAGTGCAGATTTTCAGCACTTCTCGGGATATAACTCGAGTGAGAATTCTTATAATTTCTCAAAAATTATAATCAAACAGATTATATCTGTTGAAGAATGGGGAATCTCAACGATGAAAGAAAGACAGATAAGTCTTAACAAAGTAAAAATGAACTTTACTTATTGGGATTATATCCAAGCTTTTGATAAAGTATTATACTATAATAATGAAAGGCATAAACACACTTGGTTTGTGAAGATATGTTCGAAGATATTTGAACAGCAAATTCCAAATTGGTTTTTGTCATGGTGGTCATACCACGGTCCTACGGTAAAGATTTTAGCTCCTTTATTTTTAAAGTTATACAGAGATTGGGTGAAAGTTTCTCCAAAATTATCTGAGTTATACTCACGAGAGCATATTAGCTCTTTGGAAAATATTGATCAAATCTATTTCTTTATTGAATTTTCAATTCCTTGGATTCATAAGTGGACTCCCGAATTGAGTTTTAATGAAGAACAGATTCCTTGCTTATATAGGATTTTTTATAATAATTTCTGGGATAAATTGATGAAAAAAGATCCCAAAACTAAAGAATTGTTTGGACAAGAGTTAGTTGATGAAATCACCTCAACAATCCAGGAGTATTCAAAGACTCCAATGAAAGAAATTATAGATGATTCTTCAGTAAGACATATAGCCAGAAGAATCTCAGTCCAAGAAGGTGATAAGACTGAAATGATTGAGAAATATCTTGAAGAAGTAAAGAAAAATTTGCTTTCTTCAATTAATCAGTTTGATAAATCTGACACTTCAATGCAAAGTGAAAATAGCAACGAAGATATTCAAGATGCACAGTATCCAGATGATATGTCAACAGAAGAAGCTTTGCTGAAAGCAGAAAAATTAATGAGAGAAATCAAAGGTAAAGCTCAACAATAATTTGGCTTTTTGAAATAGTAAAGCCGCCGTAGGGGCTCACAGATACAGTAGATACACTGTAACATCGCACTATGAAATGAGTGCGTAGGACCCATTGATGTCGGGTCACTGTAGAAATAGTTTTTTTTTTCTATTTAAACAGACTTTCTTCACTTAGAGAAGCAAGTCCTTTTTTAGGCAAGTTTTAGTTTTTCTCTCTTTGTAAAGAAAAATTTATAAAATCTTCAAACTTTTGAAGGCAAGATCGGTGGTGGATCTGAGTAAGTTATTTTACTTTTTATTTCTTTATAGTTCTTTCAGTTCAATGATAGGCTAAACATATCATATCTATGGTAGAATTATACTGAAGAAATCGATGGTAACTTAAGCTTTTCAACCTTACAATTTGGAGCAATGTGACCATATTTTCCACATTTATAACATTTAATTTTTGCCAAATCTCTTTTTGATCTGTTTTTGGCAAATCTTCTTTCTTTTCGAGAGCTTTTTCTAGCTTCTCTTTCTTCTTTAGATCGTTTTCTCGATCTCCTTCTTCTTTCATAAGTCTTTTCAGACTTATCTTTCCTTTTACTTCTTCCTACAATATCTGGAAGACCAAATTGAGAACAAAAATCTCCCATTTGATTTTTCTCTTTCATTTTATCCTTCTTTATCTGTCTGGATAATCTCAATTCATTACACAAGTTTAAACCTTCTTGTGTACAAATTCCTATCAATTTTCCGTATGTCAATAAGTTATAATGAATATCACCATCATTATCTCTCAAAAGTCTTCTTACTCTTTCTGCAAAGAGTGGAGGAAGCCCATCTATAAATTTAGCTTTCCAATAAACTTCTTTATTTTCAGGTAATTCCATTACCCTGCTTAGGTACGTATCTTTGTACCATCTAAACTCACTTAAAGTCCTGCAACGAAGACCATTAAGCAAAGTTCGCACTGTTTCATGCTGATTAGTATAACGACCATTAAAATGCTCTAAAATGGTAAGAACCAAACTATAAACAACATCTTCTCTATTAGAGACTAAAGCCATACCTAAATTATCTGTTCCTTCATCCATGGCTCTTGCATTTATCACCAATGCCTTTTCTTCAATTGATAAGTAATTATCCCACCAGCCTCTTAGTTGACCAGTAAATCCTGCAACTATCATTTTGCATATATTCTTATCAGAATTATTTACACTTCTACAAATAGTAGAATACATCAACATCCGATGTACCATAATGGTTAACTGTCTATCCGTTAATCCATCGAGATTCCATTCATAAATCTCTGTTCCGCTGTATGACGTATTCGTCTGATTCCAGTCCCTTTCTTCGATCAAAACATCTTGAGGCGTAGGACGAGGATAATAATAAGTTTGCATACGAGGTTTTTCAGCAAAACTTTTGTTATTTTTGAAATAACCTTTCAATTTATTTATTTCAGAAGAAATCTCTTCTTTATGATTACCAAATTTTTCTAAAGTTTTTACAAAATCTTCAGAAAGATGAATAGGTTTTGACTTAAAATCTTTAAATCTGCTAGTCATTTTTTCAAATTTTTCTTCTAGAAAATCTTCTAAATCATTTTTATTTTTAAAACGAAATCCCTGAATATCAGGAGGTCTTTGAATATTTGCAATTACTGTTTGAACTGGAACTTCCTTAGTAGTCTGAGACGTAGAAGCTACTTCAGTTACCTTTTCCTTTTCAGTAATCTTAATCTTTTTCAAAATATCTTTAACTATATCAGTTAATTTATCAATTTTTTCATCCAAAGAACTTATATGTTCTCCCAAAACTTTAACATATAAACTTAAATAATTATTTTGAGAAATTAATTTATTAATTTCTTTAACACTTACAATAGCAATTTCCATATCAACAAATTCTTGAAATGCTTCAAAAGTAATCCCAGTATTATTGGGTAACATAAAAAGATTTTGCGGAGGGTACATCGCCTTTGTGATATTACCTGCAGAATCTTTATAAGATCTTGTTAAAACATTTATAAATAATGGAATATAGGTAGTTATATACCAAGGAACAAAATGCATAATTTGATTATGCAATGCACAGAATTCATAAAATTCTTAAGAAATATTATTTAAATCCTCTTTTGAATATGATTTAAAAAACAAAGTTTTAAACTTGTTCCATTTTTCTGAGAGAAATTCATTTTGAATGAACCTTCTTGCCTGTGAACCAGGGCTAATGTGAACCAGGGCTAAAATCAATTTGTTGTGGGATCATTAAAACTCATTTTTATCGTATCCCATCTCGGATGCAGTAGGTATATCTCCTGCTTGTGACGCAGATATTTCATCTCCTTGCGTATTAACAATCTGAACAATATTTGTTCTAGGATCTACCTTTATCACTTCTTTTACCTTTTTAACAGGTTCCTCTGTTACCAAAGTATGCAAAGAAGCAGGTCTACTTCTTGCTGATCCAAATCTTGAATCCAACGGAGAAATATGACTTACCATTGGTCTTTGCAATCTTGCTTCAGAGAAAGATTGTCTCGAGTAAACTGTAGATATATCATTAAATCTACATGTATTACTGTTATCAAACTGAATAACAAATCTCCCATCCATTTCTTGAGAAACATGCGAACAATCAGTATTACTGATTTCATTTGTCAATTGCTCAGGAGCTATAACAGAATTCAAAGTCCAAGTAGAAGGAAAATCAATTTCATCCCATAAAATAGTCCTTCTAGTAGAGATCTTGGATTTAGAGAAATTTGTTTCTATCAAAACAGTTTGTTGCGAATTATCAAACAATTTACACTTTGGATTCAAAGTAGATAACAATCTGTAATAAATTCTATAAGACAAACATAATAATTCAGATCCAAGCGCATAATTATAACCATGCGTTTTAATATTCAAAGTCAAAGCATCAAGAATATTAACATCTGATAAAGATAATTGCAAATTAGGCTGAGTATTAAAATAAACTGGCCCATAAGCAACAGTTGATTCAATCGAACCAATTAATGACTGTCTGAAATTATAATTTCTAGCATCACGCAAAGCAGCCATAAAAGTTTCAGGTAACCCTTTCAGGGTTAAAGGTTTAAAAGCAATCTGTACCATACCAATATGCATATAATTATAACGATTGCGATACATATTAATATCTCTTTCACTTAACAAACGAATAGTCTGTTCAGAGGAATTCAAAGCAATACTTTGTTCAGTAGTTTTAATCAATTGCTTAGATGATAGTTTATCAAACCACCCATAATCATAGATAGTATTTAATTGGACCTTAGGAATAGTCCACTTGTTTAACAAGTCTAAGTTTTGAGGTAAATCTACCTCTTGCAATCTAGTACCTTTGGTACTAATCATTTCTTGTTCCATACAACAGTTAAAACTGATAAGCTTCCAACATATCTATGATAGATTTATAACCTTAGAAATCTTGATTACTATGAAAATACCTAGGCTCTGATACCATAATAAGGATCGATGTTATCGGGCGGTAGTCCGCCATAATAACCTTGATCTAGATCATTGTACAGAAGACAATCGAAATGTTTAAGAACAATTTTATTTTCATAATAACTGTATGGTAATCTTTTACCCAAGCAAAGGGCCTGTCGAGAATCAAATTAAAGCTTGAATAATCTAGATTTGAAGATTCTAACCGGGATTTATCTGCCCCTTTTTCTCCTCATAACGGGGACTTACTTTCCAACGGCTTTTCAAACCCAGATTTATTCAAACTTTCATTAGATCTGACTGTACCACCATCTTGGAACCAAGTTAAGATGAACTTAAAATTAATCTTTTACATCTAAATTGAGTCTAGCTTACTTTCATAGTTACCATCGATTTCTTTAGTATAATTCTACCATAGATATGATATGTTTAGCCTATCATAAAACTGAAAGAACAAATACGAAATATAAAGTAAAATAACTTACTCAGATCCACCACCGATTTTGCCTTCAAAAGTTGAAGATTTTATAAAAATTTTCTTTACAAAGAGAGAAAATTAAAAACTTGCCTCAAAAGGACTTGCTTCTCTAAGTGAAGAAAGTCTGTTTAAATAGAAAAAAAAAGCTACTATTTGTACAATGACCCGACATCAATGGGTCCTACGCACTTATTTTCATAGTGCGATGTTACAGTATATCTACTGTTTCTTGGCCTTTCTGGCAACTTTCACTGTTTTGTTTTACCCCTCAAAGATTTGAGTAGATCTTCAGCTCTTTTCAATGAGTCTTCGGATAATATCTCTTCCGCTTCTATTGGTAAATTACTCTTATGAGTTTTGTATATTTTACTGTTTGATTTGTATGTTAGATAAATTTTATACAAGTCGTTATATATTTTAAGTCAACAAGTGTATATAATTGAGTAATTTTTGATTACTTGTATCAGTTTGTATATGTTAATGTTTGTTTTGTATATTAGATAGATTTTATACAATTCATTATATATTTTAAGTCAACAAATGAATATAATTAAGTAGTTTTTGATTACTAGTATCAGTTTTGTATATGTCAATTAGACTTGTATAGCTATGAACAATAACACCGCTATTTGAATCGGTTGAGAGATTCATGGGAGAATGAGCAAATTAAGAAGTCAATTAAGTGGATGGATTAGAGAGAGAGTGAAATTTTTTGTATAAATGGAAAAATGAGAATATACACGATCTAATATAAAAATGTGGGACCCATCATAACCATTTTCTTAAACAATAACCTTTTTCTATAATTAATTAAAATTATAGTCATGTAGCATGATTACCTATTTAATGTTAGCTTAGTTATATAGTTTTTCCTTTAGAAAAATTACCTAACAACATAAACATGTGATATATATATATATATATATATATATATATATGTTGTTAGGTAATCTTTCTTTTTTTAATCACATATACAGTTACATAAAGAATTTCGAAAGGAAGTAGACAACATCAAATGCAAACTAGTTGAGTTGGCGGTCCTTATGAGAATTGCAGCCCAATTTCCCATCATAGCCCATATAATTTAGACCAATCAAGTTGTGTAGCCCCGATCCAATAGAGTGTTGTCCACTTGCATTCTTGGGTCAACTCTAATAGCGAAAATTAATATTCCCTCCGTTTCTTATTAATACATCATTTTCCTTTTTATATGTATATCTTAAAAACCTTTTGGGAATTTTACATATAAATATGATTATTCTTAAAAAAGAATTAATTACAAAGATAATAAAGAAAAAAATTAATTGATATTTTCTTGATACAAATAATATGAGATAACTATTTTTTGTAAAATCATAAAGCGAATAGTAATAATAAAAGTTTATTTTTGTTATTACACATTCTAAATTCCTTCGACTCGGACAAGAATCTCAAAAGTCTGAAACCCCTAATCTTTATACCAAAAAAAAAATAAAATCAACCCTCAAGAAACGGGTCCACGATCCTTAACGTGCACCCTTGCACATGACTTCTCCTTTTTTGGGTTGAGAATTGGAGAATCCCATTTTTTTTTCAGTTTTCTATGTTGTTTACCCTTTGCAATGCTTGTGACTTTACGGCATTTGCAACATTACAGCTGAATCCCAGATCAAGAATGAAGCTTTCTTGGCCAATCGCAATTTTCTGCACATTTCTTTGCTTTTTCGCATCTGGGTCATATTCTTCTATTGACAATTTTCATCAAGCGTAAGACTTTTTCAGAGATTTTGTATATACCCTTATCTTGAGTTATTTGGGTTTTAAAATCCTTGTGTTTTCTTGTGATCTGTAGTGATGTTAGTGTTAATTGTTTTGCCCAGTGAGGCATAGGCTCAAACAATTAGAATGCACATTGTGAAGTTGGGTTTGTTTATTTTTATTGTTTCTTGACTGCTAACATGTTTAAGTGTAATGGTCATCTAAGACTGATTGATGATATTCGTACGGTGGGATTCAGTTTTCACTGCGAATCTTTATTATCCATTTCTCTCTAGACCAGCTTGCTAGTTATATAGAGTTTATACATAATAAGTAGTATGGCACCCAAGTGTAAAACTGGGTGATTTTTTTCGATACGCTTAAGATGGAGCTTGTGGTGGTGGGAGGATACGGATACCTGGTGAAATAATCGATGTACATGCTAGTTGGCAATGGACTTCCTTGCATAGAGAAAAAGATAAGCAGTAGTATTAATGAGTATCTCTACAGCTTAGACCGATAGAACATGAATGTTCAGAGTCTTTGCAGTATGTTATTTTTTTGTGTTTGTGTTAGAAATTGGATTGTTTATTCGTATTATGACTGATGATCAATGTTGTCTCATCAAGCCTTGGTTAGTTAGATGTACATAATTTGTTTGTCATTTTTGTGTATGGATGTATGTACATAGTTTGCTATCTTTCTATTGTTACTGGAATGCCGGTTGCTGTTTCAACATATAGCTATCTTTCTACTTGACAGGTTTCCTATTATAGAGCCTGATCCAGGCCACACAAAACTTCGCCTTTCAAGAGAAGGATTGGAGGCAATTGAGAAGATAACTACACCCATAGCAGCTGTTGCTGTAGGTTTTGCATTTCTATCTGGCATCACTTATAACCTGTCACTTCTTAGAAATAAAAAGTTTTCATTTCTTGCACAGCTCTATGGAAGTTTGAGTTTCCCTGTTATTGCTAGGAAGTTTCAGTTATTATGTTTAAGGGTTGCTCGTTTCAGTTTCGGTTATACTTAGTTTGATTTGCATGGTGATCCATAGTAAAATTTCTCAACAGATAACCGCATTGATTATAAAAATATTCAAAATAACTGTTTTGAAGTGGAAAACTGTAATAATTAGTTGGTAAGGTTTTGTATCAAGGTTTAATACTTTCCATTTTAGAAAAAAATTGCATCAATTTGAAATAATCTTGAATAGATGTTATTCATATTTGTCTAATTGTGAAAGGGAGAAATAAGAAAAAAGGAAGTGAAATTCTCTATTGAAAAGAAAAAGGTCAATTTTTTCTTTTCAGAATGGTCCAAGAAGGAAATTAGGTTACTTTTACTGGCACACAGGGAGTACTGTTTGCTGCTTCTTCTTTTTTTGGAATCTTGCATGCACCGGTTTTGATTATCAAGTATCTGTCTTTTTGTGCAACTGAATATGGCTTTCTTGGAGAAGTTGCTAACTGAGCTGTTTCTTACCTAAATTTTGTTTGCCACCAGTTTCTTTTCTGGTATATTGACATTTCTGCAAAATGTTTGACCAGGTTATTGGTCCATATCGTTCGGGAAAATCATTTACTCTTAATCAGCTCCTTTCCCTGTCTTGTTATGAAGGTGCGGCGCCCTATGTTTTTGATAGTTGACGTCACTTTTTTTGTTAGTTGTTAAAGCTTGCTGTTACCTTGGTAGCTGCAAGGTTTTTCTGCAGGTTTTTAAGCAACTGATTGATGGAGTTCTACTTTTGCAGGTTTTGGTGTTGGGCATATGCGTGATACAAAGACAAAAGGTGTATATGCAAGATTTTGCTGGATGCTGTTGTTTCAAAAAGAGATCTGGACATCCTTTAACTTCCTCCTTTCCTTTTCTTCCAGGGATATGGGTTTGGGGTACTCCAGTAGAGATGGATATCAATGGAGTAAAAACTTCTGTTTTTTACCTTGACACAGAAGGTTTTGAAAGCATTGGAAAATCTAATGTATACGATGACCGGTAATATGCTAATCTTCAGATGTCGCAGTCTACCATATACATCTGCTAAACACGGTTGTTTCTTGATGCTTTTTGTTTCTCAGGATTTTTGCCCTTGCAGCTGTTATGAGTTCTGTGCTTATATATAATCTCCCTGAGACGGTGTGTTACTCTGCCTATAATATCCACTCTCTTTCTATGAAATTGTACAGATTAATCCTAATTTAAATTTATATTCCGGGCATGACAATATAAGTTGGTGAAACATGTAAAATTTGAAGAGAACCCGATTGGTTATTAGTTGTCCCTGAAGTGTTGACTGATGAAATATGGAGAATGTATTCCCTCTATAGAGATGAGTCGTGGGAGAAGGGTATCAATTATTATCTCACAAAAATGTGTGACAGCCATTCCAATGAAAGAGGGGCGTGAGGAAGGGTTGGGGAGGGACAAACCATGTTTTAGATAGGTTATTTCTCTCTCAAACTATAATCAGGCTTTCTTGATAGTGAGGTCTCTGCATGATATTGTTCTCTGCTTCAAAACAGGGACAAACCATGTTTTAGATAGGTTATTTCTCTCTCAAACTATAATCAGGCTTTCTTGATAGTGAGGTCTCTGCATGATATTGTTCTCTGCTTCAAAACTACTTTATTCTTGCTCTATCCATCTCAAAAAGTAAAAGAATGAAAGCGAAATATGTATCTTCTTTCTGTTTTGCTGATTAAAGATGTTGCTTAACAGATTATGGAATGAGTATACAATTTTAAATTACATGATAGATCAAGAACTTCAATTCTTGCTGAACTATTGAATCTGACTACACAATGTGATGATGATGTACTCAGACAATTAAGCTATCATTAGAAAGCTTGGCTCCGTGTATTTCCTCAAGTGTATGGTGAGTTTAAAGTATTAGAACATTTAAAACTTGGGTTAGTAAAATAGAAAAGAAAAAAACAAATCATAACATGTATAACAATATACATTTATCCCAAAAAAAGAAACATGTGCAAACAACATACTAAGTTCATAGATCAAAAGATTACACGAACATTTGAGAGAATTTGAAAGAAGAAAAAAACTTTTTCCTGGTCTTATTGGTGGAGAAAAACTAAGAAGGCAATTAGAAATATAGTGATAACATAGTTGGTATGTGTAAGCATTATTTTGGGGGTAAATTGGTCTATTCAACAACTTTTTGCCAAAATGTGATTAAACATTAAGGGGTCGTTTGGTAGCTGGTTAGAATTATGTAGTTATTAGTTATGTGGGTAATGGTTATGCAGGTATTAGTTATTCCATCTTTTACTATAATACACCAATTCCCTCCTAACTTATACATGTATTAGTTATGCGGGTTTCTAAATTGCAGACCAAACGTCTTATTAATTTATGCATGTATAACTTATTTCTTGACTCGCTACCAAACGCCGTTTAACTTATAAAGAAACTGATACATGAATAGGTTACTTCCTTACTAGATACCAAACGACCCCTAAGGGTGTAAGTGTTATAGCTCCCAAGGGTGTGATGTATGACGTTTGGAGAGTTGTTTTGTGCTGCCGATACTTATCTGAAAAGCAGGGTTTGACGCTGATGTTAGATAACATCTTGTTTTCCTATGCGCCTATCATTATCCAGAATAGCTTCCTCTTTGTACGTCTGCAAGTTCAATAAAGTGGGATGACAACCACAAGAGACAGGGTTCAAATTCCAGTCATGGCAATTAAGTCTTTGGTCATTTCTTCCTATTTGTCCAAGTCTAGGTGGGTAAAGTTACCCAACGCATGAGTCAGTGGGAGATATCATAGCAGATACCTGGTAGAATAGGTGCATGCAACTTGCGTAGATACCATCTTTACAAAAATAAGAAAGGAAAGAATAAGTTTTACATTGGCAACCTTTGGGGATACAAGATGTATACAAAGGAAAAAAAAACTATATGTGTCGAAGATATAATTAAGTGAATAGACGCGTGCCTTAACTAACAGTATAAGCTTTTGGATGAGGTTGTCATAGAATACGTCATGAATCAGAGAAAACATAGGTCTTAAGTTCAAGGCTTGCCGTCATCCTTGGTTAAAAAAGAAGTCGCGTGCTTGACCTATGAACTTTCTTTTGGCCCACATGTGGATTAAACTTTTAGATGAGACAGTTACATCATTCACACTACAAATGTGTTACTTCCAATGAAGAACATCGTATACGTTCTCAAAAGATATGCAAAAATGGTGTTTTAAATTTGGGAGGCTGTTGTTTCCTTCATTCAAAAGCACTTCTATTCCTCCTTCTCTAAAAAGTCCATATCACATGCTGAGTAACTTTGGTCCTGTCACTATTTCTTCCCTTTATTCTTTGCCTTCAATTTTCTAACTGATCCCTCTGGTAATTACTCCCTCCGTCCCATTTTATGTGGCACACTTTCCTTTTTAGTCCGTCCCAATAGAATGTCACTGAAACAATTTAACTTCAAAATTTTCTTGTTACCCTTAATGAAATGATTCAGAGCCACACAAATATCTAAGGATTGTTTTAGACCGCAAGTTTCAAAAGTCTTCATTTTTTTCTTAAACACCGTACCAAGTCAAACGGTGCCACATAAAATGGGACGGAGGGACTATATAGTATCAAGTTCCATAGTGTTGGGGCAATATTGCAATGTACAACAGTAGCTGGTTGACATCTTCCGCTGCTTGGACCAAAACCACCAGCTAGTATCAGCACCTTCCTCCCCCTCCAATTTTCTAGCTTCCCAATCAGCTCATAGTTCAAAACACTTAACTTCTTAGATGACTGGGGTACCCAAACAGCCCCATGTGGAAGCTCTTTGGCTCTTCCTCTCTCTTACAAGCAGCATATCATACAATGACTTGAGGTGAAGCTCCCATGTCCTTTTGCTGTCCCTTTCCATCTCCTTCAGATCCTTCTTTCATATGAATGAGATGAACCAATTATCAAGGCAAGTCCTTTAACTCCCACTAATTTAGTGCTCTTCTAAACCGGAAGCATCTTCATACACTGACTCCCTGAGGCCACATTCTCAGCCATTGTACTGTTATAATCTGCAATGGGAAACAATTTTCTATCCTTAAAGTCCCCCTCCAGAGAACACCATCATTCCAAAAATTTATGTTTCTTTTTTTTAAAAAAAAATAGATAACTTAACGTTCTTGCTAAATCTGCCCACCTCTTCAAAATCTCCTCCCAAAGGTTGAGGTAGCCTCCTAGATTTTCCACTACCCCTTTTTATTAGTACTTATCCTCTGTCATCATTCTCATAAGGATTTCTCTTTTTATCTTCCACAATCACTTGCCTGTAGTGCCTTGTTAAAGGCCTATAGCGGTCTTATTCCCCGTACCCCGACTTCTACAGGTGAGTGGAGTAACCCTATTCAACAAGCAGAATCTTCCGACACCAAGATTTCTGCCCCATCTAAGGTTTCTTGCAGCTTTTGATTTTGTCTGTAAGAGAGGCTGGAATAGGAGAGTGACACATGTAATAGGTAGAAAGTTATGAACTTTTTTTTTAGTTAGCAGAATTTGACATTTTTTATTTTTGAACATCTCATCGTGCTTTGTTCTGTCTTGGGATTTTTATGACTTTTCCCCTTTTGAATAGATAATTGATAGGAATGGGCATTTTTATGTCCATTTTGAATTACTTCAAATATTGATATTACAATTGACGTGGATAATGGATTTTTATTTTTGATAACCGAGAAATCCGTCTGTGACCCGCCCTTTGGACCAATCACAGCCTTCTAAACTCGGTGGATAATGGGCCCGCCCCTCTACCCTTCTCCACTTAAATACCGGGCTTCGCTTTGCATGGTGTGGAGCTTGAACCTGCGACCTAAGCCACAAATCTTCCACCTTTTGCCACTCAAGCTAGGCCTTGGGGGCGACGTGGATAATGGATTTCTTGAATGTATTTACAAGTATCATTAGTGAGGATAGCCATAGGATGTATGAGATGTAGTGGATCGTTCTGAATTGAGCATTTGTTTGAGGAAAAATGGCCATAAGTTTTGTAGTTTCAAAAAAAAAAATGGTCATAAGTTTTGATACTCGAAGCACATTGATATAGCTTCTAGTAGGTTTCTAGGTGGTAAAGAAGCAGGCACAATAATGTCCCGAGATGATGGGACTATACTGAACAGCCTCATACATTTAACAACCATATCATCATAAATTTCTTTTTTTTTTTTGACATACGTAACTGTTTCTATTTCCGTAACACAGTACATGGGTTGTACTGAAACCATATTTACAAAAGAACTCAAAATCTACTGTCCTATCCTTATAATGAGTTTAAGACATCAATGATAGAGACAATATCATTAGACTATATCTGGTTACACCAAAAACATGAAGTCAAAATACAATTCATTTTGACATGTTGTATAGTATTTTCCATATTCTCAAAAACTCTAAGGTTCCTCTCCTTCCATATTGTCCACCATATAGCTACAGGTACAATTCTCCAGTTGTTTCTGTTCTTAGCATGTACTCCTGCTTCTGCTTCTTCCCAACTGTGTAATGCTTCTATAATTTTCCCTGGCATGGACCAAGATATGTTTTTGAGACATAGGAATAATCTCCATAGTTGACTTGTGACCTTGCAATGTATAAATAGATGGACCACTGTTTCTGCAGTTTCCCCACAAAAAAAACATCTGGAACATAAAGGGATCCCCTTTTTCATCAAGTTATCTTGTGTCAACACTACTTCCTTCCTTAGCCAATAACCAGACAAAGCAAGCTACTTTGTGTGGGATTTTGGCTTTCCAAATGTGTTTCCAAGGCCATCGAAGTATCTGCTGGTTTGGTTGGTTCATCTTCTTGTAGGCTGCATTTACTTTAAAAGTCCCGTTACTATTTCCCTGCCACTGTAGGATGTCTTGTCCAGCCTTCAAACCACTGAATTGGTCGATGGTGCTGAAGAATTCTGTTACTCTTGGTATTTCCCAATCATTGAGGTGTCTCCCGAACACAAAATTCCACCCTTGAGGTGTCCAATTTCTGCTATTGTGCTCTGTTGATGTATATCTCATCATAAATTTCTTGAGAGATATTATTTTGTCTATAGACATGATGGGACGAGAAGGTAGAGGATCACACTAGCCAGTGATGTCAAAGGCAAACAATGTAAAAAAGCATCAAGATTTGTTACTTCTACATAGGGGTGGACATAAATACCGAAAACCGAAAAACCGAACCGATCCAAACTAATTCGGTTTTTCGGTTCGGTTTCGATGTTTTTTTTTTCTGAATTTCGGTTCGGTATTCGGTGTAAGGGTAAGAAAAATTCGGTGCACCGAAAAACCGAAATTTTATTAACTAAATTTAAAATAATATTTTAAATTTATTAATTATATACTTGGTAACTTGTGTTTGTGAGTTGTGACTCATATTGTTTTTTATTTGAATGAAGTTGAATATTAAGGCATTTTAAACTTTGTATTGTTTTAACTTTTAAGTTTCAAGTGTTGAATTCTTGGTTTAAATTGTTGGCTGCTATTACAAAGAGTGTTTGTTGGAAACAAAAAATCGGAAAGAGAAAAAAAAAACTTCTTTAGTTCTTTGTTGGAAACTTTAACTATTAAATATGTTAATTGATTATTTCGAGTTTTCAACTTTTATCTTTAGTTAAACGTTTTGATAATTTAATTTTCATTTTATTTTTTATTTGCTTGCACTGAAAAACCGTTTTAAAAACACCGAATTAAACCGAACCGAAATATTTTGGTTTGGTATTTGGTGCACACTTTTTCAAAACCGAACACCGAAACACCGAGCCGAAATTTAATTAAACCGAACCGAATGCCCACCCCTTTCTACAAGTGTAAAGCACAACTAAAACACGTGGTTTAGTGAAAAATGGCACGGATGAAGAAAAGAAAAAGAATGTAAATGAACAAAAACTACACTTCAATCCCGCTTGGTTGATGTCAGTTATATGAATACTTAATATTCATTTTGCTTGGTCATAAATTGACTAGTCTTATGCTGGCAATCAACCTATTGCAATTTTCTTAATCTAGGCTTGGGACTGACAATGCGTGCTCACATTTGGTGCAAAACATACATAGGCAGTGAAAAATATAAAAATTGTAGTGCAAAAGAAAAGGTTATAATCACAAATAATGATTATGGGGACAAACTATTTGAAATTTTTTCATTGGCAAATATGGAGTTAAACCTTGTCAATCAAGTTCAAACCCACTTTAAATACCTGATTCAGTTGAAAATACAACTTTAAGTTTCTAGTTCAGATTTAATGACTACCTCTTTTGTACTAAAACTAAACTTCCTCTTACTAACCACCAATATATTTATCTAGAATGGCAGAGGCAAATAGAGCTTTTGCACATTTTCATTAATCCATGAACAAGATCAACATTTTCTCTTAACAAGTAAATGCATCACTTTACTTAGTGCCGCTCTCTTCATGAAAGAGCTCATGTCTCTGAGACACGTGTTAGTGCCTGCACTGTAATGTCATTTAAGGGTGCCTCTGACATCGCTAGCATTGGCATGCACGTATTTAATCATTTCAAATTACCTTATGTGAATGTTCACTGTACTTGAGTTTCTTATTCAGTGATGCTGAAATAATTTTGACAATAAAACCTATAAAGATATGGCATCTGGGCCTAACTCAACCCCAAAAGCTAGCTCATGAGGGGAGGTTTGTCCAAGTTCATATAAGGAGACCAAATTCCCATCCTTCTACTGATGTGGGACTTCTTAACACTGCCCCACACGCCCAGACCTCAACTGGAGCGTGAACACTTCTAAATAGGGGCCCAACATCGATGAACATCAAATTGGGATGAACCTGGCTCTGATACCATGTAAAGATATGGCACCTGGGCTTAACTCAACCCTAAAAGCTAGCTCATGAGGGGAGGTTTGTCCAAGTCCATATAAGAAGACCAAATTAAACCATTGCCAGCAAACCTTGTTGAAGTGAAATATCATACACATGGACTAACTTAATGCTTTAGATGTACGCATTGAGGGTGACTAGTGTGTTACCTGAAATGATCATCGTTCTTATACAACAGTTCCTGTAATAGAGAATAATACTCTTCATTTTCCTCTGATAAGCTCTTTTGTTCATGTGTTGTGATTCTTCTGACTGATACTGTGATTGAGATTTTACGGAATAGAACTTGACAGCAACTGATGCTTCTATCATCTGCTGATAACTTTTTATGATTTAAAATGCTAATGTGGCAAACTTCTGGTTTCCATTTGTGTTATAGCATTAGTGCGATTTAGTTCCCATGTTTTCTTAAACATATAATACTTTTGATCGTTTTAGTGTGTGCTTTCAGGATCTCATAAGGCGGAAACTGAAAGATTAATGACCACAAACCTAACCACCCAAATGATTATTTATTTACTTTTTTTTTGTTTTTCGAGCAAGGAAGTCCTGAAAATGTGTGGCAAAAATAATTGAAGGTGTCATGTTCTCAGGGGCAGTCTGATCCCTGTCCCTGGTGAGGTGTGATTATCGTAAGTCTTGTTTTGACCGTGGGAAGGTGAACTTTGCAAAAGAGCTTATTTGGTTGGGAAGAATATGACTTCTGACTCCAAGCAAGCCTATCCTACCTGAGAAAAGTTCAGCTATGGATGTGGCCTCTTGTCGATACTACTAGTTCTATTCTACCTTCTAGAAAAATCCCATCCAACATTGCTGTTATGGGTTCGATAGAATCCAATAGCTTAGGTCTCAAACCCTGTATTTGTATTGAAAAATTCATTTAATAATTAATAGGTACAAGTAATCTATTTAGAATCCAGTAAACAGAAAGAATTGTGATTCAGACAGTGTTATTGAAAGAAAAAAGCGCAAAAAAACTCTAAGGTCTGTTGGGGCTTTAAGTGCAAATAACGTGTGGCCTTTAATGAAAAAAGACGCAAAGGGAGAAAAAAAATACAAATATATATATGTTTAGTCCAAATATCAATTGTTTAGTACCGCCTCTTCAGAAGAGGCTCATTGGCAAGGAAAAGTATGCCTTAGAGCCTCGAAGATGACACTAAATCGCACATTAAGCAATGTGAAGCGCTGAACATGTTTGAGCCTCGCTTCGAGGCTTAAACACGCTTTTAGTGCGCCTTTGACTACACTGGATTCAGAACCCATGAACTAAATCTCATGGCTCCACATCTGCATGTGCTAAGTGGAGAACACACCAACATGGTGAACGAGAATGACCACACACTCTACTCACTAGATGCGCTATTAATGTTGTCTTGATATTACTAGTCAAGATTAGAACACCTAACCACCCAAATGATTGATTATTCTCACTTTTTATATTTTTCAAATCCCAGCTGAGGCAAAAAAAGTATTAGGTGATTTTTTTTTTCATCTGTCTAAGCCTTAGTGGGTCGTGTTACTCAGTACTTACACAGAGTTACACTGGTGGGAGGTAGCTGGTACGCGATAAAATAGTTGAAGTGCATGCAAGCTGGCCTGGACACCACCATCTAATAATATTTGAAGGTCTCATGTGCTAATTGGGAAACATTTCAGGATGGGGACTTAACCCAATTACACATGGATGGAAAATGCAAATTTTACTTACTAATAAACTAGAGATGGGTTGTGTGTAATTTGCATTTCTTTGTTCTTTCGACAAGTACAAGCAATATATTGAAGTATATAATGTTGATATTTTACTCCAATGTTGGAGTTATTCAAGGTAAGTAGGTGATGCACAACATTAATTGATGAAGAGTCGTGTTATAAAGAGTCTGCCAGCTGAGCAAAATATAACTGCTATCACGTAGAAATTTTCTTTAAGCTCATTTAATCACATAAGTGGCGAGCAAGTGGTAGTAGATAACCAACGAATGTAATGGTTGACTACCCTATTCTTGTCTACATATTGGTTGGACAACTGTTAAGTCATCCTAATATGGTTAAAGCTTTGGCCCTGAGAGTGGTAGCTTATTTCCTGCCCTATTTTCTTAAATGTATAAGGGCTCTCCCTAATCATATATTTTTTTTTGCATTGTGTTGTATGTTTTAGATACGTGAAGCTGACATATCCCGGCTGTCATTCGCAGTTGAACTTGCGGAGGAGTTCTATGGAAGGTTCAACTCTAACTAGTTGTTTCAAAAGTTTCTAGTTTATGTTTGACCTTTGGTTTCTTGTCCAGCTTCACATTCTCTCTGTTTCTTTTCTGACTCTCTGTTGTTTCATCCTTGTATCTCTTCTCTCCTTGTGGCCAGAGTAAAGGTAAGCATTTCTGAATTCTGAGTCATGAAACCTATTATATATCTGCCTCATTGAAAGGGGGCAACGAAAGAAGAGTTACATAACAAGTTATATGACATGCTCAGTTGATGGATGTTGTGTAGGGGCAAGATGTTGCGTTTGAACCTGCAAAGCTACTATGGCTCATCCAACGTGATTTTCTGCGTAAGTAGGGAAATGATGCCTCAAAACTTCATAAGTGCAATTGCTTGACATTTTGTGAATGTGACATCCTTTATGGACTAGGGGATGTATGAACAAAATGAGCTGAAGTGCTTAATATAATCTTCTTAATGTACAATTATCACAAGAGTTTTCGCAGTACTCTTCCATCTAATAACAAGATGCCTTTTGGTTCTGTTCCTTCTGTTGTAATTTGTCTGAGCTTGTACCTTTTACAGAAGGAAAATCTGTGCAAGAAATGGTTGATGAAGCTCTACGACGTGTCCCTAATAGCAATGGTTGGTTCAATTACCTTTATATGCATGCTTAGTAAATAACTATGAAGCCTAGTATAAGCTAACTATGGTTACTTTTTCTGTTACCACAGGTGATAAAAATATTGATCAGGTGCCCTTTTTTGTACTCTTGAGTTCTGCACATGATGAAGAAACTTGACTAAATAGATTAGTTTTGATTGTAATGCATGGTTTCAGGTGAATCAGATTCGAGATTCTTTAGCCATAATGGGTGATAATAGCACAGCTTTCAGCTTACCACAAGTATGGCCTAACTACTTCTGTCCTTTGATCTTGTTCTTCTTCCTTGAGTTTTGCATTTCACAGCTTAGCACAGTACACTGTCATTTCGATAATTTTGTGACTGCAACAATCACGAGATGTTATATTTTAACCTAAAGCACCTTTTGGGATGTATTATTTCTCTACGCTGTCCATGTGCACCTTTTTTACTGGTTCAAGGACCCAGGCTATTATATCATCTATCTCCACTCTTCTTATGATCATGGTATCTTGCTTTTGAAGAAGATGCCATTAGGTTTATCTTTTCTTGGTAACTTTGTTAGAAATAGTCCAGGAACCACCTGAATACATCGAGCATGCACCGATGCCGCCAACAAGATGTCCACCCAGCCACCCGACAATAATAGGAAGTAGCCTACTCTACTATTAAAATTCACACTACTTTCTGATCTCCTTAAATCATATTGATAGCTAGTTTCCACCCTCTTCAACTACAACCTGTTTACATCCCTTTCCGGCAATGGCCTGCTATAACTTTGCTCCTAAGTTGACTTAGATTCGTGCTGTCTGCTCCTAACCAATATTAGTTTAATCTGAATTTTCTTTCATGTTATCCTTCGGTATATCTCAATGTGACTAGCTCTAAGGGTGTGGCCTAGTGGTCGTGGGTGCAAACCTTGGTGGCCAGGTTCAAATCCTAGCAAAGACAAAAAAACACTTGGTGATATCTTCCCACCTGCCTAAGTCTTGGTAGGAAGAGTTATTTGGTACCTATACTGGTGTGGCAGGTGGCAGGAACCTAGTGGAATAGTTGAAGTGCGCACAAGTTGGCTCGATCACCACTGTTTTTTTTTAAAATGTATCTCAATGTGACTATATTTACTAGATTCTCCAACTCCAATTTCTTCTCTTTTTTTTTTGTGTGGATAAGTTTAGATTTTCCAACTCTTTTCTCTTCTGTGATTCCTTTTGGTTTTAATTTTGATCAAGGATGATTGCTCATTGTTGATAAACATATTTTATTTTGATAGGAAGTTACCATTACTCAAACCTTTGAGGTTACACTATTTTTCACTGAATTTTACTTTTTCAGTTTCTTTGTCCATATAATTGTTGTTTGGTTTGTAGTTATTTTGTCTTGCATTATTTTCTATTTCTCTCCATATACACACACACGTGCATGCCCACAACACACATAAGTTTGCTAACATTCTTCCCACTTTTTTATTCCAATAAATATCCACCAAGACATTAAAAGGAATATGATGTAGGTGTCTCTAACATCACGGAAATCCTTTTCCAATAAAATTTTATCCACAAGAAAGTCATGTTTTGGTGTTTGATTACGCGGAAATATTTTTTGAGGAAAACTTATTCCATCAAAAGGGTGAAAATCCTTTGCAATTATTCCAACTCTTATTTAGACTTTATTATAAATCTTTAACACTCAAACGTTTCATTAGATTTTCTAAATAGAAGGTGCTATCCAATTTGCTGATATTATTATCAAGCTTTAATAAATATTTTCTTCTAACATTACACTGGAAAACATTTTCCAAAAAAGCATTTTCAAGGAAAACATTTTCCTTCATACCAAACACACCCCTCGTCCTTTCCTTTATACCGAATTCTCCTCTTATTTGTTTCTTCAATGCCACCATCAATGTTGTCTCTGCTGTTGCCCATTTTCAGATGCTACCACTACCTCTACCATCTCAACTAAGGGTGGGCATGGTATGGTATATACCGAATTACCATACCATATCGAAATTTTTGATACCGTGGTTTTGGTTTTATGGTATATGGTATACATTTTTTTTTTTTGGTATTCGTTACGGTGTTTGGTATTTAGAAATAACATACCGAAATACCGAATACCATACCGAAGTATATAGTTACATAAACAACACATATATATTATTAAAATACTAATAAATATGCAACCTAGTATTAGTATAAACTAAATGTTTAGAAGTTGAAACTTTGACTACTTTATTTTGATTGAAATGTAATTGATTAACAAAAGGAGTTGTTTGTAATTTATTTTGAATATATATTTCTACATGTATAATGTGTTAGTATGATCCAATTGGACCTTTTTTTTATTGTCGAAGTCATAATACTCTATTATACAAGTATACATTAGTCAAAGTTGAACAAACTGTGGTTACCGATTTACCATACCGTAAAATACCGAAACCAAACTTCAAATACCGAATCATACCGAATTAAATTGGTATGGTAATGGTATAATAGTTTTAAAAACCGAATACCGAAATTACGGTACCGAAGCTTTCAAATACCGTACCATACTATACCATGCCCACCCCTACATTCTCAACTTCCTGTACTTAGAGCTTGCTACTTCCTGCCCATTAATTCATCTCTTTCCCTCCTGAAAGCTCCCTTAGCTCTCTAAATCAGCCATTTCTCTATGCCTCCAGTCTGACTTCCTTTTTGATATCCCCGTAGTCCAAGCTGACATGATGTGCTTCCAATTGACACCCTCCATTCAGAAATGCAAAGTAACGGATGACTGACTAGGCTTCAAAAATTCAGCATAACTCAGATCTACAACCGCATTTTGGGAATTCAGTCAATGATGAATACACTATATTCGGCAGTAAAGCCCATCAGGAGAGCTCCTGTAAAGACAGATTGTCAAGGTCACTGCCGTAGTTTAACAGGGGCCAATCTAGTCAGAGGCCCGGCAACCACTCACAAATCAATTAGAAAATATGAGGGGGCAAGATACCAAGAGAGAAAATAAAATTGGGTTTAACTTTTCTGGTCGAAAGACAAAAAGTCCTTCCCGTTACTATGGTTATTATTTTGCTAGGAGTTGGAATAAGAAAGTGAACACAGCTGCTAATCTACTAATAGCGAAACCCTGTACACACACATTGATTATTTTCTCTTCATTTGCAACTTTCTTTGTAAAACCATGCGCTTTTTTGGATGCACTTTATAACTGACCTTGGCGCTCTCATTTTTGATAAAACATTGGTTTGCTTAAGCAAGTCACGGCATACAATTATAGCATCATGTTGGACTCTCCCCCCACTCCCACCCCCACCCCCACCCCCTCTTGTTTCCAGAAGCAGGTGGGAGTTTAAGGGAAGTGGGGAACCAATTAAAACTTATATGTGAATGGTCATTGAATGTCCATAAGTGTAAGTGGATGCTAAAAGATGGCTTTATCATCTCCTAGACTCCTACCTGGCAAACCCCATCCTACCCTCTCCCCAGAAAATGAAGGAAAATAATTTTTGTTTGTTATGTAGTTGCGTTGGTTTTATGGATAGTAAAGATACATGCTAAGGTATTATAGCAAACTTGGTATGCCTTTAGATTTGAGCATTTTGTGTAAGAACTTCCCATAGTGATGGAATAAGATATAATAACATGCATTTTCTTTAACAGCCCCATCTTCAGCGCACAAAGCTTTGTGACATGAAGGACGCTGAGCTTGATCCTCTTTATGTCAAGAAGAGGGAGCGATTAAAAGAAGTTGTAGCATCTATTATTCGTCCAAAAATTGTCCAGGGTAAATCTCTCAACGGGAAGGAGTTCGTATCTTTCCTTGAGCAGGTGATTGTCCATCGATTGTCCTGATTATCAATTGCTTTTGTATACTTACGACTTTTTTTAACCTTTGCTCTTAAATGACAACTTTGTTTCCAGATTCTTGATGCGTTGAATAAAGGGGAGATTCCATCCACAGGGTCCCTTGTGGAAGTCTTCAACAAGGGTATCCTGGAGCGGTGTCTAAAACTGTACAATGAGAGGATGGCTAAATTGGTTTTGCCAATGCCTGGGGAGTCTTTGCAAAAGGCTCATGTAGAGCACAGACAGGCAGCGATGAATGTCTTTGATGAACAGCATTTTGGTCGTCACCATGCAAAAAAATCAGTTGATAAATTGGATGAAGAGATTGAAAAGGTTTTAATTGATTACCACAAGCATAGTTTTATGTAATTCTCAATTTTTTGCTTATTGCCACATCGAATGCAGGTGAATAAGAACATAATGCTGGCGAATGAATATCAATCATCAAAGCTGTGTGAGGGTCTGTATACTAGATGTGAGGACAAAATGGACCATCTTCAGGTCCTCAGACTTCCTTCGATGGCAAAGTTCAATGCTGGCTTCATCCAGTGTAACCAAAGCTTTCATGGTGAATGTGTCGGACCTTCTAAAATCAACTATGAGAAGCGGATGATGAAGGTTTAATACATTTATTTTTAGTACTTGCTTGTTTTTTATCAACAAGATTTTTCTCAATATACTGACTGTACACTTCAGCTCTTACGATAATGTTGCTTTTGGTTGTGTTGGGAGGTTGAGGAAGAGAAAGAAATAGGATGTGTTTTATCAGGAAGCCCCTACCTTAAGTAACGGACAGTATACAATTGAACCCAAAAGGTGAACCATGGATTGAGACTTTACCATCTGCTGGTGAATATGTAGGTTAATTGCATCACGCTGGATCAACAGATGAGAAAAAAACCATTCAGGAAGCTAGGCAAATATACATTTTTACTTATAATTGACTATACAAATCTGGATAATGAACAGACAAAAACCATAGTATCTTTGCAGTAAACGAAAATGTCCTTTCTGCCATCCCTTATCCCTGGAAATTAGTCAAAAATGTCTAGTGATGTTGTTGCTTTTGTATTCTTGCTTTGATCTTCACTAGTTGCAGCTAGTCTTGAATATGGAAATTATTCGTCACACCAATGTTCTTGTATGAACTCATTTGCCTGCTCCTTCTCTTCCAGTAGGTTTTCTTTCTGGACCGGTTAATATTAGTAGACTGTAGACTACATCCTCCTTCCAGTTAAAAGACAAAAAAGAGCATTAGAAAGAGTCGACACTTGGTCTGAATACTTGTAGGCAGCCTTTGGAATCAATTTAGCTGGAGGTGGCTTCTAAAATTATTCGCTCTCTCGGTGAATGCGTTGTTGAAATTAAGAAACAGGAGTTTCACCTCTCCCGCCTCTTCTCTATTTATTTATGTGCAGAGTAACTCTGCGAAACTGATTTGCCAGTGTTTTTATTAAGACAATGCTAGCAATAACATAGGAAAATTCCTTTACCTGTCCATGTAGAAACAAGAGTCAGATGATAAATTGTCCTTTACCTGTCCAATGTATAAACAAGAGTCAGATGATAAATTATCATTTGAGTTAAGCAGTATCAGTATCAGTCTTCGTTTCCAGATTTACCCGTTTGTCTTGTTTATACATGCTTATCAATAATTTGTTTGTGATGTTTTCCATTACTTCGACTTTGTTGCTGTTTTTTTCCCTTTCCCGTTGTCCATTTCATATGGCCTACAATGAATTGTGTATATCTACAAATTATGCAGATGTTAGAGAAGTCAAAGTCTTCATTTATTAAGGACTATAATCACAGACTCTTTAATTGGTTGGTGGCTTTCTCACTGTTCATGGTGGTGGTCGGGCGCTTCGTCATAAAGTTTATTTTGGTCGAGATTGGCGCATGGATACTTTTTATCTTTTTAGAAACATATACAAGAATGTTTTGGTCTGCAGAGTCACTTTACTATAATCCAGTGTGGCATTTTATTGTAGCTACTTGGGAAACGCTCGTGTATAGTCCAATCCTTGATCTGGACAGGTATGAAATACCTTTTTATTCTGAAATTCTGTTACTTTCAAGTATCCTTTGTGAATTTTTTTGTTGTTGTGGTTACAATTTATTAGTAATTAAAGCAGTACAAGAGGATTGCTCTCTTTTCTTCTTTTTGTGGTAATCAGTAGAAGCAATACAAGATTTATAGCAGCCATTAGACGTGCCTCTCCAGACTAAGTATTTGAAGCACAGTTTCATTCTTTTAGCATCGTCTTTGATAATGAGTTTGATATTGTAATTGTTGCGTATCAGGGCATATGATGCTGAGTAGTATTGGTTAGGTCCATCTTTTTCAATAGTTGAACTGTGAAAGAATTTTCCGTTGCTTGATGTGAGTAGTATGAGCTGACATGACCTGGACTGAGGATGTATTATAATATTTCCTTTCCTATCTTGTTTACTGCTGCAGGTGGGCAATCCCTGTGTGTGTAATTGCTGTAATATTTGTGGTTTATTGGCGATGTTATGGGAGATGGAAACACGGCCCCATGTTGTTGTTACCCATGTACAGCAATCCTAAAGACCGGCATAGAACAGAATAGTCAAATGGCACCTTATCATGTCCATCCAATCACCGTGATTAGTCAAATGGCAGCTTATCATGTCCATCCAATCACCGCGAGCTTTATGTTTTTATTTCAAAAGCAAGCGAGGTTTGGATATTTGTATCTCAGTATACCCCAGTTCAATATGGAGTGAGAACCAGAAGAAGATCTAAACAGGTTCTTGAGCTTTGTTGTAAAAGTTGGAAATATTTGTATCTTAATCATTCATTAACTTTTACTGTAAAACTGGAGTAATTATTTTTCAACAATTATAAGATGTAGTCAGAAATATCACATGATAACTTAGTTTTTATGGTTGTGTATACTAGCAGCCACCACATATACTTAGGTGTTAAAAGGATTTGAGACCACTGATATCTCCCCTCTAGTTCTTCTAAGTTAATAACCATTATAGGTTTTTGATTTTTCTCTATGATATTTTATCTTTGATGAAATACATTGATTGCAAGTAAGGTTTTTCCCCAGATTACACATTTGGCTGCTCGGCTACAAGTATGTTCAGTCGTTTGCCAATATACATGAATTATACACTAATTATGCATATTTTATACATTTGTCAGCTATTGTTTTCAAGCGGGTGGTTATTTATGTCTTTCCCTTTAAGCAATTGTGTCCATTTTCTCCAAATGCATAATCCTTCAGGCTTCAGGACAGTTGTCTGAACTTCTGAGGCATGTTGAAAAGACTAAAGAGACTTTTATCGAAAAATTATGTTCTGTCTATTGGGAGGAAATATTTAGGTCACGTAGCTCATATTTTGAGTTTGTTACCTGGTTTAGCTCATCTTTGTGTATAAACACATTTCATACATTATTATATAATTTTTTTTCTGATCCAATGCTATGTCGAAATGTTGCAAAATAAAAGGCTCAAGAGATGATAAAATATCTCAATTAAAGAAGTTAAAGATCCTTTTTAACAGAATATGTTTGTTAAATGTCATTATTGAAGGCTCTTTTATACAATCCAGGAAGCACATATTCTTTAAATAAGGAATTATTCATTTGTGCTAGTGACATAAATGTTTGATTAGAAAGAGATTAAATTACAAAAAGCAGTAATGTTATATATTTTCTAGCAAAACTAGATTCTTTGGTACTAGATACTAGATGCCTAAAATGTCTTGTTAACAATAATCCAAGCAACCAACAAGGGTTGTGATGAAGTGGTCAGTACTCTTTCATTCTTAACCAAGAGGTCTCGGGTTCGAGTCCACTTGGGTGTGGAAAAACAATAATCCAGGTTGAGTCTATATACGGTTAACGATAATTTATTAATTTGCATATATTTAAAAACGATACATTTGACTTTATTAAATTTAATGCTTTGAGAAATGTGTTAGACTATAAATAATATTTAATAGCAAGAGTAAAATAGACCAAAAAGGTTTGAACTTCATGAAACCTTTCTTGGTTTTGAAACTTGAGTAATTTCTTGAACCTTATGAATCATTCCTTGAATTTTCATCTTGTTAATCCTTCATATTCATACAATGTTGGACTTGTTTCGTATTTTCTTTGGGGATATTTTCATCCAAATTTTATTCATGTCAAAAGAGGGACAAAAAAACTAAAATATACAATTATATAGTCTTAATAACCACTATATAGTAGTAGTTCTAGTTTTCATCTACATAACAATAGTTTTTTTTCAAAAATAGAAAATATATATATATATAAAAAGAAAAACGTAAAAAAAAAAAAAAAAAAAAACTACCCCCTAATTAATCCCACGATTTTCTCCAATTTAGGTATATGTTCTCTATCATAAACTAAGGGTTTTTAACCAAAAAAAAAACCGTTAAAAAAAACGTAAAAAAAAAAATCCACTCCCTAATTAATCCCACGATTTTCTCCCACAATTTACTCCAATTTAGTTATATGTTCTCTATCATAAACTAAGGGTTTTTAACAAAACAAAAAAACCTCTGAACCTCCATATTCTGAAAGTTTCATCAATAATGGATACCAACAGTATATCGATTCTACTACAACACAACGGACGATGGGATGAATCAGGTAAGCTTGAGAACTATATTTTGGTGTTTTTATGTTTTGAGCTCATTAACGTGTGAACTATCATCATGGTATATGTTAATTTTGTTACTAGAAATTGAAGTTTAATTCATTAAATTTGATTCTAAATAAAGTAAAAAAAATAACATCCGGATCTGAATTTAAATTGGGTATATAATTTGGTGTGCTCTATATTGCATATAACCCTGTTATTAATCGACAAATTCATGCTTTTTTGTAGCATCTATTATGGTGTAATTGTGAAGGTTGTAAATGTTGAAATTATGAGTATCTATCCGTTTTTAAAATTACTTTCGAGTTTTTTATGTTCGATTATATAGTTCAATTTTGATTATTTTAAGGTTTTTTGTTGGTTTTGTTGGTACTCTCTCTCTCTTCCTCTCTTGTTTATGTAATTTTTGACCAGTTTTTTCACGAATTGTTTTCAATAATTGCCTATTTTGAACTTTTTTTTGCGTGTATCCGATCGGAAGTATTGATAATTGCTATGATATTGGTGTTCCTACGATAGTTAATTGCAAATTATTTGATCTTCCTTGTACGAATTTGAATTGTAGATTCATTTTTTTGATTGAAATTATTAAAAAGAAATCGAATTGTATATATTTACCACCATTTATGGATAATATTGATCTGAAAATCAATGCTAAATAATAATGTACACAAATTTTAATTAATTTGATTATACAAAATAATTAATAAATTCTTGATTAAATTAGGATATATATTTTGGTTTAAATTATATATTTTGTATCATAGTGTATTGTACACCAAAGTTTAATCATAATGTATACCGTCATCTAATTAAACTGATAATACAACATATTTGGTGTTTTCTTTTTTTAAAGTTATGGTGTGTATCTTGGTGTAGACCATATATTATTAATCATGTTGAACTTGACACCATAGTTTAACCATATTATGCATCATTTTGTATGTGAGTTTTTTTGGTGATAAAAAAAGGCTTAACCGTCTATTTCGAATTTGACTGTTAAAATTTGTGTTTAGTATGTTTTTTAACTTTTCATTGAAATGTATCGCAGGAAGGTATGTAGATTTCAAGATCGAAGGAGTTATTTATGATGCAAACACTAATTACGATGGCGTAATTAAGATTGCGAAAAAAAATATTTCAATTGAATATGTTTTTGTGGTGTAAAATTATGATTTGTATATGTATTTTGATATAATTGTTTGATATATTGGTATTGCTTTGTAAAACAACACCATAGATACAATACTTTGTAATTTATTTTTTTTATGAATAAATTTTTTGTCAACACTAATGATCTTTTCATATATGTTGACCTAGTTATTCATTAATTTGATGATAATAATTTATATATAGTTGATGGTATTATGGTGTGAGATAGTATACAGTTAAAACATGTAACAAAAATCAATTTTACAACGCGTGATTTTTAATTGGTGTGAAATTTGATTATTTTTTAGTATAAGTTATTCATTGTGGTTAAAAATAATTGTACACCAAACTTAACGTACAATGTACACCAATTAATATACTCAACTTTTAAATTAAAACTACGGATCCCATAAAACTATAAACCAATGTTTTAAGTGTAATGGTTTATTATATGTATGAAATTTGATTATATTTTGGTGTATGTTATTCATTATGGTTAAATAGATACTAATAATAATTCTTTTTTTATTTTATAACTAAAATATATAAAATTGAAGAGAGAAGTAAAAAGAGATTTGTCCAAAAAATTGAACCGAAATTAAGAAAGAGAGAGGGGGAGTGAATTTTTTTCCAGAAAATAAGAGAGAGAGAGAGAGAGAGAATGACGGAATTGAAGAGCGAGAGAGAGAATTTTTTTTCCAAAATATAAGAGAAAGAAAAAAGGACAAAATTGAAGAGAGAGAGAGAGAGAGAAAAATGGTTATAGTTACATAGTTGGTATATTGCAAGTTTGTTTAAAATATGATATAGTCCATTGATGTTACTATGAGGTATTAAATGGTATAAAATTATCTAATAATATTAAAGTATATTATATTTAAATTGAAACTAAATTTAATTATATATCAAATCTAAATATGATTTTGTAAAACCTACATATTCTAAAAATGGTTATGTATTACATACATATTCCAAATATTTTAAAAAGTTTGTTTTCTTTATGGTGTAAATGGTATTTTTTGGTGACAATTAGATGTTATAATGGTTTCTTGTATATATTCATTATAATTAAATGTATATATTATGTTATAATGGTTTCTCGTATATATTCATTATAATAATTAAATGTATATATTGTATTAATTGTTGGTATATACCAACGTTATAACATTGCGGTTTTATAATGGGAACTTATTTAAAATGGTAAGTTAACACCTAGAAACTATCAAAAATAATTGTAAGAGAGAGAAGAGACTACATAGATAAAAATAATGTTAAAAAAAATGAGATACGGAATAGATATGTTAGTTGGAAGAGAGAGAACTTTTTTTTACCTTTGGAAAAGAGTTGATAATAACGTATAATAGGAGAGATAAGAAACTGATAACTTTTAATACCATAATTGTCATCCCCATTAATTTAGGCACAAAATCTCAAAAGAGGAGAGAAGAAAATAAAAATAAAAATATTTAACTTAAAATCGAAAATTAATTAAATTGCTATGTTTGTAATTTAAACTTTATGTTTGTAATTAAAAAGAAGTATGTGGGTATATTGTTAATAAATGTCTTAAATCGTATATTGTTGTAATTCATCCATCTTGTTATTTTAGTTTTTATCTATTAACAAACTCTCTATTATTATGAGTGATTATTATAACAGTATAGTAACTCCCATGTGATTTGGTAAGGTGGTAATCAACTTTAAATAATTTGAGTTAGGCAGTGTTTGGCATGTTTTAAAGATGTTATACATGAGTTAGTTTATAACACTAATCTCTATTAGATAAAGTAGAGGTTTAGTTAAAGTGGAAGTGCTTAGGACAAACAAGTAAGGTCAAATTCCATCAAATTATTAGTTTATGTCCAACTTTATAACCACTTTCTCAGATTTATCTAGTGTGCCACTTGGCATGGATGTAATTTTTGGCCATACTAGTTGTTTGCTTCTAATTTAATAATAACTCAATTTTTTTTATTAGAAGTGTTTTTGGAAAAATATTGTGTTTGATTAATTAATTGAAAAAAATACTTTTATTAATATTAGAGTAGTAATTTACTATTGATCAAGATTCTGAAAATACTTTTGAAGTTAAAAAAATTTATTTGATACGTGGGATAAGATACGATATTCCTAGATTAAGTTTGAGATAAAATTTATAATGTGTTTGATTAAAGGTATTAAATAAATTTATAAATTTTATCTCAAACTTAATTACAGATATACCATCTTATTGCATCAAACTTGAGATTATTTTATCTCATCTCTCAGATAAAATAAATTAATTCAAAAATTAAAATTTTAAAACTATAATCTTGAGATAATTTAGTCCACAAATGAACATAGTTTAAACTTTAAATCATTTCCTAGTTTATTCATATCATCTTTATTCAAAAGTCATAGAAGTATTAATTTTTATAACTTTTTTAGTCCCACTTGAATGTCTTTTTCTTTCCAATATTATATAAATATACAAAACATAAAACAATAGAGAGTATATTTAAGCTAGTCTTTTTTAACAAAGAAATAAATACTTTTCTTAGATAGAATGGTTGAAAACACCCCTAAACTCAATACAAATTATTAGTTTTATTTCGAATTATTGACAATCTTAAAAACACTCTTTTACTTGATTAACTGAACTTAAAATACACCATCACTCTTATAACATGAGTTAAATACACCCCTAAAATCTAGCCGAATTTAGTGATGTTTTCAACACTTTTCTTGGCTTCTTGCTCCTAAAATAGTTTGAGACACTTGCTATGTCAGGTGGTAGATCGAGGGTGTATCTAAATTTAGTTAATCAAGTAGAAAATTTATTAAAATTGATAATAATTTAAAGACAAAAACTAATAATTTACATTAAGTTTTAGAAATGTTTTCAATACTATCTCAAATATTTAATCAATTGGTTGTAGTGACACAAATTGAAACAAACAATATGACACAACATATTTAAGCAAAGCTTTAGGTGACTCCCTTTCCTTTATTTTCTTCATGGCTCTCACTGTTCTTTAGAAAGTAGCAAAACACACCCAATCACCCAAAACACACACTTCCATTTCCATTTTTTTCTCACTATATATATATATGTAACAAGTACTTGTGAGAGTACTAATTTGTACACCCTCTTATCATTTTACTTGTAAAGAACACTTTAAGTAGTATTTGTTCAATTGAATGCTTTTCTGAGAAATTAAGGTGGTCGAAAACAGCTCCGATCCAAGAAAGATTGAATTTTTATAGTTTCTGCTATGGCTAACAACCCTTCTGAGGGACCTTCTGATGATTTCTTTGACCAAATCTTGGGATTCCCTGCTTATAATGGAGCAGAACCCAATTTGGCGGGAAATGATGCCGGAGCTATACCGCCGGCGATGATGCTCCAGCTCAACTCCGGTGATGGGTCGGGTCAGTTTACTGGAGTGGGTCTTGGGGTTGGGCTAGGTGGTGGGGGGTTTCATGGTCATGGTGGGGGTGCTTCTTTTCCTTTAGGGTTGAGTTTAGAACAAGGGAAAGGTGGGTTCTTGAAGATGGATGATGTTGCAGCACCTGGAAGGAGGTTTAGAGATGATGTTGTTGATAGCAGAGCTTCTTCTTCTGTCAAACCTGTAATTATCGTTTATATCTTTTCTTGGTTATTTTAGTTTCTTGATTTCTTTTTGGTTGCCATTAAAAATTTATACTGTGATATTCTGTAAGTTTTTCTTGGAAAGTTCTCCTTTTTTGTGCAAATTGGTGTAGACTGTAGAGTGTTACCTTAGAAGTTTTCACTAGAAAGTTGTTTGTTTTTTCTGAATTTGTTTCTCCTCTGAAACTGCCATATGTGCTTGATATATGGGAAGTTGTGTTTTTGCTTTTCATGAGCCGAGGGTCTATCAGAAATAGCCTCTCTGCCTGCCAAGTTTGTGGCAAGGTGTGCGTACACTCTATTCTCCCCAGACCCAATTTGTTGATATGGAAAATTTAATTCTTACTTTTTTCTCTTACTTGGGTGTGTTTAGTCCCTGTATAATTTGGATTAAAGAATGAGTTGTTTTAAAAATAAGGCTTATCTTTGTGTATTCAAGCTAGAGATGATATAGGTTATTTCATTTTAAGACTACCATTGCTAGCTTTAGAAAATTGGAAGTGCAGACTCGCCTAGAGCAAGGGGCTTGACATGTAACAATACTTTTTTCCATTCAAGGTGATGAAAGCGAAACCATAGTCCGATGTCTAAATATGAAGGAATTTGGCCATTTACTAATCGATTTTACCAATTGCTTCCTTGAGGTACCATCAAAAGTAATGACAAGGTTCTGTCTTTACAGGGTTTTCATGGACAACCGATGCCTTCTATGCCGCATCCCCCTGCAATACGTCCAAGGGTGAGAGCTAGGCGAGGACAAGCTACTGATCCACACAGCATTGCAGAGAGGGTATGTTTTTTTCTTTTTGCAGCGAAGAGTATTCTAAAGTTATTCAGATTGTTTAACAAGAGGCATATTTTTCTGTTGCTTCTAACATTTGGACAGAAGAAAATAATATCCCTTATTTTAATTTGATGCAACTGTCCATGGTAAATGAATGAGCTTGAACGAAGCTCTTTGAAGTGAAGCATTAATTTTTCGCAGGGGATCATCTAGAGTTCATATTATTTCGGGTTATACATAGTTTCAACGAGCATAAGATGTTCTTTTATCACAACACTGATAATTCCTAAGCTGCCAAAAATGTGTTGTTGTAGAATTCTGTTCTATGCTAGGAAGAATAACATCCTATTTCCAAGCATCAGTGCAAGGTTGAATACTATGTATAAAGGCCTGTTTCTGAGTATTCAGTTGCTGTTACTTTACCAGTCTAACTGATTTTATTCTTTTCTTGCAGTTACGTAGAGAGAGGATAGCAGAAAGAATTAGAGCATTGCAAGAGTTGGTTCCCAGTGTCAATAAGGTTAGTTCTCTTTCTTCTATATACTGAACTCTGTTTCACTTACTGTGAGCATCCTTTTGAAAAGATGGAAAAGAAGAGGGTTAAACATTGAGACCCCTTTCTGTTCACAGTTTTCTTTTGTGGGCTTGTGCATACGTACCCAAAGAATTCAAGGGCCATTTGGTTACTGGTTAGAGTTATGCAGGGTTTAGTTATGTAGGTATTAGTTATGCAGGGTTTTAGTTATGCAGGATTTAGTTATGTAGGGTTTTAGTTATGCAGGGTTTTAGTTATGTAGGATTTAGTTATACAGGTATTAATTATGCAGGGTTTAAGTTATGCAGGGTTTTAGTTATGTAGGATTTAGTTATACAGGTATTAATTATGCAGGGTTTAATTATGTTGGATTTAGTTACGTGGGTATTAGTTATTTATGTATTAGTTATGCATGTATTATTTAATTATGTAGAGATTACAATACATTATAATATTTATAGTAAATATTCTATCAATATATTGTATGTATTGTTTATGCATTTTTAATACACCAAATATATGAATTAGATATAAATTTATGTCCTAAACAAAATAATAAAACATGTTATTAAATATGTGAAATATATTTAATAATATATAATGCTGATATATGATTAATATACCATCCAATTTATAATATTAATAAAATATTTACATTTGGAATCCAAATGTAATAAAAAAATAAAGGCTGCTCGTGTGTTAAAAAGAAAAAGAAAAAAATTTAGGAAGGCAGTATAGTCAGATTAAGTTCTCAATAAAAAAAAATTAAAAATAAATCAATAGGGGTAATTTACTATTTTAATACATGTATAACTAATACCCGCATAACTTATTCCATCTTTTACCCCGCATAACTTATACATAGATTCCCTCATAAGTTATGTTGGTATTAATTATGTAGGACTACAAAGAACGCAACCAAACACTGTATAAAATTAATACATGAATAACTTTTATACAACTTTTAGAATCCAACCAACCAAACATGGAATAAGTTTTGTTGACTTTTCTACCGAATAAAAAACTTTTACCAAACATAATAAAATTAATACAACTTTTTATACATGAATAAAATGGACTCTTATACCGTAACCAAACGGCCCCTCAGGAATTTGATGGAGCAATATTTGCAGAAGTAATGAAAAACTAAAATCACTACCTCCTTCAACTTTCTTAGTTTGTTCAAGTTATGATGCTATTTTATTGATAGAGAAGCAATAAGGACTTCAAAATGAAGAACTAAAAGAAACTTCTTTCAAAAATAGTAGGGTCACATGGATATGACTTTCCTGTGTGTATGGCTTTCAACTTTTCTCCCGTGTTTTTTAGTCTGCCCAAAAGAATGTAAAAAGTCGAAGTTGATTCGTTTGATAACTTTGTCTTCTGCTATTGTTCTTCCACAAAGTTTAGTACGGAATAACTGATACGCATCTTATTATGAGGATACTGCATGACGTATATTGTGGTCCTTATTTCATGTTTGATTGTCACTATTAGAAGACATAGTTGTAGATCTACTGGTTAAAGAGAATTTATTTCAGTATAGTTCGATACATTAACTGAAGCAGATCTTCAATTTGGTTTAGTCCACTAGTTCTACTTTTGATAATAAAGGGAGATAGGGTTCACACAGAATCCAAACCAGAATATGATAGAAATGATGGTCATTATGAACATTATTACGAGAATTAATTTTTGCATTCTTAAACAAGGTGTCTTGTGCTTCTAAATTGCCAACAAATGTCACAGAAAAGAAGTTTGATCTTTTTATTTTATTAGTAGACAAAAATCTATGAATAGATAAAAACGTTGCTGCATCATTTTCTTTGATTATTCTATAACTTCCACATCCCCATCAGAGATTGTGTGACAAAGTGAAACAGGTTTATGTATGTTTTACCTTAAGTAATCTTTAGAAGGTCTTGAGAGATTATAAGCGTTAATAGGTTAATGCAAACATTCAGCCACCCACTTCTAATTCTTCTGGTGCAATAAATCAAAGCATTAATAATGTTTGGCATGTTGTAGTTACTGTGCTGTAACATTCTGTTAAGTTCGTCATATCAGTATTCATCAACTGTTTCCTTTGTCCGTTGGTCTTGCAGACTGATAGAGCAGTAATGCTCGATGAAATTGTAGATTATGTCAAATTCCTACGGCTGCAAGTGAAGGTGAGTTAACCTAGAGTCTTTTCAAAAGTTACAATCACGGGTCACTCTAAATCATTTTGAACCTATTGATGTTGATTTTGGTTGGGAAGGTTCTTCAGAAATGCATTCTGGTACTACTGATAATACTCAGAGCTTCATGTAACTGCTACTTATTAATTTTTTTAAAAAAATATGTCATGAATGTAGTACTTCCAAGGTGCAGAAATTAGCATCTTAGCATGATTGGATTTTTCTGCATAAAATTCTTTAAAATGTATTCTCCACGGAATATTCTCACACTTTGCTTTTGCATTGCTCTTTTCAATGGCTTTTCATTTCATTCAAGAAATGTTCCCATGTCATTTTCTGCGCAGCATTTTCCTTACGATTAGTTGAATTCTATGTCTATATGTTCAAATCAATTGGTTAGTAAACAGTTTCCCCCCGGATATTCGTGTTGAAAGGAAGTCTTGCTGGGTGGAAACCTCTCAAATAATTTACTTGAAAAAGAAATTAATAGTGAAATGAGAAATACCATAAAGGATCTCCCACTCACATCATGGAAAAGTTACCTTTCCTCTTTTAAGGGTATAGCACTAGATTTTCTCCTCCTTTTGAATCAATACTTTTTTTCTTGCATTATTGAACATTTTGGTACTTTTCTAACTTATAAATTATATTTGTTGTTACAGGTGTTGAGCATGAGTAGGTTAGGAGGAGCTGGTGCAGTAGCACCACTTGTTACAGACATTCCAATATCATCAGTAGAGGTACTTTTTAAAATTATAATAAGCTTATTAGACTTCTTTCCTGGAAGATTTGTCCACCTTATTAATTTCTTAATACTTGTTATCTTTGTGGCTTTGTCTTATTTAGGAAGAGAGCAGTGAAGGTGGAAATAATAACCAACCAGCTTGGGAAAAGTGGTCAAGTGATGGCACAGAAAGGCAAGTGGCTAAACTTATGGAGGAAAATGTTGGTGCTGCAATGCAATTTCTTCAGTCTAAGGCACTATGTATAATGCCTATTTCACTTGCATCAGCAATTTATCACTCTCAACCACCAGATACATCAAGTCTTGTTAAGCCAGAAACAAATCCTCCTTCATAGATGACACCCTTATAGAAAAAGGTGATATAACAAGCTAATGACCTTAAGAATTTTCTTGCAGTGGATGATGGTTCCTACTTTTATCTATTTAAGTAATTTTTAGCTTTTTGTTGAAAAACAGGGTTTTTAATGTTTATGTATAAAGTAACCATTTTCTATCATTGATATATTCAAGTTAGTTTTGTTTTACTTCTTCTTGGATTATGTTTGTTTTACCTACTTGATTTTTTATATGTTTTACTTGAGTCGAGAGTCTTAGTAGAAATACTCTCTATGCGTACATCTTAATTATACTGTGTAGAGAAATTGTCAAACTTCTCTTCATGTCAAGTGTGAAAGATAAGAAAAATTAATGGTGGGACTAGGATAATATAGTGGTGGATGTAGAAGCACTTGTGTGGTGGGGACTCTATGTTTTGCTAGTGGAAATTGGGGCCCTTTAAGACTGGTACCTTAACTAAATAAATCAACTGTAATCTATTTCAGTGCTAGTGGTAATAATAGTAGCTTTACAGGAGATCAAAATTTAACAAAAAATGATTGTTTTTTTCCCATTTGTTGAAGTATTTATTGGAACAGTTGAGTTGTTCCCAAATTAATTCAAATAGTCGTTTTTGTTGTCCATGACGTAAGATTTAGGAGTCGTTTGGTGTGAGGTATAAGGTATAAGGTATAATAATCCTAGGAATAAAATGCAGGATTATTTTATCCTATGTTTGAGTGGAGGTATTAGGCAATTCTGAGATTATTTATCCCATCATTTATACCTTAGTAATAGGATAAGTTATCCTATAATCATGATGGAATAGGTTATCACCGAATAATTAATTTTGTGATAACTTATTCTCAACCAATCAACCCTCAGTCCAAAAAAAAAAGTTCCTAAACTTCCAAGTCTTTTTTTGTTTTGTATTTCTTTGAAAGCGTGTGTGGTTGGTTTGTGAAAGTGGTTTGACTTAGTTCTCTAAATTTTCTCCTGAATAATTATTGCGATGCATAATTGGAGAGAGAATGAAAAAGGTAGCTCTGACGGAAAGTTGTTTCCCATTTTGCTTTATAATATATAGTATTTTCTTGCGTTATCATAATAATAACTCGGATAATATTTTTGGGTTGGTCCTATCTGATGATAGTAATTTGACTAGGAGTTTAAACACTAGACTCAAATTTTCAACAATCAACTTTTATCAAAGACTTTGAAGGAGATTGAAATGTTGATGGCTGATTAATAAATGTGATCTGGATTAATTGTTTATATAATTATACTCTTATTTGATTTGGAACTGAATTGAGCCATTAATAATGTCAAATGAGTATTTTACCCAATGTTACTAATTAAAGACTCAGAATAGCAACCTCGACTCCAATTTTCCGGTCAATGTGAAACGAAAAAATTAAATCTAAATATAGTCGCAAGTAAAAGGGAAAACAAGAATTTATCTTTGAATGCCAGTTCGAATTTATTTATTCTGTAGAAAATCTCCTTTCACATCCAAAACGCCGAACATTGCCATTGTTCCCAGTACACTTCAGCAGTGGAGTGTACTCATTGGAAAAGCTACTGGCTTCTTAAATCAAACTTCCTAATTGTAAACTAACCATTCTGTACTAAACCAATTCTAGGCAAAATATAACATCCTGACCCAAAACAAAGCACCGGTACGAGTTAACCGATAAAATAAACAAGAATCAGTTTTACCTGTAATCATACTGACAGACAGAAAACAATCTTTAAACATCAATGCAGTAGGTAATTTACTGCATATGACATCGGATGCGTCTCTCCATCCATTGTTTTGCATTATTAAAAACTGAAAAAACAAGAAATTTATTCAGCAGCATCTAGATCCCGACAAGGAGGAGCCTTAGGCTCACCTAATAATGTAGTATTTCCTCCTTCTGGTCCACAATTGATACGACCTGGGATCTGAGTGCCACGCTGAAACATAAAAAAGCATGCAAATCAACAATGCAGTAATATCTGTATGCACGATAAAATTAGTCTATGCAACTTAGTGATCATACCGGTGGTTTTTCACCTTTCCTGAACGCCTCAACAATCTCCATAGCTTTCTTTGGAGTGAGATCCTCCTGCAGAAAGGAAGGGGAGACCAATTGAGCTCTAAATACTTAAACTTATTACTACAAGATTGAACAACTAGTGATCAAAACAGGATCAAAGTAGTAACTCACATAATAATTGTAAGCATATCCTTCAGATCCATTGGAATAGTCAGCCACTGTCATCATTGGAGCATTTACACAGCACCCCTGCCACAAAAATGAGGTATGATATTAAAACAGTTATCTATCAATTAAAGCAATGATTTGAATGGTGTTCAATAGAACCGTCAATATGGGCTAGGCCCATTGGGCTGGCCTAGCCTAACCCGTGATTTGATAGGGCTGGGCTAAGATTTTTGGAGCCCATTGAAGAAAAGGGCTTTTTAGCCCGGCCTGAATAAGCCTGTTGATTTGGGGGCTTGAGAAATATGAGTAGACCGGCCCGTGGCACAAATAAAAATTAATTAAAAAATAAAAATAAAATAGAGTATTAAAAATAACAAGAGTCCAAACTCAAAATCAATTTAAAGTTTTAAATATTAAAATTTAAATACAAATTATGTTTATAAAATATGTACTACTTAAAATAAAAATTCCTTCAAATTTCTAGGGAATCACTACGTAGGCCGTAGCCTATGAAATATTGTCATATTTTTTGTGTTTTATTATGATCATTGGAAAATAATTAGATTAATATTTTTATTTAGCTATTTATGCTTTTACTTGAAATCAAACTTGATAAATATTATAAAGATAATTTTATTTGTGGATTTGATTAACAAGGAGTAACACTAACACCATGTAATATTGTCTTGTCGATATTTATGATAATATTTTAAAATTATAATTTGATTTAAAAATTTATAAAAAATATATTTTTAAAAAAAGTGGGCTGGCCTGGCAAAGCCCGTAGCTCACGTACTTGTGAGTTGGGCTGACGGTTTTCTAGCACACAAAAAAAAGGGGGATAGCCCGGCCTAGCCCGTCAAATTTCAAAGCCTGTATAGGTTTAGCTCGGATGGGGTGGGCCAGCCTATATTGACAGCTATAGTGTTCAACATTCTGAACAAATATAAGCAGCAAATGACCTAATCAATGGTTCCTTACTGAAGAGCCTCCAATGCATGGAAAGTAAGAAGGATGTCGCAGTATTTTAACCAACACTAATAGTCTTCCTGATAGTTTAAGAACCCCCCCTCCCCAAGGACAATTTTGGAACCACCAGTGTTGGGGAAATAGTATGGAGGACTTGATAGCTGCATATTGTAGTTAGTGACCACATGGCACATGGCACGCTTTTATATAGCTTTGCATCTTCTGATACCTTTTGCTGTAAACAAGCAATAGCTAAAGCCTGACCAGTAAATCCCCACAGGATGTGAACAGCACATTTAATATTATTTTGACATTTGTCATACTCTCTAATCTCTATTATACTATTAAGCATATTGAAAATAACTCTGTTGAAAATTGTCTTCTGATAGATAACCATAACTTGTCATTAACAAATAGGTTCCACTGTTTCGATTCCAGAATCATATCTTATGCCTTTACAAGGTTGGTTAGGAAGCTAGTGTAAAATAGGCTTTTAGACTGAGAGTTCGCAAAAGATAGAAGCAAAGACATAATCTTGTCTTTCTCACCATGCTTTGTCGTTGGTGTGTCATATATCCTTATGATTTTCACGACTTCTACAGGGTTCCAAATTAATAGTAAGTGCCCGCCTTCAGATACCCAATTTAGGTCTAAACATGGTCCACAGGACAGACCTCAATGCATTGGCAACAATGGCATTCAGACATGTAACAGCACAAACTTAATCTAGTCAGATTTAGCCTCCAATGCTTTGGTATAGTGGTAAAAGTGCAGCTTGTGACATGTAGATTAGGGACTTTCAAACACTGCCACAAACAAAATCCTAGTAGTATTTAAGTTAATGAGTTGGTTATTTGTCAGTATCAATTTAGATTATCCATAAAGTTCCGAACCGTGCCCCAGTGGCCCTAGAGTATTTTTAGTTATCATAATATCTAGTCAGATTTCACTGTGACAAACATAAATAGCAGAATACGGTTTGAGAAAACTGGCTGATTAACAGTAAAGATGAGTTCTCTGACTTCAAATAGTTCCCTGCCTATCACATCTGTCTCTTCTCATGTATCTAAAAACCATCAAACCAAGAAAAGCATCCTCAGCAATCCATGAATTCAAGCCTTTAGTGGCCCCAATTAGACAAGGTCCAAAACATCAAAAGGGCTATGAGGAAAAAGAAGTTCCTCAACAAGTTGCTAGTTGCAGATTTAAAAAAGAATTCATTTGCCCCAGATCTGAAACCTTTTTCACTTCACTTTAGATATAGGTGGATAAATTGTGTATCCCTCCATATAAAGGGTGTGCTTGTCCATGTCTCCATGCACACCATTACAGTCGAACCTCTTTATAACAACCTCATTTGTTTGAACCTTTTTTTTTGCCTATTACATGCCTATAACAACACTTGTCCTTTAGATCTAATTTGGTTGTTATAGACAGAAATTGTTTAAAACATTTTCCAAATCTGTTGAGACACTGAGAGTAGAGCAAGTGATTGTTGGTCAGTTCAAGGTTGGGAAATCTCCTTTAGAAGAATGCTAAATGATTGGGAGGTTGATAGAGGTCTCACTACTGGGAAAGTTAGAAAGGAAACAACATTGCCACAACAGATGCAGATAGGGTCTAGTGGAAGCACAACAAAGATGGGAACTTCTCAGTAAGCAGTGCATATAAGAGAGGTATGCAGTTCGCTGGAAGGGGAACTTCTTACCAGAATTATTTCTGAAAAAGTATCATCCCTACCAAGATAAAATGTTTCACTTGGCTTGTGATTAAGAGAGCATGTTTAACTCAAGAAGTCTTGTAGAAGAAAAGGAGATACTTAGCTCCTAGATGTCTTTTGTTAACACTACAGGGGAGTCAAACAAGCACCTCTTTCTTATATTGCAGCTTCACTACCCAATTGTGGAACCTATTCCTCAACATTACAGGATGTAGTTGGACCATGCCAGAGCACACCTCAGATCTATTAAGTTGTTGGATCAGGAGGGGTGGAAGTAAGAGTCAGAAGAGATGGTTGAATTTAGTCCCAGCATGGATATGGTGGTCAGTGTGGTTAGAAAGAAATGGTAGATGTTTTGAAGATAGGTCCAATTCCATTCATAAAGTCAAATGGAATTGTATTGTATCTCTACTTTTTTGGTGTAAACAATTGTGTATAATAGATATAGATCAAATAGTGGACTTGATAGGAGACTTGTAATAGCTAAAAATATTTGGAGGTGGCCAGCATGCCCTTAATGCTGAAGAATACAATCTTACCCGTTATCAAAAGAACATCATTTTTTTCAATTTTTTATGTTATATAAGAAAAAATTAATGTAAGTTTAAAATTTAAAAGATATTTATATGTCATTAATTAAACTTTTAAAAGACTAATACAAAATTAATAAATCCATAACCAGTTCTGCATAAAATGACTTCAACTCTAAGGCACATAATTTTAAGCTATTTGAAAATTAAATTCTTCCAAGTTTGATAGAATCTCATGTTTCAAGTTCACAAGAGCTTTTGACGTTCCAAATTCCTCGTTGGAACTTACAAAATTTACTACAGTTATATCTCCCAAAAAAATAGGTAAGAGTTTTTGTTATTATTATAATACTTCATCTATCCTAATTTATGGGATGCACTTTGATTGGGTATGGAGTTTAAGAAAGATGACTTTTAAAACTTATGATCCAAAACAAGTTATATATATTTATATATATATATATATTTGTGTGGCTATAAATCATCTTATTAAGGGTAAAATAAAATGTTTAAAGTTGAATTGATTCTAAATATATAAATGGAGTCATCACTCCTTTTGGAACATACTAAAAAGAAAATTGCATCACATAAGTTGGGACAAAGGGAGTAAGTACATAGATATTTGAATAAGGCCTTTTATAGAGGGGTAACTTCACAAAGAGTATCGCTGTAATGATGGATGTTACTGTTATAGAGTGGTAAAATGCAACATAAAAAGTTCCAAAGAAAGCTTGCGGTTGTTATTTAGAGGTCTTACTATATATGTTGGAGTTCTAATTCATAACAAGAGATTTATGTGGGTTATCATATTAGGATGTCAGGATGCCAGTTTCCACCATGCATTGATAAATTATGCAGGTCACTGGATATATTCCTGCATGCCAAACTAGACAAGAGTCCAACGTACCCTTGTAGACCAAGGGTTTTATGCCTAGTAAATAAGTGAAGTAACCTAAGGAGTAAGGACCATGGATGTGGGACGAGCGGATGCAGAGAAATCAGGTTCGGAACAGCCTGTTTAGGCTGGATTGTCACCTGAGAGGCTTGTTTAACTCAGAATAACTTGCAGAAGAGGGTTTATGCTCTAAGCAACAGATACTATCTATATGAAGAAGATTTGGAATCAATGGAACATTTGTTCCTGCACTGCAGATCCTCCAGGGATTGCTGGGAACTTTTTTGACTAATTGGTATTTCATAAATAACGCCTCTGAAGATCAAGAGTTTAACTGAGTCCTGGCAAAGTCAATGGATGCCTAGAAACATGAGGCAGATTTGGAGAACAATTCCAACCTGTATCTTCTGGACTATATGATTGGAAAGGAACCAAGGCTTGCTTTGAGGGAGAGAGGATGCATATTTCTAGAAATAAGAATGCTTGTTTACTCGATTTATATTTTTGGTGTAATGGTAAATTGGTAATATGATTGAAAATATGGACCAGTTTATGGACATATTTAGTTTGTTCGGAGGGGTTACCCGATGGTTTATTTGGTGGGTGTTTATGTTGCATGTTGTAATTCCTGTACCATCTTGATGCTTTATTAACAAAACTTGAACATATCAGAAAAAAAGTTATGTTAAATCTTCACTTAGCACCACAAACATCAGAACATAACAGGGTCTCACTTCAGTTCAACTTTGACATGTCAAAACACTTTTGGGGACCACTTGAGCTTCAACCAAATGAGGTGATGACACATGCATGCACATGAACAGGAGCAGAGGCAGAAGTCAATATATGAGTTCAGCCGAACACAATAGCTTTTGTTCAAACACTGCTTTTGTGCTAAGAAAACCATTAAATGTATATATATTAAATTTTCAACCCAATTATTAGCACTTGAAATCGTCATTCTACAATCCAGAACCAATAAAATTGAAATCTCGGTTCCACCACTGCACATGAACTTGAGCACTAGAGAGGAGAAGTGGTAGAAATCGGCTTCTTTTTTTTTTTTATGGACAATTAGTACTGTGCATAAATTGGCTTCTTACGACATCATCTATCTTTGTGTTTTCAGTAAACCACCCTATATCCCTTCTAATATAGCTGTAGTATCCCCGGGAACACAGGGCTACTTGAAGATCCTTTTCGTTGAGCCCGTGGAATGCGTGTCAGATGAACTTAATCATGATCAGTTGATCATGCCTTAGATTCCTAGACAACTGGGTTTTGGAAGTGGCACTTAATCCTCATAATATCAAGATTTCTTTCAAAATGCCACTAAAGCGGGCTTGCTCGCGATTAAGAGTGCATATGCATAACGAATCTACAAGATACATTAATCATCAGAACAACTATAACCAAGGCCGCAAGCTAAGAAAATCTCTAGTGTCTTAGTAGGTTTACCTTATAAGATACAATCAACCAAAGTACCAGCCATCCAACACTAAAGATTAGCCAATTTCTACTCCTTAATATCAGTCACAACTCACAAGCATGGTCATGTGATTTATTGCATAACACTAAAGATTAGCCAATTTCTACTCCTTACTATCAGTCACAACTCACAAGCATGGTCATGTGATTTATTGCATAACACTAAAGATTAGCCAATTTCTACTGCTTAATTTAGCTACTATCAGTCACAACTCCCAAGCATGGTCATGTGATTTATTGCATAACAGTTGAGCATAACAAGCACCAATCTCAACATCAGATCTTAGGTTTGGAAAGCAAATGAACCTAAAATAGTTCACAAAAGCTGTCATGTAGGACATGCTTTCGAGGCCACCAAATAGAATCAAGGTCAATATCAATAAAATGTATGAAAAATGACTCACCATGCATTCCATCTCACCAACAGAAAATAAGCCATCCTTGGTTACTTCTGCATACACGAATAAGTCATGAACCAGAATAAGAACATGTTTCAACAATAGGATTATTAAGACTATTTTATTTATTTTTTTATCAAGAAGGATTATTAGGACTATTAAAAAGGCTAACAAAATAATTGGAAAGATCTCCACAAAACACTAACCATTGCGCTTTACTCCCAGGTGCTTCAGTATAGCTTCTTCGATACCCCTTGAACCACGGATCATACAAGGTGTTGTGCCACAAACCAGAAGGTGATATTTTCCAACCTAAAGGGACAAGAAACTGAGTAAGCTTTGTTAAGTAAAGATTGGTTCTAAATTTCCTGCACTTGCACAAGCCAAAGGTCAAGACAAACTACTCACTTTTGTCCTGTTGAACATCGTGTAGAAAGTTACAACCTCATATACACGAATTGGGGCGACTTCAACAACCTTAGCCACCTTAAACATTTACAAGACTAGATTAGATGCTTTTGAATGCCAGTTTAGACATAGGCTGAAAAATCATAGAACAAATAACCCCTAATTAAGGAACGGCAACTTGCAGTGTGCTTACTTTGAGGGTATACATAGGAAACAAGGGTAAGGGAGTAATACAGAAATCAAGTTAGTACACATATGCGAAATAACAAAAATACAATCATGGCAAGAACTAAAGCTGAATTGGTTCTAGCAATCAAATGTTGATTAATTGTAAAGACGTGCACCAAATAATTTCAATATTCAAGTTGTTACCGTTAAACATGCAGCTGATCATTGGGACACAAACTTTATAATAATGCAAAAAGTAAGAATCAATCTGAACTGTGTCAACATACTGCATTCATCGCCGAAACAGGTAGCCACCCTCCATTTTGCTGCTGTGCAAGATCCAACAAAGGAATTACTGCAGATTGTTTATAGTTGGATGGATAGAAAGACAGTATCTCTTTCACCTGCACATTGCATGGGAGGATTAAGTACGATTCAAGATAGATGATAAGATTATTTAAGGAAGAACTACCAATTAAAGAGATACATAAGATTCAATGTAAGTAAACTACTATGGTAATCCTCTGGAATTGGATTATTGAAGCTAATCAACATTCAAAATCCACTTCCAAAATCTCTATGATGCAGGAAGTTTCGTATTATACTTTTTTCGTTTAGTAAATTCTAAAAATTAAGTTATGCCGTCTGCTGAAGAATGCAATTGAAGTTGATATTTCTGACTTTACCAATTTTGGAGTCAATGCATCAGCAGTGCAACTGAATTGCATGATGCGAATAGGTCCAAGCAACAAAGTACAAACAGGGAATGTATTTTGCCTTGAACAACAACATTAATCACCTACTATCTTTGATAGTATTTTCCTTTTATTTGTGATTGTCTCTCTTCATTTATTCCTTCTCCAGCCTTCTCTTTTGGTTGCATATGCAGGGCCGACTTGATCATTAGGTTCTTTTACAAAAATAACTTTTCTCCCATTCATTTCCAAATGAGAAACTAAGTTTCAAATGCTCAATTAGACAATCTTCTCATACGGATGTAACTTGAATTTATGGTGTAAGGTATATCATTTCAAAGGAATGTTATTTCTTTCGCAGCCAAGCTCAAAACTTGAGTCAGTCTAGGTTCAATCTTTATGCAATTTTTCAACCAAGTTCAGATATTCAAAGCTTAGATAGGCACTTAAATAGCTTACAAGATAATAGTACACATATAGATTACAGTAGAATAAGTTTTCATCAAAACATACAAAGAAAGCATATTCTGATTCAAAAAAAGTTTGAAACCTATAGTAAAGGAGATGCCATAAATCCTAGTAATAAGAGCTGTCAATTTCCACACACAAATTGAAAGAAAAAGAGAACAGGCATAACAAAGATTCAAACTTTCGATGTAAATTCTAAAAAATGTTACAAGTGATATGACAAAGAAGTAGGTCTTTGGTATTCTGGAGGATAACAAGCAATGCTAACCTTTTCCTTGTTTGCATTGTTAAACTCCCAAGGAAGGTCCGGTTTGTTGTCCGGTGTATCAATGTGCTGCGTACAGTAAAAATCCAAACAAATTAAAACATAGACACGCAATCGAATACTCAAATTTCGAATCTAAACTCAGAACTCCGAAATTAGAAATTAGATAAGAACTCACATAGTTGAGTGCAGTAGAAAATGATCGTGATGCCTGTAAAAACGGAAAAATAGAAAAGATTTAAACTAAAAGGAAGGAAGAACCAATCTATGAAAGTGAAAAGGAAAATATAGTAATGGGGATTAGACCTGAGTAGTTCGGCTGAAGGCCGTTCGGATCTCGTTCAGGCGTTGGGCAGCGATGCGACCGAACATTTTTAGTCTCCGGCGATAGCTCCGAGCAGACGGTGGTCGGAGAAAATGGAGATTTTGGGGCGAGAAAATGGAGAAATCCGAAGTCTCACTATGAATGTTTTGCGTGCCGCACACACGTTCCTTGTTCGCGTGTCCTGATCAAGGCCTTAAACCGGCAGGCCCATGAGAATTTATGAGAACTATATTTGGGCTCTCGTATCGTTGGGCCACAATACGTTTGGCTGTTTGGGCTTTTGGTCAAATTCATACTGGGTTGGGTAACTAACTTGATTTGGGCATCATTACACAAAATGTCCCTTTTTAGGCTATAGATTTTGTTACAAACATTTTAAAAATATTTTTCTAGGAGCTTCCATTCTTTTTGTTTCCTTAATGACTTAAAACCACAATTTTGGAGTTAGAGTTGGATGGTGCACCATGTGAGCAACCACCTTTTGTAACCGACAAGCGTCAGACTATCAATTATCATTTAATATGTACAAAATTTTAGATCACGTTCTAATATTTTCAATCTGTTTAAAAATGAATATTTTTTTGTATGTGTATTCCACTTTGGATAACTTCACATATACGGTATTTGAAGAAAGTTTTATCAAAGTTTAATTTCACACTGTAGACACATAAATTTTATTGGATTAAAATCCATAAAAAAAATTGAATTAAATCCATGTACATTTGGGTTGAATGAATAATTTGGGCTTTAAAAATGATTAAGTCCACTTTATTGAGTTCAATTCCAAGGTCCATTCTACCTTGAAACCCAAACCCATGCCACGTGACACAGTGACTAGGCATCCAAGACCAACAAGGTGACGCCACGTGTCCAAATGAGGTGGTAGTCTCAATCAAATGCAAGAACCAATCACAATCCGCCAAGTGTCAAAATGACATCCTTTGGCCAATCATAAGCAATCTTGTCCACCCCCTACAACTATAAATAGGGGATATACATGACATTCAAAGGACATTCTGAATACAATTCTGAAAAGATTTCAGAAAACTCTTCAACAAGCATTCTGCAAAGATTGGAGAAAGCTACAACACTAACTACATAGCTCTTCGAAGGAGTGGTCAACATAGTTCTTCCCGGAGATCGACTTGAAACGACGAAGTGTTTCCCGACGTTCCCGGAGATCAAATACATCTCAAGGAGGTCTACATCATCCTACATTCGAGAAATATGCTACTAAAGGCCCTCGAATCACGGAGAAATTTAGGAGAGAAGAATCAAGAGAACAACTGAGTTGTACTCACAAATTCATCAATAAAAATCACATTTTTCTTTTATTTATTTTGCTTGGAGTTTATTTTCAGCGCTTACGAAAAATTGTTGTGAACAAATTTGGCACGCCCAGTGGGACCAATTCTGCTCTTTATCTCTTCTTCCTACAAATCAAGAAAAACTACAAGTTCAACTATTGCAATGGCCTTCAAAAAGATCAATGATGTTTCATGCAAGGACTTTACTATTGCCGCATTGGTTGATTTCAGTGATGTTGACCCAATCACTCGATGCGAGTTCAAGAGAAGTGGCTTGGATGGATCTGAATATTTCGTCTCCTTGGAGATGGCAAGAAAGAACAAGTCTCAAATGACACTCAAAACTGCAATTCCTGGGGGCAACATTGCATCTAAGTTGTTTGATGAACTTTCTCACTCTGGCTTCAACTTTGGTGAATCTGCGAATCCAACGAATTCTTCAATTCCAACAAAGGTCAACGCCTTGATGGTTGATGCAACTGACATGGACGAGAAGTTTGCAATGATGGAGCAAACCATTGAAACCTTGAAGAAGTCTATTGATGACAAAAATCTCCAAATCGCCCAACTTATGAACAAGTTAGATCTCTCCAACTTTGGAGAGTCACATCACAATCTAACAACGCAAGAAAAAGTTGATGTTCCCACCAAGCCAGTTGAGTCGCAATACGCAAAACAATCTGCTTTAGTGGCCACTCTAACAGTTCAACACCTACAAGATATGATCACAAACACCATTAAAGCCCAATATGGTGGCCTTCCACAAAGTTCCTTAGGATATTCAAAGCCGTATTCTAAGCGAATTGAGGGTTTACTGATGCCAATTGGATATCAACCACCAAAATTACAACAATTCGATGGGAGGAGAAATCCAAGGCAACACATTGCCCATTTCGTCAAGACTCGTAGCAGTGCTGGTACACATGGTGATCTTCTTGTCAAGCAGTTTGTTCGTTCTTTAAAAGAAAATGCCTTTGATTGGTATATGGACTTGGAGCCTGAATCAATTGATTGTTGGGAGCAACTAGAAAATCAATTTCTCAATCGTTTCTACAGTACCCGTCGTACAGTGAGCATGATGGAATTGACAAACACAAAACAAAGTAAGGACGAACTCGTAGTGGACTACATCAATCGTTGGCGAATGTTGAGCTTAGATTGTAAGGATCAACTTTCTGAAATCTCTACAATTGAAATTTGTATAAAAGGAATGCATTGGGGCCTTGTATATATCCTTAAAGGAATTAAGCCTCGAACTTTTGAAGAATTAGCTACACGCGCTCATGACATGGCTCATGACATGGAATTGAGCATTGCAAGCCATGGAAAGACATCGCCTGTCTTTGATCCAAGAAAAGAAGATACACAATTCAAAGAGTCGTTATAATATACAACTAAGGAATCCATGGCGGTAACCATGACTTCTACGAAGGCCTCCACAAGACAAAAGTTGAAAGAGAATGTAACGCATCAACAAACGCAAAAAGTGAAAAATCAATCTACCTTGAAGGAGTTACAAACGAAGGAGTATCTTTTTCCAGACTCTGACGTTCCAGCGATTCTTGTTGAGCTGCTAACCAAGAAAGTCATTGCACTCCCTGAGTCAAAGCGACCCAAAGAACCCAACAAAGTCAATGATCCTAAGTATTGTAAATTTCACCGCATCATTGGTCATCACATCACAAAATGCTTCATCCTTTAGGAAAAGATCATGACATTGGTACGAGAGGGAAAAATCATCATTGACGATGGTGAGACAGCTGAGACAAACCATGCTAGTGTCAAACTTGATCATAAAAAGAATTCAATTTCAGAAGTTCTACACCCCGTGACATCGCCAAAAGTTGAAGAAGGTGTCATCATACTATAGTTTGGGGACTTTAAACCTGTTGAAGTTTCCGCTTTGAAGAAAGCAACAAACACATCCAAGGTAAATGACTTCTCCAATGAAGAGAATGGTGACACTTGGACTTTGGTCGCTCGTAAAAGGCAAAAGCATCAAGGGACTGCTAAATTTTAATTTTCAAAAGTCGACACAAAATCAAGTACAAATCAGCTTCAACAATGCGAAAGCATAAATTCCAACACCAAATCGAAGTACATGAATGCTTCATCACAAAGGGTTAGAAGGACAGTTACATTGATGAAATTCTTCCCGAAAATGCTCCCTGACTTACGAGCCTAAACTGCAAGTTGAAATGCTCCTCGACGTACGAGCCTAAACTGTAAGTTACAATGCTCCTCAACGTACGAGTCTAAACTACATGTTGAAATGCTCCTCGACGCACAAGCGTAAACTGCAAGCTGAAATGCTCCTCGACTTACGAGCTTAAACTGCAACGCACGAGCCAAAACAACAAGTAACAACGCTCCTCGACGTACGAGTCTAAACTGCAAGTTGAAACGCTCCTCGACGTACGAGCCTAAACTACAAATTGAAACGCTCCTTGAAGTATGAGCCTAAATTACAAGTTGAAATGCTCCTCGATGCACGAGATTAAACTGCAAGTTGAAACACTCCTTAACACACGAGTCTAAACTGTATGTTACTCTTGGCCTGCATGAGTTTAAACTGTGTACGGTCCAAAAAAAATCACGAATTTATGTGTTCATCATACTCTTTGTAATATTGAGGCATACATAATTGAAAGAAGAAGAGAATTTGTGATGAAGTTAAAAAAAAACTTTATTGTTCAAATATTGAAAGAGTTTGATACATCAATGAATACAAAAAGGGAAGGGTAACATAAAGATGACTATACATCATCATTTACAAAATTCTAAGTCATGAAAATGATTAGAAGCTAAGACTTGTTGTCGATTTGTGTTGATCTCCCCATCTGATTTTTGGAAGTGTTAGTTGAAATTTCTACGAGAGAAGTCGCCTTGCTTGAAGTAAAAGAGAGGCTCCAATCATGTTAAAAAAATTTAAGATGAGCGTCGAGAAAACATAAAGATCAAGTATGTGTGACCATTCTCGAGAAAAGAGTAGATTCGCGACATAATCGACTACAACAATTCTTTTTTTCACATGAAGGTGTTACTTGCTGCCTGTGGCTCAAAACTTCAACACATCCGCATGTAGTGTGTCATCTTGGTCTGATATCGAGACCCTTTGAGCTCCCTTGCAAGTCTGGAAAAAAAATTCTTGAGGCATGACAGCTAAATGCGGGACTCAAACAATGTCCTTCACAACGCTACACTCAGTTCGTGATTTGGATGCTCCTAGCTTGAGATGTGAATATTTCTATGTGACTGCGCTAAGCTGGAAAGAATGTGTAATGACCCTCCAGGTCATTTCTGTGTTAATGCCTTCTTTCTATCGTTTAGAGCGTTCCTATAGCGACGCCAAGTCATTTATAACTTGCTGGCACTGACTGCTCAGTCGTCTGGTCGTTCGTTTGGGTTTTATGCCTATTTTTCTGTTTTGGAGCTTTTAAAACTTGAAAAATTGATTTCGGTCATAACTTCAGGTAAACAACCTCATATGAGAATTTTGACTGTTCCATCAGCTCTGGAGCGGCCAAATTAGGCTAGAAGTATGGTTTGCCCGAGTCCCGGGGTTTCCGGTGTGATTTTAAGGCCAGTTAGCTCTTTAGCCTTTGAAATTTGGTTTAAGGTTGACTTCGGTCAACATTCTTGAAAAACGCACTCGGATGAAGATTCTGACAGCGCGGTTAGTTCTGGAATGCCGAGTTTGGTCTAGAACGACCTTTCGGGAATTCCTGGGAGCTTCCGATCTAATTTTGAGGCCTCTGGTAGAATTTGGCTAAAATGGCTCATTTGGGTGTGGGACCCTACTTTTTGTCGAAATGACCTCGTATGGAAATTTCGACTGCGCCATTGAGTCTGGAACGTCGAATTTGAGGGGGTAGCATATTTCATTTGCGTGCACGGGGCTCTGAACGAATCCTGAGCACCCCGTCGGAGTTTTGGAATTGTCCAAAACTTAGCTGGTGCAGCTGTCAAAACTGCAGACTCATTTGCTCTCCGCGTTCGCGGGATAGGCTCTTCGTTCGCGGAGGCGTGAGAGAGTCTACTCAGCGTTCGCGGGCCAGAGGTCGCGTTCGTGGGCTAGAGGCCGCGTTCGCATAGGTCTGTGAGGAGAACCGGGTTCTTGTGCTCCGCGTTCGCGGAAGGCTCTCCGCTTTCGCGGAGGTCAGAGTCCCTGAACTCCGCGTTCGCAGTGAGGTCTCCGCGTTCGCAGTGAGGTCTCCGCGTTCGTGAAGGTCTGTTGCGGAGGGGAGACTCTTGTTCTCCACGTTCGTGGGCCCGGGGTCGTGTTCGCGGAGTACTGATTGGCTCACCTCCGCGTTCGCAGAGCGTTGACCGCGTTGGCGGAGATGAGCGGGCCTGGCAGTGTCTATTTAATGAAGTCGAAGCTCACTTGGTGGAGAGCTTCAAAACTTCATATCTCCCTCATCTTGCATCAATTTTTGGCGATTCAAAGTTCCAGGTGTTCAGTTTCTCGTAGGCTTCGTGGGTTTTTGGTCTATTAGCGTTGGTGGTCCTCGATTTTCATGAATTCGAGTTGTAAGTTGATTCTTGGCCTATTTTTGTAAAGTTTTGCTATTTGTTGTTGTTGGCTATTAGGAGTAGATCCGAACCCTGATGGGCGATCCATTTTGGGATTCTAGTTCAGGGAAAGATTTGGGACTTTTTCACGGAGTCAATTCCGGAATATCCGGAGCGGGTCCCACTTTGCCCTATTTGACTCCAAAATTGGTCTGTCTCCGATTTTGTTGATTTTAGTGTCTAAACGACCGTATTGACGCTGTGATTCTATTTTTGTTCAGTCTGAGGCCGTTCGGAAGTGGAAATCTCCGGTTGAGTGACTTGGAGCGCTAGTGATCGGCTTTTTGGTTGGTTATGGCTTCCCTTCTTTCTAGATTGAGCTTGAATGTGTAAATGCTAGTTGATTTGTGTGAATCTGGGGTGGTTAGCAAGTATTGTTCCCCTGCTTATCTGATTTCGCATTTTTAAGTTGACTATTGGGCTGTTATGGGTTAGTATCATGCTGTAGCTTGGATTGTTGGTATTTGTGTTTTGGATTATCTGTTGGGTGGTTATCTGTTGATGCATGAGTGGGTTCGGGTCATTGGATTCCGGGCTTGGTTGATTAGTGCGATTTAGACCTTAGAATAGGTTAAGGTAGTATTGCCTTAGTCCTATGCACCTGTTGACTTGGGTATGTACCCAACGGCGATTCGGATGGACTAGATCCTTGTAAACTGGTATAGCAGACTTGGGTCTAATAATATGATCCTTAGTTTAGGCATTTTCATGGCTTTCGGATCTTCCAATTCTTTCCCCTCTATCTCTGTGGTTGTGGGATGTTGCCGAAAAATGTTGTGTTGCATTGATTGACGGTTGGATCGTGCTAGGCTGGGAGCTTTCATTGATATCCTTGTGGGGGTGGAGGCCCGTGATGTTTAGTCTTGCGTTGTATTGTTGGTGTTGGCTTTATCCGATTATGTGCTGAGGATTATTGGGAGTGGATGTCGATCCACATTGTCTTTGAATTGATTCGTGCGTTATGATGTGATTGAGAGTGGGCGGCGACCTACGAACTTGAGTGGGATGAGATCCTCTTCGGAGTTGATATGGCCCGCACACTCGTCTGGCAGGGCAGGGCCCCCAGAGTGTTAGAAGGCTCACTCATCTGGCAGGGCAGGGCCCCTGGAGTGTTAGAAGGCTCACTCGTCTGGCATGGGCTGGGCAGGGCCCCTTCTTGCAGTGCTCGGCTGGCTGGGTTCATGCCCCCGGAGTAGCTTGCCGGATTGGCGTATTGATTTGGAAGGTCAGAGTTTTGAACGGTTCTGTGTTGGGTATTTGATCAATTCGTAGTTCTGTTCCTTGATTCGTAGTTCTAGCTTTTCAGTGTACCTGTCGAGCTTATGGGGGTCTGTTCGGGCTATTTTCGTGATGCAGGTCCGAGCACCAGTTATCAGCGTTGAGATCGGGCCTGCAGCTGTCAGTTCAGGAGACTACGGTGAGCACATGGTGTTCTGGGATTACCTGTCTCCTTCTGTATCTTTATATTTTGGCTTGTCTTTTGCTTTCGAGACAGTTGTTTCAGTGGTCCACTTTTGGGACTTGTACTCTTGTTAGTGGTTCTGTAAATGTGACTTCCAGGTTTTGAGAGGTGTCTCGTGTATATTATTTTGGTTTGGTTCCGCTCCAGCCTTCTTTTATGTGTTCTTGTTGTATGCTTCCGCTTGGTTTGGACTAGCTTCCACTCTTAGTCCCATTGCTGTTAAGTTCCGGGATAGAGTTTGGCTTGCCTACCGGTGGGTTGTAGGCGCCATCATGACTTGAGAAATTGGGTCGTGACAGAATGCATAATAGACGTCTGGTTCAAATTAAAAGAATTATATGTACTAATCCAGAAAGCCTTTGGCCATGATTTTTAATCATATTGTAGTTCTTGGAGTCCTCATTTCAACGAGACAAGAATCTCGTGATTTTATTGCTCCTATTCCGAGTTATGAATTTTTTTGCCACATATGCGCAAAACTGAAGAACTGAGCAAGGCAGAATTGTGGGTTAACTTTGGAGCAATATCTATACAAATTCATGAAATCTTTGGCCATGATTTTTATACATGTGTAGTTCTTTGAGTCGCCTTTTCAACGGAACAAGAATTCATGATTTCAACACTCCTACTTCGAGTTATGAATTTTCTACTACAGATGGTGAAGCTGAAGAGCCGAGTAAGACAGAATTGTGGGCTGACTTTGAAGCAATGTCTGTAAAAATTCATAAAGCTTTTGACCGTGATTTTTACATATGTTGTAGATATCTGAGCCATCTTTACAATGGAAAAAGAAAATTATGATTTCAGCACTCCTACTTCGAGTTATGAATTTTCTATCACAGATGCGCGAAACTGAAGAACCGAGAAAGACAGAATTATGGTCTGACTTCGAAGCAATATCTGTACCAATCCGTAAAGGTTTTGATTATGATTTTTACACATACTGTATTTCTTTGAGTCTCTTTACAATGGAAAAAGAAACTCATGATTTCGGTACTCCTACTTCGAGTTATGAATTTTTTACTACAGACGCACGAAGCTGAAGAGCCGAGTAAGACAGTATTGTGAGCTGACTTCGAAGTGATATTTGTATCAATCCACAAAGCCTTTGGTCGTGATTTTTACATATATTGTAGTTCTTTGAGTCGTCTTTCCAATGAAAAAAGAAACTCGTGATTTCAACGCCCATACTTCGAGTTATGAATTTTCTACTACAGTCGCGCGAAGTTGAGAGCCAAGCAAGATAGAAATGTGAGCTGAATTCGAAGTGACAAGTTGACTCCACCAATGCCGCAAGAAAGGTGGATTCTCCAAGTGGTCTCGCACCAAAGTTACAATGAAATTGAAGAATCAAAATTGTCTCAACCAACGCCGCAATGAAAGTGAAAGGTGAAGCACCAAATGATTGTTTGTCAAATCCTCGACTGAAAAGGTAGATGTCGCACTAAATTGTTATCTGCCAAAGCTCCGATCAGAAAGTAGGTGCACCACGTGTTCCTTACCAATAACGGGACTCATTACATCTTCTTGATAAGATATCGAGATCGTTGTCACTCTTTTGTTAACCTGCAAAAAAGAAAAATAAGAAAATCTAAAGAAACACAAATCTGTGAGGAAAACGATCAGATTTGGAGACCAACTTCAAAAATCAATTTCCGTCAATTCAGGGGGAGTTTGACATTTATTTTTGGATATATCGTAGTACTATGAGTCTAGTTTCTTCAAAACCAAGCCGCTCATCATTTGAATGCTCCTACACCAAGAAAATGATGTTTTGGCGAGATTGGCCATAGTTGTGAGAAGAACTGCCAGATTTGGGGTCCAACTTCAAAATTCGATTCCCGTCAATCCAAAAGGTGTTTGACATTGATTTTTGGATATGTCGTAGTACTAGAAGTCTAGTTTCTCCAGAATCAAGCCTCTTATCATTTGGACACCTCTACACCATGAAAATGACGTTTTAGCAAGGGTGCACATTACTGTTAGAAAAACTTTCAGATTTGAAGACCAACTTCAAAAATCGATTCCCGTTAATCCAAAAGGTGTTTAACGTTGATTTTTGGATATGTTGCAGTACTACAAGTCTAGTTTCTTCCAAATTGAGCCGCTTGTTATTTGGATGCTCCAACACAAAGAAAATAATATTTTGGTGGGACTGCATGAAATTGAGAGAAGAACAAACCAAATTTGGAGTTCTTCTGGAGGATTATTTTTCAATGAGTCTTTGATGAATCCTTTGTATATGAGATATTCTTATATAGAGGTTCTATGAATCATTCTCATTTCTTGTACAAGGAAACCTATGGTAAGATTGGAAGAAGCAAATCAAATCAATTCTTACCCCATCTAAATGGAAGTTGTTAGCACTCAAAAGAAAAGCAATAAGTCTTAAGATTTCAAGAATTATTCTTACGAAATCAAGCAAAGGAAAGAAAATTTGGTGTGATTATTGTTGACACCGAATTTTGACCCTCTTTTCTTCTAATTTATTATTTTCGAGCTTCTAATTTAATAACGTATCAAATTATCCTTTTTCACAACTATTTTTACTATTACGACTGTTTATTTACTACAATTATATATTTTATTATCGAAATTACTATTATCACTTTTTACACCTCTTTTCTTAAATTACTATTTCACACTTAATAAATTAATTATAAGTTCATATTTTGTATCTATATTTTAATTTTGTAAATTAGTATTGTCATTATATATATATAGTCCAAAATAATTTAAAAGAAGATGGGAGGAGCCCAAAACATTCGGCCCAACCCCACCATTTCAGCCCACATTTTATATCAAAATCTGTCCAAAAAAAAGAAGCCTAAATATATGTCCAACCCAACGTTTTACTCATCAGCCAAATCCCTCAAAGACCCACAATCAAATTAGGTCTTTATCTTTTCCCTTTTCTCAAATGCCGCTCCCTCTCTTCCATTTTTGGCTAAGGTCTTATCTCTTTTTCTCCATGGACAGATTTGATCACCTCCGTTTTGATGCAATCTTTGTCTCAAAGTCTTCAACTTATCAAAGAGATGGTACGATTTTGATTTTATCTCTGGACACTCTTTCTTCTTTTGATTCATTACTCTGCCATGGATGCGCATGGGGAGGGATTTCAAACGTTCAAATTCAAACGACCATTTTTCATTCAAATCCCACCCAAAAACTTTAATCACAAAGACCATAGCTTATTACTCCTATAAATAGCAGCATGGGTATTCATTTTTATGAAGTTTTTTGGGACCTCCATAGCAGCCTTGGCATTTATTTTTAAAAAAAGAAACTTTTCTGCCCCATAATACTTTAAAACCACTGCCTTCTGCTAAAAAAATTATCTTTGCATTCTCATTCGATCTCGGCCGGAACTTGGGTTTTAAGCTTGTTCGAGTTTGTCGTTGACCTTCGACCGAAGCACCTCGTTCACTGCCCGGCAAGAGGTGATGCTCGCCTCCTTCCCTTTTCTTTTTCTTTTCTCCTCTGTTTCATCATCTTTGTGTTAAACTTTTGTTCTTTTACTTCTTAAGAAAATCATGCTTTGCAGTAATTTTATTTGGTTTAGCTCTAATAACTGATGTTAGAATTTTCTGAGTCTCGTTTGGGATCTTTACAGATCTTAAGATGTTTTCCTCATATTTTACACTTTATATTTGAAGAATGTGTTTAGTTTTAGAATTAAATATTTATATGAAATATGTTAATGGCTTAGTTGTGAAGTGAGATTTATATGAAATTTGTTTTCGTTCCAAGTTAATTTTCATATGTTAAGCAATTTCCACAGCCTATATATATTCCTACGCAAATGCTTAAGGAAGATGGTCATAATCCCTGTTTTAGTTACCAATAGAAAAAAAATGTTTAGCAACTAAGTGCTTTTCTTTTTTAATGTAAAAAATGGCGTGGTAGTTTTATAAAGCTTTATTCTTTGCACTTAAGTATTAATTTAAGTTCTATGCTAAACTGTGTTTTATTTTATTTTTTGTTTAAGTAATAGCAGTAGAGTGTGCATAAAATCTGGAAAGGTTATAACTTTATTTTGTTTTAGTTGAAAAGAAAATTGCAGGCCATATATATTCTTTAATAATTGTAACCCACTATATCCTATATCCATAAAAAAATATAATCTCTTTGTTATTTTTTCATATATATGTATGTGTATGAATGTTCTTTAAAAATCTTATATATATAGCATGTGTAATATTTTGAAGGGGTGTGATTTGATTCAAGCTCGCTCACGCTCAAAATACGTGAATTTAATTAGTTCAAAATTTATCCATGGCAAAATGGGTATCTTGTTTGCATATTATGTGTTCAAGATTGTATCTTTATAATGTGACTTTATTTGGTTGTATACCTAATTTAGTCGATATCTTTGGTCTTACTAATCTCTTTACCCTTTCTTTACTTGCATGAACCTTGGGAGCAAAAATGGAGTCTCGATTAGGGACTCTCGCAAAATTAGAGTCTCATGGACTCGATACTATATACCCGCACATGGAGCATTTACTACATTCTAGACTATCTGAATAGCAACAAAAGCAAGCAAATCTCGTTTGGGGTCGTTTAAATGGCTGCTTATATTGTTATTGTTTTTAGACATTTATTTGTTTTATAACTTGCTTATGTGTTATTTTTATTTATTTTTAATAGCTAATGGGTATTAGACGAGCTAATGGGTATTAGACGATTAAGATAGGGCATCATTAATCTAATTATTTAATACCTTTCTTATCATATGTAGCGATGACATTAACTTCTAATTTTATTTTATTTTTAAAAATAGCACCATCTTTTTTGGTTTAACTTTAAGTTTGTTTTAAAATGTTTTCCAAGTGCAACAATTTTTTTTTATAAGAGAATGACCTTTTTTATTTTATTTTATCGAGTTATTAGTAAACTATTTAGCATACATAAGTTTTTCACTTTTAAAGAAAATTCATATTTCGAACTCGTATATTTCTAAATCGTTTCCAAAAGGAAGCTTTTTGTCAATTCATGAGCATAAGTCTTTATTTTATTACATTTTCTTAGCCATGAATTATGGATGAGCAAAATTGATTTTATTTTTTTTTAAATTGTCTTTTCTTAAATCTTTCTCATTCTAATACAAAGGCAAGAGATCTCTTAAAGTTTTAAACAAATGTTTTTCAACTTGGTTATTCAATTATTTAATCTTTTAGCATTCACTTCTTTTTAAAATTAATTAACCTAAGTTTGGCCGATTAACCGTTTTTAATGGATCTTAAAGGATGCCTTATCCCTTCCCTTTAGGATAAATTATAACACTTACTTAGAATCACATAAGGTTAGGAAGATCTTAATATAGAATTAACTTAGCATAACTTTAGCGAAATAGATGTCCTAATTAACCTTTAAAATAATTAGGTGGCGACTCTTTAAAATAGCTTTAAGATTCACCAATATGTTGTACACCGTTTGGACCTCGAGTTAGAATGGGGTATAACAATTATTAAATTACCAATTGTTTCCAAGTTGAAGGTTTGCAAAAAAAGAAGCAAATCAAGTTATGTTCTTTCATTTAAAATTCCACTTTGGGGACTTGTGTGGCACTCTAAGTGTTGGTGTCCAACTTTGTATTCAAGTCTATGGTGGAAGTTTATTTGAACTTAAAATTCATACAACTTGTTTCATCACAAGAAATTGTAACACCCCAAAAAATTTTCAAGCTAAGACCCGAGCCATTGTTCATATGCGTAGGCCCAAACTCAATGACTTCTAATGGTATATATTTATTCCTAAGTATTTTAAGTGCATTAGAGGTGAATTAGGGTCATAAGGAACCTCTAGTACTAAGTCGATTTCAAAGATCCTCTACCGATTAAGTTTTCGTATAAGATCATATAAGGGTCAACTTCAAATGATCATATCTCCCAGCACATAACGAATTAGGAGCCCCATGACCTATCAAATTAAAGGTATTTGAGTCCTCTTTCCAACGCCACCGAGTTTGCCATTTTTGAGCTTGAAATAAACATTTATGGCCATTTTACCAAAGACTATCATATCAGAATTCTGAGTCTGTGAACGACGGATCTGACCTACGGTCCGTCGTTTGAACGACGAGCCATAGGTAGGTCTCGTAGGTGGTTCTGCCAAGTCATCAAAAAGGATTAGAAATTCAATTTTTGAAGATCCAAGACCTACGGATGGTACCTACGGTCTGTAGGTCGAACCACGAGTCGTAGGTGACCTCGTAGGTCAGTTCGGCAGTTTTAAAGAGGGGTGTTTTCATCTTTTTCCATCCTTTTATAATTAAAATCCTAACGTTTTGGGACTAAAATTAGTCCCTTATCAGTACCCAACATGCTTTTGCTCTCATTAACACTTAGAATTATTGAGAGCAAGATTGAAGAGGAGAAAAGTTAGGGTTTCAAGAGCTTTCATTGAGACCTTCGAGTTCCGCTTAGATAATCATCGTTCCAGGTATGTAAGGCTAATCATAGCGTTGGATTGAGTTCGTCCACGCGCCCTACATCTAAATTCTATAGATTTTTGAGTATAAGTTGAATTGAGCCCTAATTCCTTGAATCCCGAATTTGAGTTGATTTCTTGTTCTTTGAGTTCTATTGAATTATGCATTAAAATTGTTGTTGTTTCTATACTTCTACTTCTTGAGATTGTCATTCATGGCTACATTCCCATGAACCATAATTGAGTTAATGATCATGGTTTTACTACGCTTTATTTTGAATTGGGATTGATGATTTTCATGCATTGAACTATGATTTTTAACTGATTTGAAGCATATTCTATTGAGTCTAAATGAGTATGAGTTTTGAGCATAAATGATGATTTTGAAAAAAAAGCTTTAATGAGATGTGAGTGGTTTGAAAGCATATGATTTGTAAATAAAAGAATATGATGAGTTAAGATGAAATTGAGTTTAGACAGGTCTATTGAGACTTGATGAATTGATTTGAAATGTGTTACTTGATAGATATGAGTATAATGAATTGATTTGGGGAGTAGTATTGAGCACCGATTTGGGTAAGAGTGTAAATAACTCAACCCCCATGAACTACGTAGCCAGCGTAGGATAGGATCGCACCGTTAATTCGGATGTTTCCTTATTGTTTCAAAAGAGGACTTGTTGATTGTGGATCCAAAGATGGTTGATCGTCCCTTACCTCGGCAAGGTATTGGACGGCTGCGGCAACGGCAGTGAAAAGAGTTGTATCATCACTAGCTCATAGGTGATGGTTGTCGATTAGAGAAACTCCCAAAAAAAATTAAAAAAAATAAAATAAATGATTTGAATTGATTGAAATTGCATATGATTGAGTCGATTTGAAAAGCATTGTTATTTCTAAACTTGCATGCTTTATTCTGAGTTGAGTGGTATGATGTTGAGTATCATTAAGCTCGTTCCCTTTCAGTTATTTTACATACTCGTACATTCCATGTATTGACGTCATTTGACCTGCATCATTTTATGATGCAGACACAGGTGATAGAGATCCTCAACAGGCGTATCGTTGAATGTCAGATTCTACCCAACGTTTTGGTGAGACCTCTTCGCATTCAGAAGTGCTCTTGAGTCTTTACTTTCGGTATTTCGAGGTAGCCGTGGGCTTGTCTCGGCACCTTCTTACGAGTTAGTTAGAGGCTTCATAGACAGAGTCAGAGTTGAGTTAGAATGATTCTTTTAGAGTCTATTTTTTTAAACTGCAATTTCATTATTGAATTATGAAGTTGAGTTGATTTGAATTGAGTGTTTAAACTATCCTTTTATTGAGTTGTTGATTGTTTGCCCACTTGAGTGTCTTCTCTAATTTATCTAAGTCTTCCGCTGAGTGACTGAATGAGTGATCAGACCAAGTGGTTCGCTTGAGACCAGCAATGGTCTCCGAGTGCCGGCCACCCCTAGGGTACCCTCTCAGGGCATGACAAACTCGGTATCAGAGCATAGAGTTCAAGTGTCCTAGGGTGTCTATGAAGCCGTGTCAGTAGGATCTTATTTATGGTTGTGAGGGCCCCACTTCGATAAATGATGGACTTTGGATATTTAAGAAAAGTTTCCCTTCTTTCAAATCCTAGATCGTGTAATAGAGTTGTCCTCTAAGAAACTTATCCAGATTCGTGCGTTGCTTAAATTCGTTCAACTACCCCTCATACTCAAGATGGTTGGAACAGTAAAGCTCAGATCCCTATTGATGAGTTACTCTCTGATAAAGTTTTTCGAAATATAAAGAAACTACATCAAGCTTGCAAGGAGCCGATTAGTGTGCATAAGTCTATTGATTTGAAAGAATGCACCCTCATTCATATGAATCGTGCGTTGTGCCAGAGCAAGATGTATTCCCATACTCTCTTCTCTAAAACCTTGCTTCAGATATTATCCTTGAGAGGGAGGTTATGTCTCTAAATGATTAGTGTCACCATCCGATGGAATATGATTCGAGGCATTGTGAGTTATAATTATTAGGGTGATCCTATAGCTAGGAAAGTGGGAGTTAGAGGAGTAGAAACCAAATAGTGAGAATGGTGGTTAATCGAGTTATGTAACTAGAGTTATGTATCCATAAGATAAGTAATGGGGTTAGAAGTCAAGTTCCTTTGACTTTGACTAAAGATGTAATAAGTATCGTCTAGCTTTCATGATAGAAGGCAGAGGAAGAATTGTTGGTTAGAATGAGTTAGAGTATACTTAAACATAGCAAGGAGTTTATGTTGATGTGTCAGTGTGTTAGTAAAGACCAGTTATAGGTGGTGGATAGAAGGAAAGAGTAGTTGTGAGTTGATAGATCTAAGCTAGGCTTATGATTTTTAAAAGGGGAGCTCCATGATATTCAGAGGATTATAGAACTAATTAGGCAATGATGTATAGTGAATGGGTAAGTAGTACTTAGGTTGTGAAATGGAATGTGACAGTAATTTGTAAGTATGTAGACTGAGAGATAAAGATTGACTACTTGTCATGAGACCTTAGTGGATAAGTGTTTCTTAATTTTATCAAGTAGTTGTAAGTTAGTATAGTAAGCGAGCAATTATATTGATATCCGTGTTTAGTAATAGACACTAAGCTTGGATTTGAGATGAGTTTTGTGAAGAAAAAGGGGATAGCATTACGAGTGCGATGGTGTTAGTTTTAAGATTTGATCTAGTAGGTGAGGAATTAAGATGTTAGCTTGCAATAAATGTGAGTGGCACAAATGTGGTATTATTTTGGAATTTGCTCTAGTAGACTTCGCGTAGCGTATGCGAGAGATTAAGATATTAACTTGCGAGAAGTGTGATATTACAAATGTGGGGTATGTGACTCATAGATAAAAATAGTGAATTGAGGCTACGTCATTAGGTAAGAAGAGGCTTAAGATGTGTATCCGAGATAGTATAAAGTTGTATGAGGCTCTAATTTTATGATTTGCTATGGGTGACTAGTTAGTATCCTTTTGCTGCCAAAGTGGAGAAGGCTGGATGTAATTTTTTATGGTATCCATAAGAATTGGGTCGAAAGGGTTATATATAGATGATGATGAGTCTCCCATTATAGTTCAAGTTTCTTTCAACTAAGTAAGGAATATGTGAACTTAGAAGATGAGTGTTAGCAGACTAAAGAGAAGAGGTTAGATCATAAGAGTTAGAGAAAGCGGTTGTGTACGCCAATAAGAGCAGCAAGTATAGAAAGATGTCTATAAAGATAGAAGGAAGTTAAGAGAAGTATCTCAAAAGGAATCCTCAGTAGCAGTTTTGTATCTTCGAGTATAGTATAACCGGAGAGTTTAGGTGTTCTTGTGTTTAGTGATACCCTGGCCGTGTGGTGCAGTGTGCTTATAGCTTAGTGTAGAGAATCAGTCCGCAAGCTCCAGGTAGTGACCTTCGAGCTAAGGGGGAGATGATGAGGTAATGAACCAGAGTGGGTCTTGAGTTTTAAGAAGTGATGAGTTGACCAGGATGAGACATCTGTGTTTTTCCATCTCTTACATTCCTTCTACTTCAGTCGAGGTGATACCCAACTCCTGTCTTGCGTATGAGTGCCATACCCATGGCCCAAACCCATGCACTTCATGTTGATTCATGATCATGCTCAGTTCCTAGAGTGAGAAGTGGTAACTTCTCGTCAGCGATCCCGATCTTATTCTATGAATCTAAGAACTTTCAACCCTGTATTATATGAGACATGATATATACACTCACGTTTCACAGTATGCTTAGTTCCATAAACTCATGATAGGCCTTAAAAGGCTAGTGAGATCATATTACGTTATGAATGTTCTCAGATCAGATTTCTTGAATGAATCATGCTTATGATCTTTCGCTTTAAGCCCTTCCAGTGATCCTTTCTTTTCAGTCTTGATAGCGATGTTGATGATATTAGATGAGTTATGGCAGATGGGAGAGAGTGGGTGTTCCTTATTGTGATAGTTGTGGTATGCTTATTCCATTTAAGGTTATAGACATGGAGGAAGAGCAAGATGGGATCTTGTTGTGTGCAATAGATAAGTAAGAGTAAATTGGTGTGCCCCTTTGGTAGGAGTTAATGCACATGCGGAAGTAGAGATGCTAAGGTAGACATGATAATTCTTAGGTGATGTTGACTACAAGAGGTCATTAAGTGATGAGAATGATAGGCTTGAATGTTGTGTTTGTAGGTATGTGATTAATTACATTATGCAGCTAGTGACTCTTGTTAAGAGCTTCAGGTAAGGGTGGTAGAGGGGTAAGAAGAAGTAGCATTAGCATCCTCTAAATGAGAGTTTCTACAAAGGTATAGGACACGAATCCCGTGGGTCAGATTTGTACAAGTATGATCATCTTATGGGTAGTACCTTGTGACTACGAGTTAGGCTTGAACATGGTAAGAGTATGCAGTTAGAATTAGACTTTGGTGGGAACTATAAATTTCAGTTAATGAAGTGTAGTATTTAAGAAGAAGAGCATAGTTGAAAAGAGTTGCTAAGCTCGAAAGCTATCCGTCATGTCGCTAATACAGAGTGGTCCGATTCTTATATCAGGCTCATAATTCTCTTTCCCGAAGTTATGAGAAATTTTGATGAAAGCGTTAGAGAGTATAGCCCTCCTCTCATTTCAGATTCAGTGTCTATTCGTGTGCTTGAGTATTTCAGTTTTGGCATTGTACTCGTGCCTTGTACAACTTCCTAACTTGGTCATCATTCGAGGACGAATGATCCTAAGGGGGAGATATTATAACACCCCAAAAAATTTTCAAGCTAAGACCCGAGCCATTATTCATATGCGTAGGCCCAAACTCAATGACTTCTAATGGTATATATTTATTCCTAAGTATTTTAAGAGCATTAGAGGTGAATTAGGGTCATAAGGAACCTCTAGTACTAAGTCGAGTTCAAAGATCCTCTACCGATTAAGTTTTCGTATAAGATCATATAAGGGTCAACTTCAAATGATCATATATCCCAGCACATAACGAATTAGGAGGCCCATGACATATCAAATTAAAGGTATTTGAGTCATCTTTCCAACGCCACCGAGTTTGCCATTTTTGAGCTTGGAATAAACATTTATGGCCATTTTACCAAAGACTATCATATCAGAATTCTGAGTCTGTGAATGACGGATCTGACGTACGGTCCGTCGTTTGAACAACGAGCCGTAGGTAGGTCTCGTAGGTGGTTCTGCCAAGTCGTCAAAAAGGCTCAAAAAAGGGTGTTTTCGTCTTTTCCCACCCTTTTATAATTAAAACCCTAACATTTTGGGACTAAAATTAGTCCTTTATCAGTACCCAACATGTTTTTGCTCTCATTAACACTTAGAATTATTGAGAGCAAGATTGAAGAGGAGAAAAGTTAGGGTTTCAAGAGCTTTCATTGAGACCTTCGAGTTCCGCTTAGATAATCATCGTTCCAGGTATGTAAGGCTAATCATAGCGTTGGATTAAGCTCGTCCACGCGCCCTGCATCTAAATTCTATCGATATTTGAGTATAAGTTGAATTGAGCCCTAATTCCTTGAATCCCGAATTTGAGTTGATTTCTTGTTCTTTGAGTTCTATTGAATTATGCATTGAAATTGTTGTTGTTTCTATACTTCTACTTCTTGAGATTGTCATTCATGGCTACATTCCCATGAACCCTAATTGAGTTAATGATCATGGTTTTACTACGCTTTATTTTGAATTGGGATTGATGGTTTTCATGCATTGAACAAAGTATGATTTTTAACTGATTTGAAGCATATTCTATTGAGTCTAAATGAGTATGAGTTTTGAGCATAAATGATGATTTTGAGAAAAGAGTTTTAATGAGATGTGAGTGGTTTGAAAACATATGATTTGTAAATGAAAGAATATGATGAGTTAAGATGAAATTGAGTTTTGATCGGTCCATTGAGACTTGATGAATTGATTTGAAATGTGTTACTTGATAGATATGAGTATAATGAATTGATTTGGGGAGTAGTATTGAGCACCGATTTGGGTAAGAGTGTAAATAACTCAACCCCATGAACTACGTAGCCAGCGTAGGATAGGATCGCACTGTTAATTCGGATGTTTCCTTATTGTCCCAAAAGAGGACTTGTTGATTGTGGATCCAAAGATGGTTGATCGTCCCTTACCCCGGCAAGGTATTGGACGGCTACGGCAACGGCAGTGCAAAGCGTTGTATCATCACTAGCTCATAGGTGATGGTTGTCGGTTTGAGAAACTCTAAAAAAAAAAAATTTGAATTGATTGAAATTGCATATGATTGAGTCGATTTGAAAAGCATTGCCATTTCTAAACTTGTGTGCTTTATTCTCAGTTGAGTGGCATGATGTTGAGAATCCTTGAGCTCGTTCCCTTTCAGCTATTTTACATACTCGTACATTCCATGTACTGAAGCCATTTGACCTGCATCGTTTTATGATGCAGACACAGGTGATAGAGATCCTCAATAGGCGTACCGTTGAAGGTCAGATTCCACCCAGCGTTTTGGTGAGACCTCTTTGCATTCAGAGGTGCTCCTGAGTCTTTACTTTCAGTATTTCGAGGTAGCCATGGGCTTGTCTCGGCACCTGCTTACGAGTTAGTTAGAGGCTTCATAGACAGAGTCAGAGTTGAGTTAGAATGATTCTTTCAGAGTTTATTTTTTAAAAACTACAATTTCATTATTGAATTATGAAGTTGAGTTGATTTGAACTGAGTGTTTAAACTATCCTTTCATTGAGTTGTTGATTGTTAGCCCACTTAAGTGTCTTCTCTAATTTATCTAAGTCTTCCGCTGAGTGATTGAATGAGTGATCAGACCAAGTGGTTCGCTTGGGACCTGCAATGGTCTCCGAGTGCCGGCCACGCCTAGGATACCCTCTCGGGGCGTGACAGAAATGGAGTCCGCCAAATGTATTAAGAGTGAAATTGTTGGATTCATAATACTTCAAGTCTCGCAATCAAGTGCTGACAAACCTACACTTCAACAAGCCTTGAAGTAGGGGGCATTTGTAGACACATAAATTTTATTGGATTAAAATTCATAAAAAAAATTAATTAAATCCATGTACATTTGGGTTGAATGAATAATTTGGGCTTTAAAAATGATTAAGTCCACTTTATTGAGTTCAAGTCCAAGGTTCGTTCTATCTAGAAGCCCAAACTCATGCCACGTGTCACAGTGACTAGGCATCCAAGACCAACAAGGTGACGCCACGTGTCCAAATGAGGTGGTAGTCTCAGTCAAATGCAAGAACCAATCACAATCCGCCAAGTGTCAAAATGACATCCTTTGGCCAATCATAAGCAATCTTGTCCACCCCCTACAACTATAAATAGGGGATAGACATGACATTCAAAGGACATTCTGAATACAATTCTGAAAAGATTTCAGAAAACTCTTCAACAAGCATTCTACAAGGATTGGAGAAAGCTACAACACCAACTACATAGCTCTTCGAAGGAGTGGTCAACGGAGTTCTTCCCGGAGATCAACTTGAAACGACAAAGTGTTTCCCGACGTTCCCGGAGATCAAATACATCTCAAGGAGGTCTACATCATCCTACATTCAAGAAATACGCTACTGAAGGCCCTCGAATCACGGAGAAATTTAGGAGAGAAGAATCAAGAGAATAACAGAGTTGTACTCACAAATTCATCAATAAAAATCACATTTTTCTTTTATTTATTTTGCTTGCAGTTTATTTTCAGCGCTTACGAAAATTAGTTGCGAACACACCATGACGAATAAAGTTTTATATGATTGAAGTTTAGTTACTTTGTTCTCACTTCAACCATTTATGCTTTCACCCATAGTTTAATTATGTATACATTATTTCAAGAATATATGGATAGAGTTTAGTCATTTTTGTTGAACTTCAGGACAACTTAGGTATTTTTTGTCTAAGCTTTAATTATTTTTGCCTCATTTCAACCTATTTTGCTTCAACTTTAACCACAATTCAGTCATTTTTTCCCGACTTCAATCACTTATATGAGGAGTTCTTGCACATGTGATTATTGAATTTCAAGCAAAATGACTAAAATCTAATCATTTTGCTCAAACTTCTGGCAGAAATGCATAAACTTCACTCATATGTATTTATAAACATTTTATCTAAAGTTTAGTCTTCTCAAGCCTAATTTCAAACACCATATATCTGAAGTGGGTCAACAACGGCCAACGACGACTACTCCCTATACTCTTATCTAATTTAATAATATGTACTATTATTTTTCTAAACCAAAAATAAATAATTATTCTTTTATAAAAAACTTCCACATAATATAGATTAAGGGTTTCAAAAATGAGCCCAAATATAGGTAACTCGTCCAGAATTTTAAGGGTTCGGTTCAAAATAATTTGAATTTGGTTCAATCTCAACTCATGCAACCCTTAACCAATTTTAAAAAAATTCTCAAATGAGCCCAATTTAATCTCCAATTTCAACTCACTTTAAGACTCTTTATTTGCATTGATGTAATGTATATTCCTATATTGAGTGTATGAATTACTATTTATTTTATATCTTTTAGGATTTATTTGTCTATATGTAACCTTTTTTTTAAAAAAAAATTATTGAGTTGAAATTCAAATTGTGGTTATAAAGGTTAAATAACAATATGGTAAAATTATTGAGATTAAACGGGTCAAATTGAGCGGGTCTTGACCAACTCGATTTTTAACCTATTTGAGCCCAAAGTAAACTTGAACGGATCAAAACCCAACCCAATTTTGAATTCAACTCATTTTAATATTTCCAATAGATAATCTTTTTCATGTCAAGCTTGAGTTTTTTTTTTCCTGTCAAAAGTGTGCAGAATTCGATATTGAGGGGGTGAATCTGCTCTTTGAAATAACATAATGGACCAAAGATTGCAAATATCACAAACGGAAAAATATCTCACCTAGCCCGCCGTGCTTTCGAAGTTGGAAAGAAAGAACAATACGATAAGATAATACTGTGGCGCATTAGTAAAGAAGTGAAGCGAAAGAGAAATCAATTCAGTAATGGCGTTAGAACAAACAATTACATTCACTAACCCTTTCTTCTCTTCAACTCCCAGAACCCCTGCGAAATCTCTGTCTTTTCGATTTTTCTCCCCATCCAAGCAAGTAGAAATCGCGAAATTAACTTCGGGTTGCCGTATAAGATGCTCATTTGAGTACAGTAGTTCTGGAAATGGAAACGGTAGTGTGTATGAGTATGAAAGATACGCTGGGGTTTCTCAGTACCCACGGCCTTCGGAAGTACAGTGGAAGAAGGAACTTTGTAATTCAGTGCAGCTTATTGGTAATGTTGCAGTGCCGGTTCAAATTAAGCATCTTAATTCCGGAAAAGTGGTAGCTTGGACTCGTCTTGCTGTTAGGAAGTCCCAAAACGACACTACTTGGTAATTTAAACGGCACCCAGTTGATTTGTTTGGTTGCTTGGCACTTCTTTATGTTTATCCTTTTGGAAATTTTGATATCTTGTGGGATGTAAGGATTAAGGAAGACCTTTTGTTGAAACTACAATTTTGAAGTTGCAATTAGTAGAATGCAATGCCAATTCGAACACTTGTAGCCATTAAGGGGTTGTTTGGTTGCTCGTTAGAGTTATGTAGATATTAGTAATGCAGGTTTGTTATTCCATATTTTATAATTTATACATAAATTACCCTCATAAGTGTTAGTTATGCGGGATTGTAAACGGGTAACCAAACACAGTACTTGGTGTGCTGAATTTTGTATATAGAGACTAAAATGCTACCAAACATGGTGCTAGTTATGCTGGTCTTACTACATAATTAGTTTACATTTCTAACTAGCTACTAGACGACACCTAAGTAAACTATTTTCATTCACCAACACAAGTAGTAGGAATGTGAGGGTGTCAGTTTAGAAGCAAACATTTGTGTTAATGTGAAAGCTTCAAGCCTTCATCCAATAACAAATCAAACAAAGTGATCCAACTGTAATTCATTTAATAGGCACTCTATCATGGCTGTTTTAGTTTAATGTAATTTTTACTGTGATAATTGTATACCCTGGCATTGTTCCTATCTGTTGTTACACTTAAGGGGTTAAAGAGATTATCTTGAAGCCATCATAGCTAGAAAATTTAATCTACTGAAACTTTACGATGTGTAAATCAAATGAAAGATGCAGTAAATCTACTATTACACCATGAGGTTATGGCATCCTCAATTGATGGACAGAAAACTGAAAAAGACTATTGGCAATACGCATACATCTAGTATCTTAACATGACAAGTAGTGATAGTAGAGGCAAATTTTATGTTTTCAACTGAAACAAATTTGCCTTTTTTCTTTTACCTAATTCAAGATTCAATGTGGCAAAAACTTATGACTTAAAAACTGCTTCCTTAAATCGATTGACTCATGAAAGCTATCTCTGTTGTTATAATCCTTGTATCCTAATGTTCACTGATCTACTTTTCTTCCTCTTCCACAACTGGACAGTGTCTGAGTTTTCCATACCATATACCCAGAAAGTCAGTTTTCATGAGTTTGCTGATACTAATTTTTAGCTTGACTAAGGGACTAGAAAAATCCCTAAAACTGAAATTTGCTCTGGCACATGAGTTAAGTGTGCTTGCGAACGAGCAAGATCTAATTTTGAAGTTTCCTCATCCAATTCCTTTTGCATTCTTAGAAATGCCTCCGCACTTTTGATTTAGATGACCATTCTGTTTGATGCCTTTTGTTCTCCAAGTGGATGCCTTTTTTAACTCTATCCAAGTTACATTCTTTTAGGACCAAAATATCTGAAAGCTGCCATTTGGTTTGGCATTACTCCTTGCCTCAAGCTTTCATTTTTTTCATTAGGACTTTGACTAAATTCTATTTCTTTTATAGTGTACTTTACTAGCGTGTTTGTCCTCCGTTTCTATGTCTCCTTTGAGGGCCCAGATCATGTTCTTTTTGGCTCAGTAAATTTGAGTTTAACATAGATTATTTCTACATAAAAGGTTTTGTTTCATTGTTCTCGCATTCCTACTATTGCTTCCTTAATGAATAAAAGAGAGGTTAAGTAGTGATGAAGCTTACTCTGCTTGAAATAGCAATCTTCCCTTCCTATCTGTTTTTTTTTAAAAAAATCCTGGTTATTGACCAATAGCAGAAATTCAGTTCCTTGGTTTCTATTTTTGTGGTTTCAGGATTAATTTGACATTTTGGGATGAGTTGGCTAATGTTGCCAATCAATATATAGAGAAAGGACAGCAGATATATGTGTCTGGTCGCCTAATATCAGATACAGTTGAAGGTGATGATGGGAAAGAACAGACTTATTATAAGGTTGCTTTACTTATATTTTTCTATGGGTGTTATATTGACATCATGTTTGTCCTATATTTGACTGACTCTGAACTTTTACTTTCTTTTTTGGCAGGTGGTCGTTCAGCGATTGAATTTTGTTGAGAAGAACTCTCCTCCTATTCCCCCGTATAATGGGGACTCTAATTCCATGGCGCCACGTAAATAACACTTCTTTACCTAAAAACTGTGTTAACTGCTAGAGCTGGATGCACATCTTTCTGGCATTAAATTTTGAGAGGTTTTCACTTGTGGCTTTGCAGGTAAAAAACAAAATAATTATGCTGCAAATACCACTGGATCCACAGAGGAGCTATGGCAAGCTTTCTTTGCTAATCCACTAGAATGGTGGGATAATAGGAAGAACAAGGTACCCCAGCAAAGCATTTCTTAAAAAGACATAAACAAGAAGTTGTTGATTGCCATAGCATCACTAGTCTGCTTAGTTTCCTTGCATCATAATCAAGTTGCAATTTTATACTTGTCTTTACTGGTGCATGTGTAATATGCGTGACATGCTTGCTGCAGAAGTCCTTTTTTTGGGGTAAAATTTAGTGCTAATTCCAGAGATACAGAAAGTGCAGTTTGCTTGGGAACAAGGACGACAACCAAAAGCAAAAGATAGTCTGAATGTCTTACGAACCTATCAAATAGACAAAGCAAAATAGACATACTGAATTTGGGTGTTCAAATTTCAAGATTGATTAGACACTTCACAATATTATTCATTTTGCCAATCTCTCACGAAATAAATACTCAGTGATATTATTTCCTTTGACAGAGGAGTCCAAACTATCCAGACTTTAAGCACAAAGATACAGGTGAAGCATTGTGGGTAGAAGGCAGGTATAATCCAACATGGGTGAAATCTCAACTTGCAGTACTGGATTCAAAGATGGAATCATTTCATGATCAAAATGGCAACAGAAATGCAGAGTTCATGTCCATGGATAATTTCCAATTTTAGTTGTTCCCCATTTGATTTTGGCTGTACTTCCAAATATTCTCTTGTATAGATTTGTTCCTTCCAGTAGGAACATAAATTTTGTGTTACTTGTTTGCTCGTATTGCTGTTCAAGTAATTTAGATTTTCAGATTAAGTTTTTGAGTCTTTCCATGGTTGTAAGCTAACAAGAAGACTAACTGCTGTCAGCTTCATATAATGTGAAATCCTTTGATAAATTATATCCGTATATTATAATTATCAATCCACATAACATGTGCCTTGTGCTAAAATTTTGTATTTCTTCCCGTACATATATACTCATACATAATACACAGAAAATTCTTCGAAAAAAAATAGAAGAGAAACTATTTGTACAAGTAGATCTAGATCTATATATCCCATGAAACTGATCGAAGATCAGATAGTGTTACAAAACTGAAACTTGTTCAAACTTGTTCATCCCTAGCAGATTTGTATATGTGTATTTATATTTTCATGTTTCTATAGAGATGCAAAACCTTTAGCTTCAGATCCTTTGATAATTCTAAGCCTTTTGCAAGAACTAATAAACATCTCCCATGGTACATCTCCAACAAGCATCCAATCACCATCCTTGTCTTCGTATGTTGGTGCATAATCAGATCCATTATATCCTTCTCTTTCTGAGTACACTCCTGAAATTATTCAACATAAAAACATAAGTATTTCTGCTTTAACATAAGTATATTATATACAACAGTATAACGAAAATTAACTGAAACTTACCAATAGTGCACTTGAACATGTTTTGTAAAGCCTTGAGTAGCTCTTGGTAACTTTTGTAAACCTTAAGATCAATTTTCCTCAAGTAAGGTGCTCCATCCATGCTAACTTTTAAGTACATCCCTAAGGAACTATTATCAGATTCTGATTGTTTCTTTGCTTGTAACACATTCTTCCTGTGGGATCTAACTGGTGGCCAACCAACAACTTGTGCTCTGAAATTATCATAACAAAAAAAATTGTTAAAAAACAATCGATTTATACAACAATATTCTAATCAAACAAGAAAAAAAATTCAACAACACTTACTTTGGTGCAGGAGCTGAGTCTTGTTGTTCATTTTCGTTTACACTAGATGAAGGTCTTTTTTTGCTATTTTTAGCAGTACTAGTTGATGTTGAAGATTCATCTATTATTCCAGGCAAACCTAATCTTAGTTCAGTTGCCTCAAGATCATTGAGATCCTTCTCATAAATTCCCATAACTTAGAGCGCGGTCTGCCGTTAATCGATTGATCTGAGAGTAGTTGAGTTGAGTCGTTTTGCAAATTGGCAAGTTGTTGTGGATTATGAAGATTGTGATAATAATTATATAGGAAGAGTAAGGGGAACACAATTATATGTAGGCGAGTTATTCTCTCTGTGCATGAATCTCATAACACGGAGAAAATAACTAGCCTACATTTATTTGTCAATACGCGCTTGCTTGCAGCCAGTTAAACAGACAGTGTGTCGAATACGCACGTTGGGTGCGATTTTTGCACGGAGGTTACGTTAGTTTGGAACACAAATTTAATGCAATAGGGGAGTGGTGTCCGTCATATGACCGGCAATGAGGGAACACAAAAGGGACACTCCACACGCTAGAATTGAATGCCCTGCCCCGGAAAATCGACTGTTGAGATTAGTCGTAATCAGGGGCAGAGCTATAGTAAGGATTCAGCAGAAAATTATATTGTTTATATATGATTAAAAGATGTTGAATCCCTTCGATTTTTTGAGTGTTTACTTCTTGTATTTTGAACTTTTTTAATAAAATTTTGACTCCGATAGTGATAATGATGAGTTAGTTTGACAGAATGGAGGGAGGAAATAATGTTACGTTACATAGAACTAGCGCGGTTACAAGGGTGTTTGTATATTAGATACAGATGTATGTAAACATAAAAACATTTAATTATTCGGCCGTGATTACATGCGTAAATGTTGTTCTAAAATATGAGAAGATTTTTAATGTTTTAAAATTATCTTTAATATAAATAAATTTTAAATAGAAAATTATATTATTATTGATATTTTGTCAAATAAGTGAGATTTAACCTGAATAAAAAATAAATGAAATTATTAAATATTTATCAAATAAGAAAATCTGTTTCTTTTTAGATCCATTAAGAAAATATGTCATGTAAATTGAGATAGAAAAAATATGTTATATTATTGTTTTGTGAATTTATTTTAAATTTGTTTCTAACATATCATATATATATTCGACACAAATACGTGAAGCGATCTACATGAAAGTTATATATTATGCGAATAATAGATTTTAGTTTTATAATTTCACTTTTTAATGTTCTTAAGTCTTTAACTTTAAATTTGAGCTATTATCTAGAAATATAAGTTTAAATTTAACACACATTTTGTTTTAATTTAGTTATTATATTTTCTTTTTGACGTTTAAAAAAATTATTCTTATTTCATATTCGATAACTATATTAAGGCTGAACTAAATCTAAATTCACACCAAAAAATTTCAGTTCGCTTCCGAGTTTAATATGAATTTGATATGAGTTTCCGGCATATAAGTGTCAGATCATGGAAAAAAATCAACATGTGAAATGGGTCCCATAGGTGTCGGTTGGATGAGTTTTAGGTCAATTATTAATTGGGACCCTACCTATTCAAATTGAAAACCCTTTTCCTCCTAATTATATTTTCTCCGTTTCAATTTATGTGAAGTTGTTAAATTAAGCATGAAAATATAGCTCCAAACTACAATTACGTACCATAAATAGACATGGGCATGTTCATGGCCAGCTCATGGGTCTACACTAAAATTAATATTGGTTTCCCTATTTAAGTATACGTATTAAATTTAATATGGAAAATGGATCAGTTAAAAGCTTCTAAAAACAGTAAGCTAATTAAGTTGAACAATGGATTAATAACTAACTCTAAAGCTAAGTTTAACAAACTATACTATATAAGCTGTAGCAGTTTGTTCAGTTTAAGTTATACATACTAAATTATATGTGTTTGCCCTCCCCTCCCATCCCATGTTGGACCACTCAGATATTTATTCTGAATAAATTTTTAACCAGAATTTCACTAAGAGAGTTTTAAAATATGAATAAGTTAAAAACTGTTCAGCATTTACTAAATATATATTTAAAAAATAATTCAAACTATATATAATTAGTGAAATATTTTATTAAAGGAAGTTTGGATGAACACTTCGACTCTACGTAGTTCTACCTGACCGTACTATTAGACTAGTATTGAAATTGGGGTTCCTCAAATTTTAATAAGGTCAAACACATTTACTACTTCTAGCAGACAGGTAAGAAATAAGAACTTAAAAGAACTAAATACTCTATGATCATTACAGTATTTGTAATACTTAGTACACTTTATGATGATATATAAATAAGTATACTAATAAAATGATAAATAAAAGAAGAAGAAGAAGAAAGAAAGCATAGCGGAGCCCCTTCTTCTTTGTACTTGTAAGAAATCCTAAAATTTATAGTCTTGTATCAATTTGATTGTTGTCTTTGTCTCCTTCATCAAGCATGTATAAATTGAATTGATATAACTATTAATAAAAATCTAACACATATTTTTTTACATTACAAACCACATTTAAATGACATGAGTAAATGACTATTACATTAGGGAATTTCATCCACACATTGAGATTTTGAATAAGGAATTAATTAATATGAATCAGTAAACATCAATTGATGCAACTTAGACAATGCATTTAATTAGTAATTGACATTTACTAGTAAGAGTTAATACGTTAATTGGTTGCTCAATTGATGAGAACCTCAATTAAAATAGCAAATTATGATAATAATCTTTGGTCATATTTGTAATTAACATGTTTACGCGTTTGATTTTTGTGTAGCATTATGTGATTTAAAAGCATGCACGTATGTTAAAATTAATATGGCAGATGGTGACCACATATATAATTTGGCTAGATTTGAAAGGGTTATGGATGGGATCACCTAAATTAATTGTATTATTATATGAACAAAATCAGACAATATCACGCTTCAAAAATGTAAATGTCGGGTTGCATTTGTATGCAATTAAATACCCTCACCTGCTTTCTCAACCTATGAAGGAATGACACGAGTTTAATTTAACCAGTAATCTTTCGTTTTATTTTACTTGACTCATGATTTGACATATTTTTTTAAAAAAATATTTTACTAAATTAATGTTGGAGTAACATTTTAATATTAAAATAATATTAAAGTTGTTTCATAATGAATTGTTGCTATTTCCCATTGTTGCAGTTACTTTGGATCTTATTTTGATTGATGGCATTTGTGCCTCTTTACTCTCATTAATTGTGGTAAAATGTGGTGATTATAGTTGTTAGTAACTTTTATAACTTCTAACTCATTATTCACTCTATTATTTTACCTAATTATTCTTGTAACTTACGTAACCTTGGAGTTATTCGTTTACCCAATTTACTATCCATAATTTTCATATTCATTGCAAGGAAGAATTTTTCACCTATAAATAGTGATGATCTTACTTTGTGTTGTGTACAAAAGAAATAATGTAAGAAAAGATGAGAAGTTTATATTGAGGTTAGTGTAGTGAAAGAGAGAGTTAAGACAAAGAAAAATATTTCAAGTCTTCAACTAACTCACTATACAAAAAAGAGTAATTATATGTTGAGGGAAGGTGTTCTTTTGGTGAAGCTTCCGACTCTTCAACTAATCCGAAATTGTTTTGAGTTGTACAACGTTGTAGGACTGTTATATCCTGGAAGGGACAAGTCAAGAGATATATTGATGGATCGGTGTGGATTGTGCCGGTGTGGACTTGAATCTTTTTAAAGAGCGTGAGATATCCACGCCTCAGCCTAAATATATTTTTTATTCATTTTTGTCATTTTTATTTTCAACTGTAATTTAACTGTATTTGTGGTATATTACAACAATAATTAACTTTATTAATTATATTTAAGAAAGTAAGTTTGAATATTTATCAAACCGATAATGAATATCTTATAGGTTTGATTATCGATTAAGCGTGTTCAAAAATCATAAATCCATAAATCAAATCGATAATACATAAAATCGAATCGAATCGATCAAGACGCAGCCCTACCTTGAACCCTCGAAGTCAAATATGAAATTTTCTTTTAGATTATATTAACTCATAACATACAAGTCTACCTGACGAATTTCAACTAATATGGGTTGTTATTCAACCCTCAAATCATGTATAAGCCAAGAACCTAGGATTGAAACTCCAATTTTTCACACAATTTCATGAATTGAAGTGTGAAGTACTCGAGTAATTAGTGGAAGAATAACAAGTTTAAGGCTATAAACTTACCCCCACAAAACAACAAACTCAACACTTCAAAATGCCCCAAATCGAGTTTTCTAGCTCTCAAAATTGAAAATTGAATACTTAGGTCGGGGTAGGAAAAAAATTCTACTTAAATCATCCAGGAGGGACTGAACTCTGATATTGCAATAGCAAACAAGACCTCGCAATTCCGGGATCCCCCCTCTACACTCACACTTAGTCTCGGATCTTAAAATTACGAACTCAACCTTGCAATTGCGAGATTTTTCCAAAATCTGATATTTTGTGGTCGCAAGAGACTCAATAGTTTAACCCAAATTCAAAATTTTGAAATAGGCTCTCGAAATTTGTTTGCAACCTCCCCGAAACAAATCAAATATGCCGATTGACTAAAAACATATTCAAGGCTTATTGCAATCATCAAAACATCAATATAAAATTGTCTCAATTAAAAATTGGTTGTGGTCAAATTTAACTTTCTTATAATTCCAGAACCCAATCAATGAGTCAAATCTCTTTTGAGCACCTCAAGATTCGTACAAACCACTCAATTAAGTCAAAAATCAATGAATCATATTTAGTCTAACTCTCCCTTTCAAACTCTCAAGCAACTTGTTGAACCTAATGAAACTATCAGAATTCGGATTCAAGCTTGTTAATCTAAAATATCGACTTTGATTAAACTTTTAAATTTTTTAACTCTCAATAAGAACTATATATTTTCTCTGAGATTCATTTGATTACTTCAAGAACCATACCAATTATCCTCGCCGGTCATAAATCACATAAAAAGACTATAAAAGGGGCCAAAATTAAAAAAATAGATAAAAAAAATTCACAAAACAACTATTAAAATCGTCACTATATAAATATATATATATATATATATATATATATATATAAAAGAAAGACAATGGGCAGCCCTTGTGTTTGAGCTGCTAAGTTCATACTAAAAACAACTAATAAAAAGATGAACCAAATACCAAAATATTTATTTTGTTCTTCACTTAATGTTTGATATTTATATTAATACTCAATTTAATCCAAATATGTCATAGAACCCTAGATGTATATACTTTGGCATTTGTAATAATGTTAATCCTATACTTATGTTTCCAATTTAGTCTAGGGAGGAAGAACAGACAAGAAGGGTCCACTACTCCAATTATATTAACCAACACATTTAAACCTTTTTCCATGCATTAATACTGCTCTCGATCGTTTTCTTATTTTTGGACCTAAGTTATCTCTATCCTTTTCTTTTTATATCAAAATATTATCCACTACTATAAATATAGAATACTACTTTAGTTTTTAACCATCTAAAAAAGGGGCTCACGACAATAACCCTTACGTGCGGAAGATTTGACTTTAGCTTCTACCTCCGTTTACATAAATTGGCTGCACGCAACTACACACACACACACATATATATAGAAATGTATTTAAAATATTTAAATTTTTTTAGTTCAATTTTCTTTTTATATTTGTTTGATCATCCTTACCTATTAGCAATGGCGGAGTCAGGATTTTCAGTAAGGGGGTTCAAAATCTAAAAAGTAGACACACAAACTAGCCGAAGGGGGTTCGACATCTACTATATATACATAAAAAATTATTTTAACCATGTATAAATAGTATAATTTTCTACCGAAGGGGGTTCAGATGAACCCCCTGAACTCAAGGTGGCTCCGCCACTGCCTATTAGGTTGCTTTTACTTATTTGTAATAGAAATAACTTATTTATTTGTTAAGATTATAAATTTATATTTAAGAAATTAAGTTTACTTAAGATATTCTTTGAGTAACGTACCTGATAATATTTTTTACATACTTGAACCTAATTTAACCTTAAAAATTAGCTAGTGAAATATTTACTAAGATTATATAATTAAAGAGACTAAATATTTCACATCTCACCGATATGAGATTACTCAATAACTTTAGCGCGAGTTGTCAACTAGAGCGTACAACATAAGATAGAGAATATTAAGAAATGGGACTACTTTAACTCTAATATTATGTTAAATTAAATTTAAATTTAACCATAATAATTAATTCAAGAGATAAAAATTGTTCAAAATTATATAAGAAAATCAAATATTTCCACCTATGTGGGACAACTAAACATACATTGTATCAAGACATGCTTCCAATGATCATACGATGAATACTTACGTGCAGTGGCGGATCTAGGATTTTAAAGTTGTGGATGCTCTCTTAGCTTAATAGTGGCAGAGAAAATTTTCACTAAAGGAGTTCAAAAAATATTAAAAAAAAACATGTTGAGAGTGAGATTCAAACTCAGGCTCAACAACACCAAAACAACCTTAAGCACCCATCATGAGCCATTAGACCAGTCAATCCACTTGTTTATTGGATGCTCTATGTTAATTTTATACCAATGCTTTTTAATTTCTACATAAATATACATATTCCGATATAAGATTAATGGGTGCTCGAGCACCCGGCGGGCTCTATGTGGGTCTGCCCCTGCTTACGGGTAAGTATGGAGGAGAGGGGTAAGAATGGAGGAGAGGATAGCAACTTAGCAAAAAAGGATAAGGCTAATAAAAATGCATGACTGAGGCAAGTTCAGAATTTAAATCCTTTGAGTTCAATTTTTAATGTTTTTAGCATCGACTCATTATGAATTTATTTCTATTATTCATCATGATTTAGTAACTTTTTATATATAAATTTATGTTACGTATAAAAAATAATGAATTCAGATGAATCTGATACCGTGAACAGCGCGTGTGAAGAGTTAATTGTTGATGGTGAGATGTGGACCTTACCACACGTGTAGTTGAGTTTTTGGACTTTGTTGACTTTTGAAGCAATGCTAGTCATACTTTCTTGTCTGTAGGTATGGGTTGTGTTTGGGTCCAGCCCGTTTTGGCCTATTATCTATGCGTTTGTGTTCCTTACGCAGTTAACGTCGCAAACCCTTTACACCGCATGTGCGCCCATCATGCGTTACTTCCAAGAACCGCAACAATAAATGATTCTGCAGTGGTGAAGGAGTTCAAAAATCATTTTAGTTCACAAGTTCATATATTAGGTATTATATTCTTTCGAATCATCTTGTATGAATTTCTTGCTTCGCCATTGTAAAATTGTAGCTTAAGTATATATAAATGTGCATTATACTAAAAAAACAAATATAAAAAAATCAACCGATAATTTCTATAACAAATTCATAAAAGGACCCTGATAGTTATAATTTTAATGAACATAAATTACATCTCATAATAAGGTCTAACATAATCTAAACTATAAGTAAAAACATCTAGAAGAAAAGAGTATCATATATAGATAAACTCTTTCACAAAATACAGGAAGGAAAGAACTCATACAAAGTAAAATATCCAACCTTAAGCATTACATGTCAAAAAGATTACTACATCTTATTTGCAGGCAAAAAAGTGTATAGTAAACACCATTATTTCCAGTCCCTTAAACTTATTCATTACCTCAAGCGTAAACGCAACAAAAGGTTCTGCACTCACCAGATTTCAATGGATAAAACTTTATTTGGCTATTTTTTATGCCACCTTTCAAATTTTCCCTCAGCACTCTTACTACAGGTGACGAGTTGGGGACTCACCTCAATTCGTCAATCGACTTGATCAACAAATGTGCATTTTTCTTGGACTTCATAATTAGCTCAGCATTGGGCCTGTCATTGTAATCTATCTGCGGAAAGAATTTAGCAATGAACCAAAATATTGTATAATACCGAAAGAACAATAGGAATTGAGCTAGAAGATATCTTAAAAGGGATTAACAGTTAACTGTTAATTTTAATTGCTATTTCTTTCAAAAAAAGAGCGGTATTAGAAGTGAGGCAACGCTTACCCTCCATTTAGCAACATCAGGGGACTTCCCTATAACATAAGATGAAAAGGCACCAATTAGTCTAGATTACCCAGTGTTTTTCTACACCTTTTCTAGTAAAAAGAGTTGAAACAACAGTTGGAATAGTACCTGTAGATATATGTCTCTTCAGGACTCGTTGCATTGCTTTCTCAAGATCAACATCGACGAACCTAAAAGTGAATACATACAAGACAAGGGTCTTACCACATCAAGAACAACTAAAGCTTTGTTCTGATATTATGCTGCCAAGTAGCCAGGCTTTTAACGAGTCAACAGATCCTGTTACCAGCAGGCTTTAGTAACCTATATCTAAGAAACTTAGGGTATCATATCTACAGTATATGAATATAAAACAGGCATTTTCTAGTTTTAGCAACATTCCATTTCCCATTAAGTCAGGGTATCATATCTACAGTATATGAACATAGAACAGGCATTTTCTAGTTTTAGAAACATGTCATTTTCCATTAAGTCAGGTATCTTTAAATTGCTTGCTTTTTCTCACATGGAGCAGATGGCTTTAGCACGATTTTTTCTCCTTGAAGGCAGGATAGGCATCACATTATGGACTTAGTCTGGGATCTTAACATTGATCCTTTTCTTTAACCATCTGGTATCTGGTACCACTAGCCCGACAAATCCGGATTCGCGTCACATAGGGCCCATTTAAAGGAGAGACGCTCCTAAGCAAGAGTTTCTCTATTCCCGTGGCTCGAATCCAAGACCTTTGGGTAAGGGGGAGGTATCCCACCCCACTATTTCCTTTGGTGGTATCTTGATATTGATTCACAATTCAGCTCCATTAATTGATAGAAGTCAAATAATCAGTAAACCAATATTGAAGACAATTCACACACTCAGTCACATCTTTTGTGCTAGGCTGATCAAATTCAATTTTTTACTTGCAGAAAAACTCAAAGTTATCCCTCAGCATTCAGTTTAGTATATTATGATGATTTCAAGTGAATTCACAGGGATTCCTTCCCCGTTGTCAAAAGAAAAACAAGGATCAGAAAGATCATCTTACCACTTCTCATCAAACATGGAGGATACCTCCTTCCAAGCACCATCTTCAAGAAGCAGATAATTACCTTCAACTATCACTATTTTGTGTCTGCAAAACTCACCAAGAAAAAAAAAATTAAAAAAGGGAAGAGGCAACACTAGCAACAGGCAAAAGAACTTCATCATATGTCTATTCCTTTTTCGTCTTTAGTAACTTATTTAATTATCCAATCAAATTATTGAAATATCGGCAGACACCTATGAGAGAGCTATTAATAATTAAGTTATCCAGTGCCCACAAGTATGAAAAAAAACTATAACAGAAGTAGCACGATCATAGTGAGAACACTGGTTTGAGCTAACACTTCCAATAACAAGACACCTCAGCGGGCCTGCATATGCAAAACATTACCCAGCAGCCAGCTTTCACAGTTTCATAACATATTCTTCACTTCACTTCTAACCATTACATTAGAGCATCAACTAAATTCAAAGAAATGAACTGATAAAACTTATATTCTTTGCTCATTCATCCATTCATCAATTTCCCATCAAAATAGTGAATTGAACACACACAATTGAGACACATTTAGAATTTTATAGGCTGCAATCAAAGACAGAAAATAGCATCCAAACTAGATAGAAACTTACTGAAGGTTCACAAAGATATCATCTTCTATAGGATCTCCTTCACCATGGTCAAAAGATGGACAGTACACTGATCCCTTGCAGAAGAAAGAATACCAGATCTTAGAATTTTCACTACATGAACAGAGCAAGGTAGAGGCAAGCAGAATAACAACCTCCTTTCTGGATGAAACATCAAAGTTCAAGCCCACACGAGATTAACTCAAAAGGCTAAAAAAATCCATTCATGGAAGTAAGTGCAAGTAATCAGACGTGAATATTCACTCACCTGATCTTTAAGAGTCTTAAGGCATTCTAGCAGTAAATTGGGGTCAAACGTCCATTGAGCTGATTCAACATAAAAAGATTCCAGAGAGAGAAATAGAAGTTAAACCAGAAATTAATGCTTAAACTGTGTACAAACATATTAGCTATCTGCTGCGGAAAAAGAGAACTTACCACCCCTTCTCGCATGTGCTTCCTTTGGATCCTATAAAACAGGTCCACCCGTTAGATTGTTGGAACAGTTACAAATTTAAAATGAAATCTGCTAAACAAATGCTCCAACCACAATATATGTACAAAGCTTCACTTATAATTCTGTAATTCAAAAGAAAAAGGCTGAAAAAAATATTTTATAGCACCCAAAGGTGGGGCCTAGTGGTCAATGCAGTTGGTTGAGCACCATGAGGTCTCAGGTTCAAATCCCGGTAGAGACAAAAACACTAACACTGGGTGATTTCTTCTCATCTATTCTAGCCTTAGTGGACAAAGTTACCTGGTACTTGTTGGTACTTGTTGCTGGTGGGAGGTGCTGGCCTGGACACCACGGTTATCCAAACAAAAAAGTATTTTATATGCGGCTCCTCTGTTGTTTTTTAATATTACTCCTTCATCTCTTGTTAAAGTTATTTACATCTTCTCCTCTGTTGTTTCTTTCATTTCCTTTCCTTTCTTTTTTTCCGTTTCGCTTTTTTTTCTTTTGTTGTAGTTTTTTTTTCTTTGGGGGAGGGGGGGAGGGGGGGAGGGGGTGCTTTTAAGGAAGAAGACAAGACTAACTCAACATTTTCCCTCTGTCCTGTTTTATGTCTAGATTACTCAAAACCAGCTAACAACACACATCAAGCAATAAGGCTTTGTCCATTTTACGTAGATTTTCAAATGTTTTGGCCAAAAACTAAAGAAATTGCAGTCAAATGAAGCAACACGGATAATAAGAAACCATAGGAAATCCTACCTCCATTGCATCAAGCTGATGACGATAAAGGTGGAATCCATCCATTGGAAGAACAATAGCAACTTCTGGAGGCTCAACTTGAGAATCAAAGGAAGGAGACTTTTGGGGCCACAACTTATTGACTCTCTTAGCTACTTCAGATGCGACAGTGCTCTTTCCAGCACCAGGAGGGCCAGCAAGACCAACAATATGCCTGCATAATTAGGCAAGTTGTTCTCCTTAAGGCACCTCATGGAATTAGTCAACATACCAATTTAGTAGAGTGTTTGTTGATAATAATAGCAGTTTGTAGTTATAAAAGCCATGAAGCACAAGCACTGGGAAAAGATAGGAGATGATAGAAGTAAATAATAATACCAATATAAAGAAAATGATAGTTAATATGCATAAAAGGAAAAATATGCATGTTTGAGTCAATGAGTAGATGTTTGTATCCATAAACATCATAATCACTAAATTAAGATACACAATTCTACTCATTTAAATGATTCAAAGCATGTTATTTTACATTTCAGAGATGTGTTTTTTATTATTGATATAGGCTCAAATTCTAATTTTGAAAAACATGCATATTTTTATTATTATTGCAACTGACTCATCAACTGATTTAGGGGTCATTTGGTAGGGTGTATAAGAATAATGTTGAATATGGTGTATTAGTAATGCTTGTATTAGTTATGCTGAGATTATTTCTTATGCAGTGTTTGGTTTAGTGTATAAAAACAAACATGCAATGCATAATTTCTAAAATAAATATTCGTTTACAAAAATACCCTCCACAAATATGATAGAAGGGATGTGAAAAAGGTTTTGAGTGACAAATGTGTCTTTAACCATGCTAATGCATGGATTAGAACCCACTGCATTACTAATACCATGGATTTCCATGCATTAGTTATACACACTTTAATACCAAAGAGAGTATAACTAATGCAAGCATTAGTTATACGTAGATTGAAAAAGTGTACCGAACAAGGTACTAGTAATACACAAAGCTAATGTATGCATTATATTTTCTAATACACTCTACCAAATGACCCCTTAGTGACTATGACTTTTTATGTATATTCACTCTCTATAATTAACATATTTACACGGATAATCGAGACATATACATTCTGGTTGTCGTTTCTTGGGGTATATCTTCTTTCTTCTTCCTTTTTTCCCCCTCTGGGAGGATCTGTCGTCTCATTTTTCCTTTTCTCTACGGCACAGGTCATATTAGTCCTCTATATTGATATACATCTCATTCAGATAACCAGCCAAATGGTAGAGGCAGACTAGAAATAGCAAAAACTTAAAGGAATCATCTCTTCTTTCCTTCATTTTCCCTTTTCCAGGTTCCAGTCAGTATTTAGTAAGGCCTTAAAGTTAGGGAGTAATTCAAGATAAACCATGGTTATCTTGAAAAGCTACATGTAAATAGCAACCAAAATTTCTGCTTTGAGATGCAGATAAGCATCGAACATATTTGCAAAATGATAGCTTACTTGAAATTAGAGCTTGATGTTGCTGCTGCAGTTGGAACAAGGTGTTCGGCCAAAGCATCATATATGTCATCCATGCACCTACAAGGTACACAAATATGAAGTCAATCATATAAATAAAATTAATAAAAAAATATCACAGTTGTATAAGGTGGACAAAGCTCAACTTTACCCATCTCACAAGGACAGATTTTCTCATGCCGAGCGAGTCATGCAACTGCACAGACTTTATCTTTTAGAATATAGGCAGGAAACGCATTGATAGCCTATGAAATAGCCATATGTAGAAAAGGAGGCATCTACAATCTATAGAAGAGCAAACATGACATATTCAGTCTAGATTGATTTTATCATTCCAGTCAGACACAGATTTGTTTCCCGAGTTGAGCTATCTTCCCGGAGTAGAGCTATCTTTTTTAAGTAATAAGCAGTCTTATTCATGAGAGAAAAGGTAGCACAGGTAAGGGCCCACTATGGAAGAAATCATACTGAGAATAGGATTAGGCATGACCAAGCCAAGAGAAATAAAAACACAACAAACAAAAATCAATCAACTAATACTAAGTGTCAACCACAAAAGGATGTGGCCTGATCTAGAGATGTAGCCCATGTATTATACAAAGAAAATCTTACAGACAGGTAGAGCTTGTATCAATCTATACCATCATTTTTCAATCCTAGTTCTCGTCCTCTATCACTCCAGATGCTTTTTGTCCTCTTCAAGTCTCTTTTAACTTTCCTGCATTTCACATTCCAGCATGAGACCATTGTACGAGCAATATAAACTCCCATGATTTAACTTGATCAATCTACATAAAAACAACAAAGGAGTCCACAAGCTCGGTGGTTGCTTGCGTCGTAATATTGGTACTGGTATTTCATCTCCAAGGAACCAGAAGCATACCAATTGCTTGTCCTACTTTGCAAGCATTAAGTACTTGCAGCAAAATCCACCATAAGTTCACTAGAGTGATTTGTCCTATATATAAGGAAGTCCTACATCTCCAATTGCCGTAGGCCTGTTCGGAACTAAATGAATGAACACTAGGCCTGCCAAAAACATGAAGTAGTGCAGCATGGTCACCATACTGTTGACCAATTATTGAACAGGGATGAGTCCCACAACATTGAGAAGTTCTTTCCCCACAAATGCAATGCCTCAGGAACAATGCCAGCCAAACATAGTTGGTATAAAATTGGCAAACTCACTGCAGCCAAGTCAGCCAGTAATTCTAGAAAGAGAGAGGGTCTAGTTTGCATATAAATTATATTGAGAATCCCAGTCCATATAATCAGACAGTTAGTTAGGAAGAGGTCCCTACAAGGTCTGCTCGTGCTAATAACTTGACTTGCACAACCAGGAATGCGGCCCAGAGAAGTGCATATGGCCCTATCCAATTCAGAAGAAAATAAATACAACGACACTTGAGTAAAGAAATGAGGCAAGGTCCTATCTTCAGTTCTCCACTCATTTAACGAGAAAAAGAATGCTATAAATTGATGTATATGGAGCCACAAAGTCATTAAAATCAGCTAGGACTTTTGCAGTGTCTATTCATAGAAGAAGCTATTCAAATTTCAACATTCTTTCAATTATCTTCAACCACCAGAAACAATAGAAAACACGCTAAGATGATACATAACTCACGTGGTCAGCTCTCTTACAAGTTGGAGGTCTCTTTTGGTTGCTTAAACGAAGCCTCACAGAAGAATATGTATATATCAGCAGTACAAAAATGACTGATAAAAGAAAATAGTACGCGATAAAAAACTAAAAAAAAGTACTTGTTCACGCCCTGTAAATGCTCTTAATAATTGACTCATAGTTCACAATAATGAAATCTTGCAAGCAGTTTGATCCTACTATGACAGTATTGTAGGCTCATACAGATAATAGGAGCAACAGGAGACTGAAAAAGCAATAAATGTCAACAAGCAAATCCAAGGCAGAAACAAAAGAAGGCAATAGGGTACGGCAGAACAGAAATAGTGGCAAACATAAAGCTCAAAATATTTGTTATGTGGTTTTGGATAGCCAGCATACCCAGCTTCTATGACAGGAATATCTCTCTTTTGGCTACATGAAACCTGAAAAAGAGATACGAATTAAATTTGCAAACTGCATTCATCAATGACATAAAAACAAGATATCTTCATATATCTAGACAAATATACAGGTCTAGTCATATGAAAACAAAAATGTCTTTATTCCACATCTTCTCCGTTTTATACAAGTCAAGCTAGCCATAGAAACTGAACCTGCAACAGACTCCACTTCCGAGTACGAAAACCAGCTTGACAGAGTAAAGTTCCAGTGGCATTCTTCGTGGATAAAGGAGATGCATAACACTTAATCCACACAGGAATATTTTCTCTTTTGCTCAGCAATGTCTCTGCAAAGCCCAAATTATTGTTGTAAGCTATGATCTTTGAAAGAATACATAATATAATGTTCAAACTCCGCCTATTTGAGCTTCGTAATGCAACGCCAATCCAAACCCTAGATAAAAGTATAGTCAGTCGAACACCCTTCACCGAAATTATACTGTGTATATATAGGTCTAAGTATTACTTTCTACATATATATATAAAAGATTTTGAACACCCTTAGCGAAATTTCTGACTTCACCACAGTTGGCAACATATAAGGCGAAATTGGCACCGGAATCATTTTGTTCTTTCAATTACTTATCTGACTTGTTCACTGCGATTGCATACATTTCCATAATCTAGAATTTAAATGTTAAATATACAATAATTACAACAAAACTTATTCACCAAAGCGGAAATTGATTAATAAACGGAATCAAGAGTGCACCAGTTGAACTATATGATTTTTGTTGAATTATTATTAATACATAGTAATTATAGAGTAAATTTAAATACTAAAAAACCTGAAAATGGATATCGGAGTTTCGTGAAGCTCGCCGGAAACGATGAAGCCTCCATTGGAACAGTCGAGATTTTTCATTTTCATGACAAATATATCCCTTATGTTTTTGGGGAAATCTGTAATAATCCATTAACTATGTATATCACCACTTAGATCCTTTATATTTACCAAAACTAGCATTTATGGTCTTGATTAGCTATTAATTAAATTATTTGATCTAACAAAGATCACAAGTGTTCACTTTTGCTCCTCGTGTTTGATTTGATACATCTATTAAGAAGCAATAAAGAAAATAATATTTTATTATATTATTTTTAGTTATTACTTTCTCTATTTTATATTACATATCCATATTACTAAAATATTTATCTTAAATTACTTGTTAATTTATAGTATCAAAGTAGAATTAATGAAAAAAATTCTCATTTTATCCATAAAATTAATTAGTTCTTTTTGAAAATATAAATATTATAAAATTTCAAATTAAATATTTTGACGGCGTTCATCCCCATATTAACCTACATAGCCCACTATCTATTGAGCGATAGATCTTCGAGTAGGACCTCTATATCATCCTTGCTCGCCTCAGTGGGATGTAAGTCCTTCGTTTGATTCAATCTTAAGTAGCGCCTCCTGACTCTTATTAGCATCATTGCTCTTTTTGTTATAGTCTTTATTGCCAACAACATTATGGTGACAGTAGTTTGGTGTTAGCAACATTGATTTTTCTATCATTTTTATTTCTTTAGTTGCAATCTAGCTCTGATACCACATTGTCATGTTTTTAATTTTCAACTAAGCACACATGTGATTCTTGAGATCTCGCTCCTGATTTTGCTATGTCAAGTCAGTCTAAGATTCATGAATCGCTAAGAGAATGATAGAAAAAAAGGAAAAGGGTCAAAAATACCACTCAACTTTGTTTTATTGGTTGACTAAATTTCATCATTCGTGCCCCTATGTTGACGGAAATCTCCAAATCAATCAAAATTAACCCGATTTCAATTGAAATTATCCAATTACCTATTTTAACCCAAACACGACCTGCTATACTAAAGAAACTCATACCAATTTATATCTCAGCTCGTGTTTTAATTTGATTTTTCAATTGGGTTGTATGAAAACCACACCCATATTTTCTTGTACAAATGAATACACAAAGAACAAGACTAACAGTTTCTAAATCAATCCAAGGGGCATTTACTTTCTCAACTAATTCACAGGAAAACCATAAAAATGCAAGAAAAATCGACCCTTGTTTCGTCCTCTACCTCAAAGGTGTTTCTTCTTCATCATTATCAAACCCATCTTCAAAATTCAGCGAATAACTCAACGGACCATAACTAAACTCAATAAAAGAGAGTTTTTGTGCTGATTCGATCCATTTCCGACGAAATTGTTTTTTGTGGCTAATTTGAAAGGTTATTGGATTCTTTGTTGTTTGCCCAAATTAACGTCGAGTTTTGCAGTGGAGGACGACGGCAATAAGGGAAGAAGAGGGAAGCATTGGGTTCTTCATTATTGACCCAAATCAACGCCGAGTTCTCCTAGGGATGGCCACGGAGGAGGACGGTAGTGAGGAAAGCAACATGAGAAACAGAGGAATTGTCTTCTCCTTCAGCAATCAATTCTCTTAATTATTCATATGTGCTTTCTGTTTGATGATTACTATGGTAGGTTGATGTTAAATTGGTGATACCCAAAGGTGAAAGCCGTCAATGCCAACAATTTCAAAGACAAAATAATGAAACTAGCAAAAGTAGCAGAAGAAAATTTTTTGTTGGTGGATTGCCTCTTAGTTTATCGGATGAAGAGTGTAAAAGATATTTTGAGATGTTTGGAACAATTGAAGAAGTAAAACTTATCTCCGACAAAGTAACCGAGGATTTGGGTTCATTCTAAAAAAATAAAATAGAAACAGAGATGGAGTTCTTGAGCTTTTGCTTTAGAGATGGAGGTAGGGTTTGTGTTAAGTTAATTGGGTCGGGTTTGGATTAAAATAGGTAATTGGGGTAATTTCAATTGAAATCGGGTTAATTTTGATTGATTTGGGGATTTCCGTCAACATAGGGGCACAAATAATGAAATTAGAAACGGCAGGGGTAAGAATATCTTAATTTTAACAGTGAGGGCGTAGTCAACTAATAAAACAAAGTTGAGAGGTATTTTTGACCCTTTTCCCTAGAAAAAATACAAAAGAATTGCAAGGAAAATTTGTATTAGAGAGAACTTGAATTATTTGCTTGATGTCTTTACAAATGAATACCATTTATTTATACTACTCACCTTAGCCACCTAGGAGCTAATACACAAATAATAATTATTGTACAAGTCCGTATATATTTACAAATAAGTTTCCTTTCTAGAATACTAAGTCTAGAATATTTCATGGACCTTCCATACAAAACCATGAAATTCTATGATCTGCCATGAAAAATCTCACTATTTCTCTAGAATATTCACTAAGGGGTAGTTTGGCAAGGAGTATTAGGAGAAATAGTCCATGTATTATGTATTGTATTATTTAGTACTATGTTTGGTTGAAATTTTGGATCTATGTATAACTAACTCATGAATTAGCTATACTACATGGTATTATAGGATGTATAACTAATACCTTTCATTTGGTGGTATTAGTAAAACATAAGATTTAATACCATGAGATTAATCTACGTAAAGACAAAATACCCCTCAAATCCTTTTAATCAATTTATGTATTTTCTTGATTTTATGTTTATATTTGTACTAGTAAATTTATTTAAATAACTTAGCTTACAAATTTTATTATTTAGAGAGAGTTGTTTGTTGATAAATAACTTTAATACAAATCAATACAATATTTGAAATGTGATTGTTAAACATTTACTAATTGAAAAGACAAATATATCACCACTTGACGTTTGTGATCTTAATTGAATGTATTATTTGTTGATATATATATATGTGTGTGTGTGATTAATTTTCTAATTATTTGTATTTTGAACAATTTATAAAATTGTATAGATTTAATACCATGAGATTAATCTACGTAAAGACAAAATACCCCTCAAATCCTTTTAATCAATTTATGTATTTTCTTGATTTTATGTTTATATTTGTACTAGTAAATTTATTTAAATAACTTAGCTTACAAATTTTATTATTTAGAGAGAGTTGTTTGTTGATAAATAACTTTAATACAAATCAATACAATATTTGAAATGTGATTGTTAAACATTTACTAATTGAAAAGACAAATATATCACCACTTGACGTTTGTGATCTTAATTGAATGTATTATTTGTTGATATATATATGTGTGTGTGTGTGTGATTAATTTTCTAATTATTTGTATTTTGAACAATTTATAAAATTGTATAGATATTAAAACTGCAACTTGCAATTTTTATGTGTAATATAGATAGTTTATTCGATTTTACTATCATTTACTTTTTTTCAAGTTTTAAAAGTAGATGATCTATCTTTTTTGAATTGAAAATGATGTTTTGTGAGTGATCATTTTATTAAGATGACAATTATTTACCCTTAAATAATTCAAGTGAGAAAAATATCAAATATGGCAACAAAATTGTTCCTCTCCTAACTAGTTAGAAGACCACAAAAAAATAATATTGTCCGACAGCTATCTATCTTGACTCAATTACATAAAATAGAAAAATCTCATAATAGTTCAAGGGTATAATTGGAAAGAAGTTTTTTGTAGAGTTTTAATCTAAACACAAGATTAGATGGGAAACACTGAACCAAATACTCAATAAAAAATAAATTTTGGATTACTAATCCCTACATTATTAATCTTTGTACCAAATGACCCCTAATAATTAGTATATTTCCTATGTAAGCCTTCCAAAATGGGCAAATATGTTGTGTAGCATTTAAGTGACATGATGACTTGGTGTAACACCTCAGTTTTAGAAAGAGAAAATTTTCCAGTTTTGGGCCTAGAGTCACTCTCTACGGATGCAGTCTACGGGTCGTAGACCAGTTGATGGACCGTAGAATGCATCTGTAGAAAGAGGGTAAATTGTTTTGAAAATTAAGTTTCTGAAGTTGAGTCTACGAACTGACAGGGCGGATCGTAAAAAGGTTCCGTCAAAGTATTCCAGACTTGTTGAGGTTCTGAGGGTTAAGTTGGGTTCTACGGGTTAGACCTACGGACCGTAGAATAGTCTACGGGCCGTAGATCGAAGTCGTAGAAAGTGTCCTGAGTTTTTGGTTTTTCTGAAGTTTACTACGGTCCGTAGGAAGACCTACGAACCGTAGGCTTCGTCCGGCAGTTATTTTCTAGGGGTTTTTATGTCTTTTCCCAATTCTTTTATGTCTTTTTAATTACGACTTTGCCCCTAAATTGACCCACTTTATAAGTCTTCTATCCCAAATTTCCCTTCATTATTCTCATTCTCAAATTCCCCAACTTCTCAAACATTTCTCTCTTTAGAAAAGTTCTCTCAATTCTCAAGGAAGAAGAAGGGCTAGGATCCTCCATTGAAGGTCATCTATTCTTAGCAATTTCTTGTGGGCTTTGTTGAGATATGTTAGCATTCACCATTTGGAGCCCTTCCCTCCAATGGGTCCCTAGTTTTCTTCAAGGTTCAACTTCCCCAAGTTGAATTAGGGTTTTGATCAATTCTTATGGGTTCTTCAATAATGATTCCAATTGTGGATTTTATGATTTCTAGTGCACGATCTAACGTGATAAAGTAACTTAGTGCACGAATTAGCGTGATTTATATGATTTGATGTAGAAATTGTATGAACCCATGCATGAGGCATGATTCCTAGCTTTGAATTCATGATGAAGTATATCCATGCATTTATGAACTTATGAAATTGATGAAATATGCATGATTCTAGCTTATTGCATGATTCTAAGATGAATTGACATGTACCCATACTAGATCATGATATATGAGCATATGAATAGCTTGCATAAGAGATGCATGTATATTAATAGCTTGCATAAGAGATGCATGTTTCATGAGAATTATGCTTATAATCGCTATGGTGCATAATGGCATCCATGAGTTGTGAAAAGGTTTTCTCCACATAATTTAGGGTTCATATGGTTGAAAGGCTTTCTCACCTATGAATCAATCAGGAGCTATTCTCATGACGTAAGCTTGGGCAAGCCCATGGTAGTTGAAACATCTTGATATGATCTTAGCTTGGATTTGGTAACCCTAATGTACCTCTTCCTTAGTTAAAATTATGAATAAGCTTAATTGACTATTCCTTGGGATTTTAATTAGCACTGAGAGGGATTTTGGGATGAAGGTTTTTGTTTAGCGTCCGTGGACCTTTCATAGCAAATCCCTAAGTCCCATAACTACGTGCCTCGTAGGTTTTATCTCAGATAGACACCTAGCTGGTGGATCCACATAAGCTACAGATTTATGGTCCTTACCTTGGAAAGTAGGACACCCCTTCTAGTGGTGTGGGGTAGAATCACTCCCCTTTTCGGTGTGGGGCAGACACTGGATTCCATGTTATAGCTCACATAGTCTATGTCGGTTAAATGTAAAACAATCCCATAATAATGAACTAGGGTACTAGAAGTATCTCACAAGGCTTATGATATGACTAGCTTGCATTGACCATGTTATGCATTGAGTTTCTATCCCCTTTGTCACATGATTAGTTGTTCATTGCATGTTCATGATGATATCTCACCAGCATGATTTTCGATATGAAAGCATCTCATTGGCATGACGTATGTGATTATATGCATTTGTTTCATACATAGTACATTTCATGTACTAATGCATTCTTGTGCCTACATTCTCTTATAATGTAGGGTCAGACAGTCATCCTCCGCATTCTCGTGGTTAGTTGATATCAGAGTTCGAGCTATCAGTCTTGGTGAGTCCTCATGCTTCGGGGACTAGAAGACTTTATTACTTTCCTTTACTTTTCAGTTTTAGACTTGTGTATGATGTACGGGTTACGTCCCGATCAATCTAATATAGTAGATGGCTTTTGAGACATAGTCAAGACTTCCGCTCGTAAACTCTTTACTCTTATGAGATTTTCTATTTCTATTCCTCATTATTGTCTTTACCTTATGTATACGTATGCTAAGTGGCTTGTGTGGGGTCCCTCGGGGTCCTATACGCTATGTCACACCTAGGGGGTACTTTGGGTCATGATACTTGGTGGGGCATCACAAAAGGTACTTAAATCTAGCACAAGTTGTCCCTTCTATTATGAAAGGAAAGGGTCGTTCGGTAGAGCGCATTAGAAAAAAATATATGCATTAACGTTTTGTATTACTAGTCATTTATTCAGTACACTTTTTTCAACTTACGTATAACTAATGCAAACATTAGTTATACATTATATTTAATATTAGGGTATGTATAACTAATACATGGAAATCCATGATATTAGTGATGCAAAGATTTTTAATGCATGCATTAGCATGATTAAAGACGCGGTTGTCCCTCAAACCCTTTTCACATCTTTTCCATCATGTTTGTAAAGGGTATTTCTATAAATATATTTTTTATTTAGAAATTATGCAATATATGTTATTTTTAATAGAGAAACTTTTAAAAATGACTATAGTTTGGACTTAATTAGAGATCTATAGTTATATCTTGCTTAATTACGATTCATAGTTACATGTTAGAAGGAGGGGAATAGCGAGCGAAATTGGGAGAAGGAGGAGAGAGGCAAGCGAGATTTGGGAAAGAGAGAGATAAATAAATATAGTATTCGTTGTTTCACAAATACAATAGATTTGTATCAACGAATACAATTGTATCAAGTTATATCAGCTAATACAATTGTATCAAGTGTATATGTTTCTTGTGTATTCACTATGTATCAATGTATTTGAGTGTATCTGCAACTCTACATGTGTTCCTTGTGTATTCACTATCTATCAAGTGTATCAACGAATATAACTATATCAACGAATATAACTGAATCAAGTTGTATGAACAAATATAATTGTATCAAGTGTTTCTGTTTCTTGTGTATTCACTGTATATCTATGTATTTGAGTGTATCTGCACCTGGCTATAGATTGTATCAATGTATTCTACTGTATTTTGTCCTTGTTATAAATTTGTATTATGTATTTTTATAGAATATGTTTGATACAATATTGTAGCTCTCCCTCGCTCTGACATACTAAGAGTCCAAATACGCAATCGAAAAGGAGAAGAGGAAGAATAGATCGAGGTATCCAACATCTCTAACCTGATACAAATTTCTCGCCTGATTTGTATCAGTTATATCCCATCTGAACCCACAAGTCCTTTGTTGCTTTTCAGATTTCAATTCAGGTTAAAAATAGAAAGAGAAAAGAGCGAAAGAGGGGGGGGGGGAGGGAGATAGGCTAGATTTGCTATAAAACTTTAATTATATTATGTAATGTAATTCTTTTGAATTATTATTGTGTATTAATAAATACATAACACATGTTTGTCTTACTATATAGTTTTTATTATTTTTTTAATACACCAAATCAAATGTTGTATAAGAAATAATCTCAACATAACTAATGCAAATATAACTAATATCAACATTACTAATATACAATATTCAATACTCTCTCCGTCTACTTTTAATTGTCATGATTTCCTTTTTTAGAGTCAAACTATAAGAACTTTGACTAACATTGTACGATTTATTTTTTCATCATATTGATATGCAGAAAATTGCAATTTATAGTACTTTTCGTATAATTTTTTAATATCTAAATTTTTTGTTTAAAATATCGAATTAATGAAATTTAATTTAACTTTGAAAATTAATCAAATTGACCTTCGAAAAGCGTAACACGACAATTAAAAGTGAACAAAAAGAGTATATTCTTATACACGTTATCAAACGACCCGGAAGAGTTTTCCAAGGGAAGCAAAGCTATGATCTTAATTTCTTTTGGATAAGTAAAGGGCAAAAATGTCTTTATAACTTGAAATGGATTATTTTTGTTCCAACACACATTATTTCAACGTGCAGCCATCAAATAGGAACAACTTTGATTACTGACAACTTTATAAACTATAAATATATTTAGTACTTCTAGAAATAGCTCAAAAGGGTAATTCCAGGCCCCAGCAGCAGATTCACTGTGCAATCTGAAAATCAGAATATCCTTCAGGTCTGCTCTCAGCCTCTCTCTCATCCATTTGGGCTTCTGTACTGTTGCTTTCTGGTTCTTTATTTTTCTGTAAATAGCATGTGTGTGGGGAATTGCTAGATTTTGTTAACTTTTAGCTCAAGAGACGGATTCTATATTTGAAGTTTACGACTTACAAGTTAATAACTGGCTATCTTTGGTAAAATTTTTAATAGAATTTGAACCAAAGCTCCCATGAATCCTGTTGGGACATGATAGATCTGCCCTTTAGCTCTGGAGATTTGTGTGAATATTACCCGATCACCAATAAAAATCTCCTTGAACAATTTAGCGTTAGTAATTCTTTTTCCTAATAATTTTTCACTTTATTTGAGAATCAGTGTTGGCCATGAAAATTCCAAATTTAATTTGAAGTTATGTTTCAAATTTGGAAAACAATTTTATAACATGTTTTCTAACTCACTTTTCACTTTTGAAGTTGTGTTTTAGTACATTCAACTATGAACAACTCCAGATATTCTTTGCAAAAAGTATAATCAAACACAGCTTCATTTTCAAATCCAACTCCATAAATTGCAAATGAAGTAAAAAATATTTTGATCTATGGCCAAACGCCTTGTAATTCATTAATTATTGCTATATTTGACTTGAAAAGGCCGGAATTGTCCAGTCTTTTTTGTTTTTTGAAATTGGGAATTGGTTCAAGGCTGCTTTTTGTGTTTCTTTAGGTACCTCCCTATTCTATCGCTTTTTCCTTCATTTTTTAAAAATATTTTGCTAAATATTACTAATTTTAAATCAAATAATGTAATTTTTAGAATCACAAATGAAAGGAAAGAAGGATTGGGAAGGGGTAAAGGCGGACTGAAAAAGTATTTGGAAAAAGATGGGGAAACCAAATAAATCAAAAGGAGGTTTTTAATGGTTATAAATCTGGTCAACAGTAGCTTCATTGCATCTGGGGAATGTGCACACATCAATTAGGGATTCATAATCTCTATAATCATATAAACTTACTTTTATGAAGTTGTTTAGTGAAATCCAACCATCGATGCATGGTTTACTTTGACTATGCTTGTGAGGCACCAATTAGTAACTGAGGCGGAACTATGATTTTGAGGTTGTGGGTTCTGCATTCTAGAAAACACAACTTATTGAGTTCTGGATATATTATATCTATATACGTGTTAAATGAATTTTTAAACACAAATACAAGATTTGCGCCAAAGCTTCTAGGTTCGGCTGAACTCGTAGACGGGCTTGTAACTCCGCCCCTCATTAGTAACTCAAGATTCCAACATTTGTGAACTGAAGGATACTTTTATTGGATTCTTTATCCATCCTAGCCGGGATAATGGTTGAGCCAGGGTTTCAATAAGTATTATATGTGGCGTAACAGGTTGACGGTTGATGATCTGTTAGGTAGTTTATCACTTCTATCTAATTATGACTTATTCATTACCATGTTTCCTGTTTTCAATTATTTGACTAAATTAGGCTCAAGTTGGGTGATGCTTTATTGCTGCAGTTGGTTGGGATAAAACGGGTAGTTAAGAGAATTTAAGAAGGAGAGAAAAGGCTCAGATTGATTGTCTTTTCCTTTTGGCGTCAAAGTTAGCAGGATAGGAGAAAGAAGAATGAAATTCCAAAATGTTTATCCCATATTGATGGTTTTGGAGCATAGTTATACTTGTCACTTTTGCTTTTGAGGTTGGGATGTCAAGCGGATAGGTATTTCTAGTAGCTTAGATCCTAAATGTTCCCTTAGTAAAAGCATTATATTTAGGATTGGCCATTTTTAAGTACAAGTTAAGATGAAGTTTGCCCCAAACTACCGTGTGACTGGAATCTAACACCACCTTTGTAAGCAGGGATCTCTTTTCGTTATCTTATTCTCTTTCTTATTCAAAACTTGTTTTATATGACTTCTACATATATGATTATCTCATATATCAATGTATTCAAACCATAGTTCAATATTACATGTAATCGGATATGTGACAAGTTCTCATATCATTTGAAAACATATAGGTTTAGTTTGAAACATGCCAATCGAAGTAGTTAAAAGGTACTCATCTGATGATTCAGATGCTACCTGAAAGCTCATACCTAAGAGATCGTACTTATGAAACAAATATGTAATTCATATCTCAAGTAAAGTATACATGCACCAAAATAATACCAGACTCATAAGCATGTCTCGAGTAGTGCTGGAAAACGAGCAGGTAGGGTCAGATATGGGCGGGTCAAAATGGATTGGACAAAAAAAAGATAAAATATCTGACGGTCCATATTTCATACGGATAAAAAACGGGTTGAGTGACGGATAATATGGGTGCCGATAGTATCCACAGTGGTAAGTTAATACCAGTCAACCTGTTAGGTTCATTTTGGTTCTCCTTGGCAGCTCTATCTTAAGTAAATTCCGTGCTTAATCATTTCTACAGAAATTGTCAAATGTGACTATGTCAAAAGCTCTATGTAAAATTTGTTTTTATTTTTCATTGATAAATGATGTACTAAATGTACACTCCACGAAAGAGCCATTTAGTTTCTGCTTCTCTCCTAGTTCCTTTTTTGGTGATAACCTTTGGCAGGATCAGGAGATATTAGTACTCTTATACCAATCTACAGGAAGTGTTGCAGTAATACAATTTCTCAGTTGATTGAAGAAGAGCTTACTCCTTTAGTTTGTGGTCTATAAGCATAATTAGCCGCAGTCCGCAGAATTATTTTTTTTTGGTAACAACTGTAAAAGATTACCATACCACCAAGAAACAATTACAACTTAAAGAGCACCTATTTCTGATAACAGAACTTAGGCCTCCGACCAATCATAAACTAATTACAGAGTAAATGCTGAATAAAAAACCTACACTTATGTGCTTTCTTAGTAGTGTTAAGTAACTGTAACCTCTCTATGATTTCCTTTTTTATCTGTGGAACTACCTCTGCTATATGAACATTCTTCCCTTTAAATTTCTTCCAATTCCTAGCTCTCCAAGTGTGGTAAAGGTCTGCTCCACATATAGCTGCCATGATTTCCTTCTTGAATTGTTTCCAATGCTTCACTTTGATGCTGTCCAGAACTTTTGTGATTCCATTTCTTTGAATTGTTGTACCTGTCCATTGGTTTATCTCATGCCACACTGCTAGTGTCCACTTGCAGTCCTCAAATAGGTGCTTAGTAGTTTCCATTACTTTCTCATCACATAGGCAACATACTATGTCATCAACTGGAATGTTCAATCTCAACTTCCTCTCCTGTGTGACTAGTCTTCCTTGGACAGCCAACCACACCATAAATCTATGCTTAGGTAAGGACATGGAGGTCCAAACTAACTCAGCAATCCTCAACAGTCCGCAGAATATTATTTGATTTTTTTCTTCCTTTTTGAATGAATTGATTTCAGTGTATCTAACTCCAGTGTTTACTTTGTATGGGAAGTTCCCATCAGAATATTAATCTTAAATAGTGGTTCAGTCATCAGTGGCTGTAGCTTCAGGCAAAGAGAAAACATACTGGAACTACTTGTTATAAGGGGAAGTTCAAAAGGAATTATCCAACTCAATCAGAAGTTTGCGTTAAGGCACACTGCTTTGTGCTTGGAACTTCTATTTCTGTAGAAGCATATTGCTGTTATGTCATTACAAAGCTTCTAAGACCTGTTTATTATTATTATTATTATCAATATCAATCCTTAGAATGAGTTCCGTGTACATGGAAAAAGTTGTTGATTGGGCACTTATGGTTTCCTGAGCTCGAGCAAATATAACTTATATATTCACCCGCTTTTCTGATTAGTATGAAGTTGTGAATACAACTCAAATTACTGGCATATCAGCTGCTCATGATAGTGTCTTTGCAGAGCTCTTAATAACGTTGAATATATTCATACACAATGGGAAATCAAGAGTCTGCCTTAAATGACGCTCACAGTGATCATTATCACCACAGCCCAGAACGTGGAAGAACTCAATTTGGCTCCAATCCTCAATATCAGCCTACTACTTATGCAGAAAGCTCCGTGGACTCTAACTATCGAGCTCAAGTTCCATCATATGCCGGAGGTTCAGATAGAGCAAACTATCAACGGAACCAGCAAGCCTCTTACATAGCTGATAACTATAAATCTTTGGATGAGGTTAATTTCTTAGTTACATGTTCATTCTTTACAGATTTTTATATAGTTTCACAGAACATCTCATGGTGGACCAATGTAGGGACATCAGATGGTAATGATTAAAAAATTGCAAGTTTTCATTGTTCTCCTCAACTTCAGATACCATCTTTTGTCTGCTTCAAGTAATTTAGAGGTTCTTGTTGTTTGAATGTTAACCTTTCATCTCTAATGAATTATGATACTTGAACAAGAGAAACAGTTTTGTCACTATTATTAACCATAAATCTTGTATCTCAAAATTTGAAGCGACCAAATATTCTATGAAGTTATACTGCTTTTTACTTTATTTAGAGAAAATATCTTATGTCGTAAAAGCTCATGGTGTGCTTTTTAGAAGCTAAAATAGTTAACATCTCAAATCAAATATGTGAGAAATAAAGGAGAAAAAATATTATTGAATTGTGTATTTACATTATTACATTGAGACCCTATTTATAGACACTACATTGGACTCCTTTTCCAATTAGGATTCCTTTTCCAATTAGAATTCATATTCCTATTCCTACTCTTATTCCTATTCCTACTCTTGTTCCTATTCTAAGTAGGATTGTATATATTTATTTCTATTCTAACAAAATACAATTGTGCATTGCACATTCACAGGTGCTGCTGGAAATATTGAGCAATGTACTGCGTAACTTAGATCTGTCCAACCACTAGAGAGCTGCTGGTCGTATTACATTTCAATATGTAGACATTGTTGTTTTCTTTTTAATTTTATCACTCAAAATTGCTAAAGATAAAAATAGCCCACACTAAACTTATAGAACTAGTATTCTGAAAGATGATCATTGGACGCATTGTTTCATTGTTTGACCATTTTCTCTTGTTAGAAACTTAGAATTGACAGATCAACTTAGATTAGGCAAAAAGTCAACAATGAATTGGTTCATGTTGAGTTCCTATTTTTACTGCTTACTTTGCTAATGAACTGTAGTAGCTAGACTTTTTAGCGATGTAATATATAAATAACAGAACGAGTTTCTATGTCAGGTTGTTACCGCATTGCGAGAAGCAGGCCTTGAATCGTCAAACTTGATTCTTGGCATTGATTTCACAAAAAGCAATGAATGGACAGGTGAACTACTTCATTCACTAGACTATTAGTCATTGTGTTTGTCTCAAGTTGTGGAGGCGATGGGTTGACATTTTTAAGGTTGTAGGAAAGTCTTCATTCAACAGGAGAAGCCTCCACTCAGTTGGTCACACAGCTAACCCATACGAGCAAGCCATCTCTATAATCGGGCGAACTTTGTCTCCTTTTGATGAAGACAATCTGATACCTTGTTTTGGATTTGGTGATGGTTAGTTTTTGTTTCTAAGCCTTGATCTTTTCACAAACAATCAAGATGGTTTCAAATAGTCTTGACCATGGGTTATTGTCTCTGTAAATTTTAGCAACCACACACGATCAGCATGTGTTTAGCTTTTACCCTGATCTTCGGCCTTGCTATGGATTTGAGGAAGCTCTTACAAGATATAAGGAAATTGTTCCTTATCTGAAATTATCAGGTTTGAGCTGAATACTGCTTTCGTAATTTCCTTTATTCAGTGGTTGGATAGGGGTAATCTGTTTGGTTCATACAGTATTTGATATGATTGGCTTCCTTTCTGAATCTTAAATTAGTAGTGGTGGCATCCATAGTCATATAACGTCTCCTGTTGTTAACCTTGTACGCTAAACTCTCAAAAAAAGTAGAGATTACTCATCCATCTTATGTTTGTCTTTCATTGACAGTTTATACTGTGTTATGATAGTTTTAATGAACTCCTGATTTATAGATGCTGCATCTCTTTACATTGTTGAAAATCTGATTGGAAAAATGGAGGAACTAACTTTATTGATTCTAATTTGCTTAGTGTTATTGGAATTTGGCTTTTTAAATACACTTGACTACATCTTATATGTACACAAGCAACAATTGATGACTATGATCTTATTATTTCCAATGATACATTAATTCTCTTAATACTATATTAATTTTTCTTATCTCAAATGTTACATTAGCTCTTATTATCATTTCCTACACTCTATAAATTGCTGATATGTTCTCCAACATCTACATTAATTTATGATATCATCTCTTAACTCTCCCAGTCATGATGGGGTTTCACTAAGGATCAACTCTTAGTCCGTTTTTGTTGCCTTGGTGATGAATGAACTGACACTGCATATTCAAGGGTAGGTGCCATGGTGTAAGCTATTTGTAGATGACATAGTATTGATTGGCGTAGTTCACGATAGGATGGAGATTTGGAGACAAATCTTGGAGTCTAAAGGGTTTAAGTTGAGCTGGACTAAGACAGAGTACTTGGAGTGGCAGTTCAGTGACGAGGTTTGGAGACAAATTTTGGAGTCTAAAGGGTTTAAGTTGAGCTGGACTAAGGCAGAGTACTTGGAGTGACAGTTCAGTGACATGACTTACGAGGTAGATGTATGGAAGTGAATATCGATACACAAGTTATCTCCAAGAGAGGAAGTTTCAAGTATCTTGGATCAATAATAAGGAAATATTAATATGGGGGCCCAACATCGGGAAACAATAATTGGGATGGGCCCTGCTCTACTACCATGTAAAGAAATGGATCTTGGTCCAACTCAACCCCAAAAGTTAGCTCATGAGGGGAGGATTTCCCAAGACCATATAAAGAGACCACCCGTCCCTTAAACCATAGATGTGGGACTCTTCACAGATATATTTAAACTCATGGATCTCTTGTAAATTTGGCTCCCTACACAGATTATGTGCTGATGAATATACTGTTACCATTATCAAAAATATAAAATTGTCTGAGGTGTTGTTTATGACAACAACATGGGGAGGAGTGGATTTGCAAAGTTTCGTGTTTAGAGAGGGTGGGGGAACTTATGATATAGTATGATTATCCAGTTTTGGCAAGAATTACACCTCAGTCTCAAACAAGTTTGGGTATGTTATATGAATCTTCACTAACCATGTTCCCCAGTTTTTGCAAGAATTATGTTGGAGTTAAAAATCTAACCAATCTGAACTAACCTGCAAAAGGTTATCGATATAACAAATACAAGATGTATGAACCTTATTTTCTGGAGAATTGAACCCTAGGCTTTGAAGTTCTTGGAGCCTCAACTTTACTCTTCGACTAGGTCCACCTCATTTTTGTGTTTCTTTATACTATTGCATCATGTGGTTGTTTATTGTTATCTAATGAATAACCTTTAGGAAATGCTCCTGCTTGATATGATTATCCTAACTCATCTGAAAAACATGTAGGTCCAACTTCATTTGCCCCAATAGTCAATGCTGCAATTGATATAGTGGAAGCAACTAATGGGCAGTATCATGTCCTTGTCATTATCGCAGACGGACAGGTTCATATCTTCTTGGAAATAATTTGACTCCTTTGACTTCTTCCTTGCTTTATCCGTAGTTATTCCAAATTCTAAAAACAGGTAACAAGGAGCCTTGACACTCCGCCTGGAAGCCTTAGCCCTCAAGAACAGGCTACTGTAAATTCCGTTGTTGCTGCTAGGTAAACAAGCGACCTTTCTTAGAAGTTGATTTATAGTGCCATTCTCCTGCCTGACTTGACATGCTTGCATGCAGTGAATATCCTCTTTCAATTATTCTGATTGGTGTTGGAGATGGCCCATGGGATGAAATGAAACGGTTTGATGATAACATTCCACAACGAGCATTTGATAACTTTCAGGTATGACTGAAAGACATTCTTTTTCTTTGCTTCCTTCTCTTTAGCATGTCTGGTTAAACCAACTATGCTTCACCTTTCAGCTGTTCTAGATATTTTTTGTTTTTTTCGTTCTGGATTTTACAGCTAAGCTATATGTGGCTATGAGGCTTACCTTTCGTTCCCTTTTCCCTTTAGCACTTACAGATCGAAGATAAGTCATTATTTTACCATGTTATGATACCTCTCCTTTTATTTTTGACAAGCTCAATTGCTGTTTCTCCTATTGGTTGATATCGACTAGGAAACAATTGCTAACCTAATGCCCAGTTTGTCTAGTATATCTAGCAAAAAAATCTATACAAAGACTCTTTACCTTTTCCAATTGGAGGTTATCATTCTGTGACTGCTAGCTGGTTCAAATATTTTAAACAGATACCACAAAAGTAATTTATTGTCAAATCTGAAGGATGAATTGGGGCTGATTTCGAGTAAAGGGATTTTCAGGAACCTTCTCTAAACAGCTTGTGACATCTGTGCCCAATAAACATTACTGTTACTATTAGGGATTTTTTGCTCTATATTTTCACGTACTCCACCACATAATCTGTGGTTTCCATGCTTTTGTGAAGGATTTTGCATCCAACTTCTATGCACGTTCTTAATCTCTCCCCTCCCCCAACTGCTCTTAGTTGTAAACCAATTGAAAAGGGGTATCTACTAAAAAAGAAGAGAAACTAGAACAGAAAGCATCTTTGCAACCTCCTCTTCTCTTCATGCTCATCTTTTGTGTCAGGAAAATCGTTTGCTGCAATACTTCTGTCTGGCATTATAATCTGTTAAAAAAGATCAAATACAGTAGCAAACTTCTTTTCATAGGGATGAGAATGTGAAGGTGCTGCAAAAAGGGGATAGTGAACAAGTGGCACCCCTAATGAGAGGACACCATGAAGCTACAGAATGATATAGAAAAGGAGATGATTTGAGTGGTTGGTGAGGGCATAAGAATTTTTCTCTGGGATAAACATCGGTGTGCAGTGGATGTTTTGAAGCAGACTTCCGTAGATGTATGCTCTTTTATTTTTTGAATAAAAATTTAATGGTAGCTGAATTTATTAACAGAGGGAGGAACCATGATTTTGGACTGCAAAGTTACGAGAAACTTGCATGACTAGCAGAAGATGGAAGAATTTGTCTATATTTGCTTCATTCCTTTAATTTTCAAGAGAAAGACAAGGATTTGTGAAGAAATTTCAATTGAAAACAATATCTGAAAAAAGGACTTATGTTGGATTGGAACTGGAAGGGTAATGTTGTGTGCATTTTCTCTTTTAAATCCGTTTTGTACATCATTTTAAAATGTAAGCAAGCTTCAAATTGTGAACTCAACAGTTCCTAGGGAAGTCACTTTTATTTTTGTTTGGACAATCATGGGTGTCGTTCTTGCTGCTAAGCTTTTTGGAAGAGAAAGACATCCTTGTGATCTGATGCTTCACATGTAAGGGACTTCGAAGGAGGCTCATCCTTGTCTTTTGCCCTGGAATTTTGCAATGAAGTTGTGGTTGGAGATGCTTTAACATGTTCTGTTTGGGTCATGCCAATAGGGTAAAACAGCTGATGTGCTTTTGGAATGTCGGGGAATTCAGGTGGAGCAGATTTTAACAGAAGAAAAGCATGGAGGATAATCCCTCATGCTACAAAATGGACTGAACTTTTCTATTTTTTTGTATAACTGGCCCCCTTTTATAGATGATTAGGTTCGCTTTTTGGAAGGAAATAATCTTGCACAGTCCTGCCATATGTAGCCTTCCTGTAGGGGATTATTTCTTCTTCTAGCGATGAAAGTTTTGATGCTAATCAACTTCAGTTTTCCTAATTATTTGTGTACCCACTTGCAGTTCGTTAATTTTACAAAAATCATGTCTGAGCGTTCAGAGATGGCAAAGAAGGAAACAGCCTTTGCTCTTGCTGCACTAATGGAAATTCCATTTCAGTACCGAGCCACTCAACGCCTTCGATTCAGTGAGTGAGTAGCATCTATCTTTGTGTATATTCTTCTTGCAAGTTGAAAGCATCTACATGAAGCCTAACTTTTTCAAAACCTGTTATTTAGAAGCAACAGAGGCCCTCGGACAAGGCCATTTCCTCCTCCTCGTGAAGTAATTGATCATGACAATGCTGTCAAATCAGTGCCACATGTGACAAGCTATGAACCTGTTGACTCTGGAGCTGCAGAACAAGTAAGTGTTTCTGTTATATGATTCTTTCTCTTCTTGTATAACTTAATGTTCGTAAAAGTTTGTTTTTTTCGTTCTGTTTGTTTTTCTAAATAATGTTTTCCCTTTTTCTTAAGGTTTGTCCCATTTGCTTGACAAACCCAAAGGACATGGCTTTTGGATGTGGTCATCTGGTAAGTGATTATAGAAGTGACACTTAACTACTGTTAGCGTTGAATTCAATCTTTAAAAATCCAAGGCATAATATTTTCAAGTTTACATGTGACGTTTGACCGCTATATTTTCAGCTAATAGTCTATTATATAGTTTTAGAATGTCTAAATGTCTACTTTTTCTAGAATTGCATTAACACTATGCTGCTTAGATCAATTCATTTTCCGTAAAGAATGATGACAATAAGGATCTCATCGTTGAAGGTATGACAAAATGGTGGAAGTTAGTGACCAGAGATGACATGTTTTGCAATTTGTTTTGCTTTTCCCTATCCAATCCTTTATAAGAAATTATTAGAGAGTGTCAACAAACAGTGAGGATATCATTTTCTAGAATTCGTTACTAGCATTACTCAAAAGGAAAACAAGCTTGAATATTGACATTCTGACACTTACATGGTGGAATACGGAATACCATTCACCTACATCTCCTACTTAATCATGCATATCCTGCCAGAATAATACATGATGTTGTTAGTTCATCTGACAGTAGCGGAAAGAATAGAAACACTTGTTTGAAATTAAGATCTCTCTATTTACCATCCGCTGCACCTATGGGGTGGTTTTCATAACTACGGTTATCCTAATGACCTTTTTCACTCCAAAGCATTCTTTTGAAGTTTGGACTAAATGCACATCTAACCTTGTGGCTTAGGAGATTTGATGTGTGCCCTATTTGAATGATCATAACATTTAGCATCTTTTTGAGGTCACCTGGTATTGGTAAAGGCTACTTCATCACGACCGATGGTAGGATCCATGTTTAGTGCTTTCATTTGTCCTAGTACTCATTCTGGCATTGATTCTCATGTTCTGGACGCGTCTAAAACCTCGCCTAGTTTTTGCTATTAACATTTGAATTTTAGATTACCTACAGCTCCTATTCTAGACCGAGAAATGGCTATTGAAAATCTTTCATTGTGTTTTCTGAATCAGACATGCAAGGAGTGTGGTGCCACGATAACATTGTGTCCTTTATGCCGAGAGCCCATTAAAACTCGCATAAAACTTTATAGCTAGATGCCAGTACTATCTCCTGAACTACCTAAGCTCTGCAGTTGCTCCAGGATGTCAATTAAATGTAATATTTCCGGAAGTGTAAACTTTCCTTGTAAATGAGCTGTAACCTATGTATAACTTATAAGGAGTTCTTCACTTGCCCCCTTTTTTTTTATGCACATTTTTAGTATTTATCTAGCAAAATGTGCATAACTAAATGTATGATAAACTTGTATGTCGATACATGATATTCTTGTCACTGATTCTGCTACCTCTTTGTTCTGATGAAAACAAAATTATCCATGCTAGTGAACATCACCAATCATCTTTTGGCACAATAAATCCATGAGCAAACAGTGTTACTTAGCTTATCACCCTCTCTGATGGGGTTGCCTGCATAGCGTATTTTTAGAGCAGTGGTAACTGGTTAAGTGACTCTCGAAAGTGCGTCTTTTTTTATCTATCAAGAGAGATAAAAGACTTGCTTAAAGAGATTTTTAGTTAATTGTTCTCAAAATCGAATCTTAATAGTCTTTTTATATGAATGAGGTACGACCAACGAAAGATGGGTAAGAGTCTATTATTATTATTTTTGGCACTTGGATAGTGGTCTTATTTATTAAAGCTAGACTAGAATAAAACTGACCAAAGAGAAAATATATACATTTGTCAGCATATCTATCACCTGCTTACATTGTACTTATGTAAATTTGCTCGGTCGATTTTTCTTTTCCTAATAATCCTTCACGCAACACAAAATGTAAAATGACTGATTTTTTATAAAAAAAAAAAAAACATTTCGCATCTCAAAACAAGACCAAGAGAGTGAAAAAAAAATCTTAAAACAAAACTCATAAGAAAATTTCAATCAACCATAATCACTCATCCAACGCCAAGGCAATGAGAAAGCCTAATTCGACAAATACGAAGAAAGATAATACGTATAAATCGGTGCGCAATTTTATATTTTCTCCGATAGCTTCATTAAAATGTCACTCTTTTATGAGCAAGAAAAAACATAACCGGGTGTATTCTAGCTTCACCTCGTCCAATAAAAAAAAGCGCTCATTCATAGTACAAAATGGATACATAAAATTGATTCGTTAAAATTTTAGTAGTGGTTTTGTACTTTAAGTTACAAAGTTTGCTAGTCAATTAAAAACACACAAAAGTGTGTTTTAGTGAGGCTGTGTCAAACCAAAGAAAAGACTCAATCTTGACAAATTTTTATTTTTTGGGATTATTGCATCCATGCCAACAGTTGCTCTTTCACATTTTCATCCCCATCAGACTTTGGCATGTACAAGAAGAATGCACCTTCTTCAAACAAAACTTAGTTCCATCAATGGGGAAAATGCTGAAAATATCACACAAAGTTTACGTTTGAGCAACAAGTTCACAGTGCCAAGCACTTTTTATTGGTAAAGGGAATGTAATCCCTGTATTGACTGACAACATTGAGAATAGTTCTATCAATGAAGATTACATGATTAAGCCTTGGCCTCAGATCACTATAATACAAAGAATAGACATATAAGATGGCCTAGAGTAACAACAAAGACAGTACAACACGAGTTTCGGACTAATAAACAAGCACTGCACAGCGTTGCTTTGAAAGCCTTCTCTTTCTCTTTGCATCATCAAATGCCTGCACATACATAAAGTAATATTTTGTTTAGTTCATGTGAAAGGCAATGTCTAGACAAAGTGTAAAACAGAAATGAGTAGAACCCAAACAAATGTATAAAATTCCTAAATGAAAAAATCACAACTTTTAGTTGTGTTATCAGCTTGTAGTGATGCAAGCTTTTTGGTATTACCTGGGGACTGAACGAATGAGGAACTCTGATCCTTTTTGAGCCATCAGGAAGACGTTTACAAGGAAAATGATTGTCTTCAGCCATATAATCACCACAAACCTGCACGGAACACAAAAGGGAGTCAGACTTAAAACCAAGAAAACTGGGCAGAAAGTGATCTGTGGTGATTCAAATGTTCTTACTGCCATCGGAAATCTACTTTTTGTCTGCCCTACCCCGGGTCAAAAGGATATGAGTAGTAACTGTTTAGTTTTTTAAATCTTTTTTTACTCACCCTACCCAGGGTGAAAGGATATGATTACTAACTTGTTAGTATTACTTTTAACCTTACATGTACCAACAGGGAGAGCAGGAAGATTTAATTAAGTGAATCTCCAAGGCAATACTAAGGAAGTTTGTTTCTTTATACAGCAGGAGCAAAACAACATTGTAAAGGTATGATCGGAGTGCCCAAAAAGAGCACATAATGGCTCTGCCAATCTTACAGATACCTCAAGTCTATGGAATCCACACAAAGACTAATCAGTCCTAACTAGCAGTCTGACACAACATGGAAAAGGTTACCTAGCCAGAAGGATGATGCAGAACTGAAAACAAAGTCTAAATGCAGGAGACACCTGCTGGTTTACCTGATTCTGAAGAGTTTCAACCAATGTGTCTTGGCAACCTGATGCATGTACACTTTCCAGATTGGGGCACTGAAGTAGCAATCTTCCTGTAGTCAAGTATAAAATTTATGGTTTAGATAAAGAAAGAAGAGCCTCAATTCCAAAAGAGCTCACAACCTAAATGAGGGATATGAAAGTGCAGACCTGAATTCAAATTCATACAAGAGTTCAGGTTCAAATCATTAAGCTCTGGGCAATTAAGATACAATGCCTGCATGAAAATTTCAATCAGTGACAGTAGCAAAGACATGAGTAATCCTTCCATCTTATATAGACTGATATCTTACATCTAAGCCAGAGCAACCCCATAAGCTGAGTTTCTTCAAGCGGCTGTGCTTAATAATCAGTTTCTGATATATAAGGTGTAATTTACTACTTGGTGTTCTTTGTAACTCGCTATTATCATTTTCCTGTGTTGCTGGACTGTCTAGATCTGGATCGCATATGCTCATTCCACAGTCCATTAGCTCTAGATTAGGCAACTGAGCTGCCGCAAATTGTATGCCACCTACAAAATAATCCAACAAGAAAGAAAAATAAATTAGTGAGCATACCAAAAGTTGTGCTGGATTTGATGTAAAGGAAGCAGATTTAAGTATTACTTGAAGTGATGTTTGGACAAAGAGCAAGGAGTAGTTTCAACAATGTCTCCGGAAATACATTGCATATCATGCCAATGCCACTGTCACTAATACTAGACCTGTAACAAGAGAAATAGTTGACATTAGATATGCAGGTGCATGCCCATGCACTGAAGGAGTCACAATGACATAACCTGAATGTTGTCCTAAATTAAGTTAATAATTTTCCAAGATCTACACTAGCATATTAGCCTCCTTCTCAACCATCAAACTTAGTTCAATTGCTACCCAAATGTTATTTGTTAAAGTAGCCATCAATATACCAGCTTAATTTGTTCTACTTTATGGCTGTTTTGATTGTTTTGAGGATATGGACATCCAAAGAAAAAGAAAATAAACTGGAAGAAAAGCAAGGAACTAATCTGCTAATTAGATAAATATAGAATTTGTTCATTTATACTATAACACTCCAGTATTTGCCATCCCAACTATATGGAGAGAACCAAATAAGATATCAGAAAGTGAAACTTACCCACTCAAATCAAGTAACTCGAGCCTCGAGTAGCTCGAACCAATAGCAGCAACAGATGCATCAGTAATTTCTGATCCTAGTACAAGGGAAAGCATTCTTAATCCCCTGAAATTCAAAGCAGTAACCAATAAGCTTTATGAAGGTTCAAGGTATCTTTCATAAAAGAAATATTAGTCAAAGAAAAATGTAAGAACCAAAACCAAAAAACGTTACAAACCTTAAGTTTGCTGCTGTTAGAGCAAGCACAACAGCATGTGTCAGCCGAACTGAGGCAACATGAATGTTCTGTAGTCTTGGACAGCTCCTTCCAAGACCAACCACCATAGCAGTAAGATCAGTGTTTTCATTCTCTTGGCGAGAAAAAATCAAGGAAATCTCCTTTAAATTGGGGCAGTTGAAGACCTAAGCAAGTGGAAACATGTCAGATGAAGGGTTGTACTGAAGAAAATGGACTATGCACAGATAGTTATAGGTTTAATGCCATAACATCATTAGACAGTTTACCATCTTTGAGTGACAAAAGAGCTCCGAAAGGCAAAGAGTAGAAAGGCTGGTTGAAGAAAGAGTAAAGCCCCCAAGGTTTGAGCAGCCTTCCATCTTAAGATTGGTAAGACACCTTTTATCAGCAACAAAACGACCTAATTCATCCCTATATAAGACACATGGGGTTTACAAGAATCATTAGATCAGATTGGCACTGATAATATTGCAAAATCATTCCTGAATATAAAAGATAGGCCAAGCCCCTGTAATTCTATTAAGGGTCTCCTAGAAGATGTCTAATTATTCAAAAATACCAACATTCCAATTTTGGACACCAAATAAGTGATTAACAGCATTACAATATGTCTGCCAAATAAGGACTGATTAAAATCTATCAATGCGCAAAAGCTATGATAGACAGATGATTTTCATTAATCTTTCGTAAATGGTATTTAGTTGGGCCCATAAACGCATATGCAACTTTGATATGGCATTTAATATGAGGTATGTAATATGAAGGTGCAAACATACAAGATTAGATAAGATTAAAAATGATAAGGAACGGAAGATTCAAGAAGCACACATAGAGGATAATATAAGAGGAAGTCAATTGAGATGTACTAATCCATATGTGTAAGACTATAATATTTGAAGGTGTTAAAACAAAATAAGATGGTTATAAAATCATATGGAAAGAAGTTATTCAAAAAGACTATAATCTCTTGAAATTCATGCCAACAAAGCATAAAAAAACAGATACTCATAGGCAACAACAACTAGATTGAATTAACACTTAGACAAGTTTGTACACTTACTTAAGTCCTATGTTCACTATACGTCATATAATCTCCTTAGATTATTATTCCGATAAAATATGCAATGTACATAATATTAGGAAACATAAAGTATTACATATTAGATAGAAACAAATCTAAGTCAGGCATATAGATAGAGAGGCTCTAACTAATTAGGAATTTATGTGTAATTATTGTTGTTGTTTAAATGTGAAGTTGCATAATCACTGACTTCCCAAATGTAAGTTCTTCGCATTCGATGCAACTGAACCTGAATGAGTAAGTTAACTACAAATCCACAATGAGACTTCCTGCTAAAGAGAAAACAATAGAAAGATAACCACAGATATTCTGATTCTGCATTGACACATACTAATAGCACATATACTGCATATGAGATATTAGACCTAAAATGCATTGTCATAACAAAAACCAAAACATCATTAAAAAAAAGGTCAACTTTGCTAGAAAAGATAATATGGATAAATAGCAGAAGATACGAATTGGCAGATTTAAGAAAGAAAAGCCAATTCTCCAAACACACGAAGGACAAGCATGACCCAAGCCCTCTAAGGGTGGGATGTCCCAACATCCACCTCCTTCTACAGCTAATTACAAGATAACAACACTCATATAATCAACTCGACATTAAGATCAAGTCATAGAGACAATTCATCAAATATTTAGTGAGCATGAGATCCAAAGCATACCCAGTGATCCGATTGACTGAGGTATCAGAAGTGAGGATCTCCAGTGAATCCAGATTAGGGCAGGAAAATGCAATGCAGGCCAGCATTGTAGCATCCACATCACTGAAACACCAAAACAAGTACTTCATTAGTTTTCAACAACGCTACCATTTTACTTCTAAACAAAACAAATCCAGTTAACAAATCTATAGATCCAACCATCATTCATTCACTAATTAACAAAAACAACCTTTTCATTCTAAGAGAAAGCTTAACAAGTCCAGGACACTTCTGCAACACCGATCCAACAAGCCCAATCTGAGCTTTCACAGGAACCTCAAGTCTAAGCTCCTCAGCCGACTTCCAAATCCGTCTAGAAACATCCCTCCAACCCTTACACACCTTCGCCGACGAAAGCAACGACGACGGTGGCAATCTCTTAAACACTTCCCATAAACAATTTGCCGGCAACTTCCCAGACCCACCTAAATCCAACTCAACATCCAAAAACTCCCCCTCACCCTCACCCTCATCCTCACCCTCATCATCAGATCCAGGCGATTCATCAGTAACACCAATGTCATCAAACGAAAGCACTCGCCGGAGCTGCGCAACCGCCTGACGTGGCGGAGGTAGAGTAGTTTGGGTACGAATAACAGAAAGCGGTGAAGGCAAAATAAATGACTTAGCATCACTAGATGTAGGAGTAGGAACTTCAGTATGATTACTAAACTCCTTAGTCAAATCACAAACATGTCCTTTTTTCGGAAGGCCACATCGCCCACAGTTATAGCTACCACGTTTCTTTCCCCGCTTCGGAACGAATTCGTCGGGGATAGGAGTAGATGGATGGGAATGGCGGCCCTCCATTATGAGATTTGGGAGTGAAAAAGAGAAGAGATGAAAATGAGGTAAGAAAGGAGAAGAAATAAAGGGCGGGGGATGTGGGTCGGAAGGCGCGGGAGTTTTGGCGCAATTTGGCGCTTGTCTCTTTGAGAATTTTTATTTTAATGAGTGGAGCGCTCAAAGGAGCGGCATCATGTGCTATAGAGTGTGGGGAAAGAAATCATTGAGATTTGAATTAATGTTTTTCTATCTTTGTTTTTACTAATTTTTTCTCTTAAAAAAGTGTTTCTTCTGCACATAATATGCTTTTCATTTATTATTTTTCCTATTACATCTTTTTCAATTTGTTTTTCATGTTTTGACTAAATACGAAGTATGTTTTAAATTAAAGATATACCAAATGTATCAAGATGTTTATTTGGAAAATCATTTTCTCCATACTGAACACACCCCTAAACACGAGTTTCTCGACTTGTATCCAATTCGCTTTTTTAGTCATGTTTCGTCAAATTGAATCTCTCATGGTCATTTGATAGCATGCTAATTAAGATAACGAATATTGAACCAAGTTTCGAGCTACTAATTAGAGTTGTGAGAGTAATCAATAAGACTTCACATAATAATAAGTCAAGATATAACTTATGTTAACGCTTTTGGTTTATATTTGTACACATGGTATGAAATATGTGTTTTTTCCTATAAAGCGTATGTATTCATTTCATAAGATAATGTTGTATAAGTGATATTCAGATACCATATATATCTAAATTGAGTTTGTTGATCTATTCAATAAAATGTGAATTCACATCTGGCCTCTCACAATAGATTAAGGGAAACTTATTTTCACCAGAAAAATACTAAATGGCTTTTCTCATTTCTTGTACAATGCTAAAGATTGTAATTCACGTATTCTTAAATCGTCCTTTTGATAATTTGCTTAAAATCTCATCTCGTCTCGTCTCCCATTTACACCAAAGTAATAGAGGTCGTCACCTGTGTGAGAAGGTTGACGTCTTTCTACCTGACATAATTTTCGCCAACATCAAATAATACACCTGAAACATTCCATAATATGAATGTACAATAAACATTAATAATAGTAAGAATATGACAACGCTCAACTACTCATCATATGAATTCATGTGTAGGCGGTCGCTAGCAATATATAACTCAACGTATGAGGTTGGAGTCAAATCTTACAATGAACAACGTAAAGGTGATTGAAGAATAAAGAATTACAAGCTACTAATTTGAATCCGAACAAACAATACAAGTATTTTCGAGAGGGTTTCGGTAACAATTAAGGATATGGGATAGAAGATAGCAAGGATAAAGGCCTCGTCAAGGAAGGAATCCAAGGAGATTTGGGAATAGAAAGTCAATCAACATCTATACTATCCATTACATATCAATTCCACACATCTCAGTTAATCATAGATCAAATCAAATATGCCTTGGAACCTCAACTATCTACTTATATCCTTCGATCATAGACAAATATATCTAAAGTAGCTCTTTCGAACCTAGCTAAGTGGCAACAAAGATGATTCAATTATAAGCATTGCAAGGATTTCACTATGTCTAGTTATAATCCATTAAATGAGTAATTACACCTCAAATTAGCACCAATCAATCTTTCTCAACCTCAATTAACTATTTCAAGCTAAATCAAAGTAATTAAATGGGCAAGTCCTATGAGTGATCATATCCATAGAAAGTCATTAAAGCAAGAGATTGACTATATAATCAAAGACCTATTTCATATATAAGAAAATATTCAATTAACTACAAAAGCACAAGATGAAAATCAACAAACCACCAATTGTTTATCACTAACACAAAACCCATATCACTAATGAACAATTTTGCCTAGAATCAAGCATTACAAATCAAAGAGTTGAAGAAAGGGTAAAAAATCATTACAATCAAAGCATTGAATCTTCACTCTAATGGTGTTTTGTTGTGAAAACTTACTCTCAAAGCTATGCCCAAGTTCAGAATTATAGAAAATTCTCTCAAAATGATTGTGTTTGAGTGTATATTGTGAATTGAGATTAAACTGTCCTAAACTCTTGACATTTTTTTCTTCGCGTTTGCGAAAGGTTGACTGTTGTCGCAAGATCAGCGTTGACAAGGCTTTCACGATAGGGACCTTTGCCATATGGTCGCGATGAGTAACTTGCTGTCAGGTTTGATTTTCAATTTTAGTCCCCTTTTTGCTTTAATTTCACTTGATTTTCTCTTTTATCATCCCAATAAACTATATATCTCATTATCCTGCAGAACATGAAGAAAACCACATCAAATGCACTCATTCTTACTTAAACAAGTCAAAAACATAAGCTTAAAGACAAAATAAGTTGGTAAAAATACTCACTTATCAATATCCCCAAACTTAAATCATTGTTTGTCCTCAAGCAAGTTAGAATCAAAGCACAAAGAACCTATTCTTTTCAAGCATACCAATCATCCCTTTTTGCTTCAAATTCACATCTATCACTTAAGCACAAAGAACATGACTTCGGTTGGTACTAACAAATAGTCACTACATGCAAACTTCGTTAAAAACTCTCCTCATTATCACAACACACCTTCAAGAGCCATAAATAATCAAGTGACAATAACTCATTCTCAAGAAATGACTCAAAATCAATAGTTCTTTCACATTTTCAATATTATCACTTTCTTAATTTACATGCCCTCACAAGAAAAGATGTCCCAAAATTTACTCACACATATATCAACAAGACAATGGACAGAAGTACAAACACTCACACTCACAAAGAACATCTCATGAACACAAGTACTACACCATAGGCTTGCCCTTATTTTCAATCATCATGGACTCAAAAGCAATCAAGCGGAGATCACAGAGGACTTTTATCAAGCATGTAATATAGGCTTAGGGAAGATTATGATGATATTTGAGTAAAAGTGACTAACACCCTCCTTAAACACTATACAAAAATTCTTCCAATTTTTAATCACCACTTTTTCTCATTTCATACAAGATGCCCCACATGCAACAAACTCACACTTTGGAGGAATTCATTTTCTCTTTTTCTTTTCTTTCTTTCCCTTTCCAAGGCTTTTCTTTATTTAGCATGTTTTCCTTCTTTCTTTGTTCTTTTTTTCAGTGCTCTATTTTAAACCCCGTGTGATTAGCATCTCCTATATGAGTTTCCAATAATACCTCCAAACTTAGGCTTTTAGCATTAACTTTCACAATTTTAGAGTTCAAGGAGGGAAGGGTTCAAAAAAGGATTATTTTTTTCAAAATGGGTAAAGCTTGTAATGAGGTTGTCAATTAGGTAATAGTCAACTAGAGATACACTTAGTGCAAGGGGAGGCTTTTTAGGTCAAGTGAAATTTCAAAATTCACAAAGAAGACCTAAGGTCATTTATCCAACCAAAATCAATCAAGACCAATATTGAAAGACTAACCAGAGAAGTTCTAACTAGCACAAGTAAATACAAGAAATTATTCGACAAACTCACCACACATGACATGCAAATTAATCAAGATGACTCAATTTTTACTTCCTTCACAAGGAAAAATGGCATAGCACTTAATAACCATTAACAAGTCAAGAGTCAAAAAATGAGTCACAAGAGTTGTCACAAGATCATTTGCACATGCATTTATTTTCAAAAATTCAAATGGGTATGCCCAACTTTTTTACAATGTAAGACTACCTCATTAGTACCAAACATGTCACATCCTCCCAAAAAACAATAATTTTCCCTTAAGAAAGACGCCAATCAATCCATCATCGGCCAAGTTCATGCATCTCTTTGAGGTATGACTATTCAAACTTCACCACATATGGCTACTCAGACTTCACCATACAAACTCACTCACAACCAAACGGTGATTTGTCTTTAAGAAATTCGTCACTATATCTATTATTGGGCATCGCCACTCAATAACACCATTACAAAATAAAATAAAGAAGCTACAAGAGAAATGAAAAACTAACAAAAAGGACTGATTCGACACAATTCAACAAAAGTCAGACAATGGAGCACCATATCCATAACCATCAAGGCCTGAAAAAGGCACACAAATTCATAATAATCTAAAACCCCACAAGGATATAATAAAAAATAACCAACAGTACAAACAAAAATCCAAAATGGCAATCCCAACATAAACATACAAAACAAACAATCCTAAGGGTAGCACCCCCAACTAAGAATGACATTGCGTCCTTATAGTGAAAGCATGAAAGCATAAACAGAGTTTGAGGGACTCTCTAAGATGCCTTAATCAGAACTAGAGCTACTAGGGACCGGAAGGACCATGTCGGCCTCATCTTCATCATTTTCTGATCCACAACTTTCTAAGCGTGTCCATCATCTTCGTCAGTAACTTGCTCTTCTTCTTTTCATGCTCCTTTAGCTTCTTCTGCCTCCTCTCGATCTTCGTCAATCTATCTTTTATATATTGTTGCTCATGAACTATGGTAGTAAAGGACAATAAAGCAGTACATGAGGCAGTTGAGGAACTCTCTCCAGGATCGGTGGGAAGGCGCTCCACAAGTTGTCGAATCTGTGAATCCATACCATGCACCTGACCGGATATGTGAAGTAATGTCAGTGGTCCCCTCTGTAGTGGCCCAATAGATGTGGAGATAGAGGCTGGATCAAGTGATTTACTATCTTTGATGAATGTGCCAAACGCCGGATGAAGAAATCTATCGTCCTCTATTTAGAACATTTCTCGACCCTTTTTTTAGGATGAATTGGATTTTTCGGGCCTATCATGCTATCATTTTCCTTTTTTCAACCTCACATGCATGGCATAAATGAGTAATCAAAGAGAGAAAGTAAAGACTCATGGTGCCCTTAATAACTATCTCTTGCATTTGTTGGACTATGATCTCGTCGATATTTATTGCAAATCCTTCCATGATAACACAAATGAGTATCACTTTTTCAAGTGACACATTGGTTTCATTCCTTGTAGGTATGACTTGGCTACAAATGATAGAAATCCATATTTTGGCCTAGGTAGTGAATTCTGATGACTCAATTCTAAGGTTTGAAGTGATTCTTTGTGGCATATGACCATCGTGCAAGTGTCTCACAAACCAATCGTGCCCTTCTTTCCTTGTGTACCTCATTGTTACCATCAGGAAGTCCATAATAAATATTGATAAGCATAGGATCAAAACTAACTTGCTTACTCTAAATCATGACTATCAAGTCATTAACAAAATCGATTTCGATGACATTAGCATAAAATTCTCAAGCTAACGAATAATTCACTTTTATTGGATCATTGTAACACCCCGGACTTAGAAAAGAAAGGAAAATAAAATTTTAGACTGTAGGTTGTGTTTACAGTTCCCACCTAAGGGTCGTAGATGGCAATCGTAGGAAGTGGGAAAATAATTTTCTAAAAATCAAGTCCCAGGATCCTTTGTACGGACCACTAGCACGGCCCGTCACCCATTATATGAGTCGTAGGTAGGTCTCGTAAGTCTCTCCCAGACTTAGTGAGATTTTAAGGCCTAAAGTTGACTTTTGCGGTTGGCATGTACGGACCGTAGGAAGACCTACGAGCCGTACATGGGTTCCATCAAAAGTTGGTCCAAATAATAGTTTCTTAATAATTCACCTTCTATGGACCGTAGGTCCAAACCGTAGGTCGATTCCGGCAGTTATTTTAAAAGGGGCTTTTCGGTCTTTTCCAAATTGTTTTAACCTAATACTATGTCATTTTTTTTTCTACCCCTAAGCCCTATATAAATGTTTTACACTCCCAATTTGATCACTTCAACTCATTCTCCTAAAGTCCCAAAGATTAATCAAGTTTATCCTCCCAAACCCTCTCAAGCCCAAGGAAGAAGAAAAAGAGCTAGGGTTCCATTCAAGTCTCCAATCCTCCATTCTTTTTGGGCTTCTAGCAACAAGTTATGTGTGTATTCACTCATGGAGTCCTTTCCCCATGGGGTCCCCAAAGATTTCAAATTTCTCTAATCAATTTTTAATTGATCAAGTTAGGGTTTCAATATAATGAATGTAGTTTTCTTCCAATTATGATTTATTTTGATTAATTAAGTATTCTAATGCACGAATTGATGTTAATCTATGATATTTAGTTAAAATTGCATTGACCCATGCCTAAATTATGATTTTCAACTTTGATCCTATGATGAACCCATGAATTATGAAATTACGAAGATATGCATGTTTTTATGAAATGATTATAAATGATCTAGGAATGCTTTGAAAGGAAAGTATCAATGCTATTGTGAAAGAATTTCTCACTTAGTATGATGATCATGATTGTGAAAAGTATTTCTCACAAATGAATTCACATTGGTGATCATGGTTTTCTCATCCATGTTGAATTATGTTGGTTGAATGCTTATGCGGCCCCTTAAACTTATCCATTTTTTCCATTTAGACACTTAAATTATAAGGCTTACCGATTGAACACCTGAACTCAAGCCATAGTGTGCCTATTGAACACAATTTTTGCAGCAAGTCCAAATGTTTTGTGCGTGACTTTCAAATGCTGCTTATGTGGCATTATGACAAATAAGAAAATGACACATCGGTTAAAAAACACTTTCTTTTCTTCCACCTCTCCTATGAATCTTTCCCAAACAACCCACTCTCAACGCCAAGGTAACACCACGGACAACAAATAACCCCATTTCTTAACAAACAACTGCCCTCATTGCAGTCCATCTTCGTCATTCTAGTAAATTTTATTTCAGATTCTATTGTTGTTTTTTTATTGTTATTTTACACTTAAATTTCTAGCAAAATTTTACAGCAAATCTTGATAAAATGGAATAAATTTGTTCAAGTTTCAATGATTCATACCCAATAAAAATCTTTAAATGATTTATGAATAGATGTGTTGATGCATGTGGAAGTGGGTTATGTAAAAGAAATAACCTTTTTGTGAGAAAGAAAAAAAAGTCGATGGAGAGAAAAAGATAGCCGCTTCTGGTTTAAATTTCGTCTTTCCATTGGTTTGATGCTCTGTTTGATGGAATAATTGAATGAACATGAAGGAATCAAAAGTTTGATTAAGCTAATTAGTTCATTCGTTCGTGGTGGTTGACGGCTTCGCATTTAAATTATGAAGAGACAAATATGATGTTGTTTCTTCCTAAATTGTTCATTGCAATTTTGATTTTAAAAAAATAGTTTCTTCCTTGGAGTGGTCGGCAATGGTGGTGAAAAAGATGGAGATAGTGTTGTGAGATTGGAGGAGACAAAAGTAAAAAAAAGTTATAAACAAAAAAAATTTGGGGCGTTCCCACTCTCTCAAATGAGAGTGTACTACACATGTTGTGCCATGTCAGCACAGTGTGTCCAATAGACACATTATAGTTTGAGTTTGAGTGTTGAATCGGTAAACCTTATAATTAAGTATCTAAACGGAAAATATGAACAAGTTTAAGGGGCCCTATATGCATTCAGCCAATTATGTTTAAGGAGATATTTTATGTTTTGATCTTGAAATGTGTGGATTGGTATTGATCATTGTCTTTCCCTATGTTAAATTACTATTTGAATTTTATCTATTCCGTTGGGATTTAGACTTAGCACCGAGAAGGCTTGAGGTGGAGGCTCAAATAGGATAGTCTCTAGTAGCATCCTCTAGTCTCAAACTACGTGCCCCCATAGGATTGTCTTAAATGACCTAGCTAGTGGATCCACTTTAGCAAATGATGATATGTACGGATTCTACCTTGGCAAGTAGTTTTCCCTTCTTTCGGTATGATGGATATATCAGATTCCATGATATAGCTCTCATGGTCTTATTGTCGGTTAAAGCTAATATCCCACAAAATGATTATGTTTTTCTTCAAAGTTTTCTTATGTCCTTTATACTAATGTATTTGACTATGTCTTATGAACTTCATGTCACTTCTTCTCTAAAAAGCTTTTAAATGTTTCATTATGATCATGTCTATTCGATTTAAGTCATTTTTATTATCATGTTCATGTTTATTCATATTGCCTCATACTTAGTACATTTCATGTACTAATGCATACTTTTGCCTACGTTATCTCATGAACGTAGGGTCCGACGTTCCTACCTCGCATTCTCGTGGCTAAGTGGTTCTATTGACTTTAAAGATTGGTGAGTCATCATGTTCCGAGGATCGAGACTCTTTTATTGCTTTATGTCATTTCCATTTCAGGCTTTTGTATGTGATGTACGGGTTACGTCTCAATCACTTTCCTTATGATGTATTAGATGACTATGAGACTTATGCTAGACTTCCGCTTGTGCTAAACTCTTTTATATCAAATGCTTTCTTTGAGTTCTCTTTAAATTCTATTATCTTGTATGATGTATGTTAAGTGGCTTGTGTGGGGCCTCTCGGGGTCCTATACGCCATGTTGCGCCTAGGGTATACTTTGGGTCATGACAATTAATTGTAAAACATATGCAACCGCTAGTCTCTAATCACCCAAAAAAACCCGGACATTCAGGCTTAAAGTTGATCTAAAAGAATCCCCCTCTCCCTAGTGATATTTATTGACGCAAGGCGGTCATTTAATTAGTGATACTTAGCTGAAATGAACAGCTCTTGATTGTAGAATTCACCCCCTCCCAAGTGTTCATCAATTTGTTGCTCATTTGAAATAGTATTAGAGGCCATTTTGATTATTAAAGTACTTACAAATGATTGAAACACATTATACAAGTGTATAGACATGTAAAGCATCATATTAACATGCAATTAGGCTAAAGAAATGAGTGTAAAAGAAATCAGAGAAGACTGGGAAGAGTTACTACTTTCAACAGTTTTGACTGCCAGTTAACTAATTCATCGCGATCGCGAAGGTCAGCTTTGTTAATTTATCGCGATTGCAGAATTAGGTAGTATGATTGTGGAATTCTACTTTTTATCTCAAAGCGGTCGCGAAATTGGGCATCACGATTGCTGAGAACAGTTAAGATTCAAAGAAACTTTTCAATTAGGCATTTTGTCAAATAGGATGTAGGCAAAACTTCACAGACAATTTTTCATCACAATTTCCTAATCAATTCGCCCTAGTTTCAGTTACTAACAATGCGAAACATCAACAATACCCTACCAATTCACAAATTATCATCAAACACAATAATTTCATAATTAACGCTTTGGGCGAGAATAAATCCAATTTCAATTTACTTACCAATAAAAGAGACAATAAGAGAGAGAGATAGAGAGAGAAAGAGAAAGAGATGATATACTGTGGGGGAAGAAAATTTAAGAGGGTTCTTTCACGACAATGATTACAGGTTGGACGAGTTTTGGGAGAAAAAGTTAGGGCTATTTGGGAAGAGGGGTCGTTGATTTGAGTTAAAAGAATTTGTCTTTTTAACTAATCATGAGTCATCGCGATTGCGACTAGGCACATTTTGACACTTAACAATCGCGTATTGTGGTTCATGTGATCGCGTTTAGTCGATAGTTTCACTTTATGATCATGGCCTTTGGCTCACGCGATCGCGATGAAATATATAATGACAGACCAATAGAACTATATGAAGTTTTTGGCAGTGACAGGGTCCATTTAGCGACTCGCCAACTTGATTTCGACGATGATGACCTCCTAAAAAGTGTTTCAAGTCCCACTTTGAAGGTAGTGCAACCCCCAACTTCATTCTCATTCACATTTTTGCTGCCAAACCACTTCCAAAAACTTTGAAACTATGAGGATTAGTCAAAATATAAAAAAATCCAAATCTAATCTAAAAATTTAAAACTCGAAATCAAAATTTTTGGAATCAATGGGTCGCCTCCCATCAAATGCATAATTTAATGTCTCAATGCAATGCCGGATGCATCACCCTTTATGTTTCCATTTCGAGGCGATGAATCTTCTCCCCTACTTCAAATTAAGGCTTCATTGAGTTGCATAAAGACAACATGAGAGAGTCAAGAGTATCACTTGATCTCTCCACTTTGATGATTTGAATTTCTTACCAAATTTCCCATCGCTTTTTCTTTGAGGATCATTGGGCAAAAGTTAGAAGATCACTAGGACATTTCTTGAACATTGCATCTCATCATTCTTGGCCTTTAAGTGAGTGACATTCTCACTTCCAAATGAACTAAAGTTGTCATAAATGATATTTTTGACTTTTTCTTGCAACTCTAGTATCATTTCTTTGATTTCAGCATTTTGGATTTCTATTGACTTGTAAATGTACAAAATTTCTTCCACGTTTATCACAGCCCCTTTTTCTTGAAATTTCAACTTCAATTCGTTATTTTTGACCACTTGACGAGGAACATCACATGCTCCAATTTTTGTTCTTACATTGGTCTTTAAATTTGCAATTTCAAACTCAAGTTGGACCATTTCACGGCACCGATTTACGTGAAAGTTAAAAAATCCATCCCTCATTCGAAATTTTATATCTTGTAGCCTCACACCATTTTCAATCTTTCAGGACAAGCTCATGAGCCAAGTTTGACTCACAATATCCATTTTGTTACACATTTCTTCATCTTGAGAGGCATCCACATAACTTTGCCCAACATGAGATCTTCCACAACAATAACACGAGTCATCAACATAGGAATTGCAAACACCGAGTTTTATTTCATCACAAGAAGCCATAGAATCAACATAAAAAAACAAAAAAAAAATATTCACAATTTGGATAGAAACTAGTAAACTATAAATTCTAAATCAATTCAATAAGTGAAATTGTTGCCTGACAGTGACATATTTTTTTGATAACGCTCAATTACACACCATATTAATCAATGTGTAGGTAGTTTCTAGCAATATATGACCTAACATATGAGGTTGGGTTCAAACCCCACAAGGAACAATGTAAAAGTTGTTGAAGAAATAAAGAATTACAAGCTACTAATTTGAATCCAAACAAACGATACAAGTTTTTTTTTTGAGGGGAGGGGGGAGGGGGGTTCGGTAACAATTAAGGGTATGAGGTAGAAGATAGCAAGAAAAAATGCCTGGTCTAGCAAGGAATCCAAGGAGATTTGGGAATGGGAAGTCAATCAACATCTATACAATCCATTGTTTATCAATTGTATACAATCTCAATTAACCATGGATCAAATCAAATATGCCTTGAAACCTCAATTATATACCTATATCCTTCGGTCATATGCAAATATATCTCAACTAGCTCTTTCGAACCTAGTTAAGTGACACCAAAGATGATTCAATTATAGGCATTGCAATGATTTCACTATTTCTAGCTATAATCCATTAAATGAGTAATTACACCTCAAATTAGTACCAACCAATATTTCTCAACCTCAATTATCTATTTCAAGCTAAATCATAGTAAATGGGCAAGTCTTGGGAGTGATCAAATCCATTGAAAAACAATTGAAGCTAGAGATTGATTAGATAATCAAAGACTCATTTCATATATGAGAAAATATTCAATTAACTACAAAAACACTTCATAAAAATCAACAAACCATTAATTGTCTGTCACTAACACAAAATCCAAATCACCTATGAATAATTTTACCTAGAATTAAGCATTACAAATCAAAGAATTCAAGAAAGGGTGAAAAACCATTACAATCAAAGCATTCAATCTTCACTCTAATGGTGTTTGTTGTGAAAACTTACTCTCAAAGCTATGCCCAAGTTCAGAATTATGAAAGATTCTCTCAAAATGGCTTTGTATGAGTGTATATTGTGAATTGGGATCAAAATGTGAATTTTCAACATTGCCCTGGAAGCTTGGCACTTTCTTCTTTGTGTTCACGAAAGGTTGATCGCAATCATGAGGTCATCGTTGACCAAGATTTCACGATCACCTCCTTCCACGTAATCACGATTCATGATGGAATTATTGACTGCGATCGTGATATTTGACCACTTGATCGCAATGAGAAACTTGCTTCAGGTTTAATTTTCAAGTTTAATCGCCTTTTTACTGTGATTTCACTTGGTTTTCTCTTTTATCCTCCCAATCAACTCTATATCTCATCATCCAGCAAAACATGAAGAAAACCACATTAAATGCTTCCATTCTCACTTGGACAAGTCAAAAACATAAGCTTAAAGACAAGATAGTTGGTAAAAATATCCACTTATCAAAATGTACACAAACATTAAAATAATAATTGTATGCAAATCAAATTTATTTTGATTTTTATAAAAATAATAATCATGAATGTTGAAAAAATCTATCAAAAACAAACGGCTCTATATCATATTTCACACCATCCTTGAGATTTGGCATGAATGAAAAATACGTATCACTAAAATCTGGTTGAGTAAATAGATTTGCAATCATTTGTGTAGACTGTGAATTTTAGATAAATTCATATTAAATTTTGGATTAATCCTTAACGTTACGATATGTTGATCAAGTCAAATTATTGGCTAAAAAAGTTGAATTAATATTTAAGTTAAAATTATATGACTTAAATAAAGTTCAAATTACATTTGGGCTAGTCTGTTAAGTTAACAAGATGAGCCCAACTCATACTTTTCAAGCCCAAGTTCCTCTAAAATTACATGAAGACCAAAATACCCCCAAAACTCTAGCTTTAAACTATATAAAGGAGACTTAATAAGACCAGATGAAAAAAAGGAACAAGAAGAAGAAGAGAAATACATAGAAAAGATAAACTTTAGTGGTGATTCACGAGTCTTCTGTATACAAAAGGAGTCTTCGTTTTCAAGTTCTGACTCACAATTTTACATATCTCCACGATTGTGATCAAAGTTTGACTACGCATTCTTATTGAAATTTCAACAAGTATTTTGTTGATTCAAGAACAAAGCAAAGCCATTGACTTGACGATCGTGGGGAGAAGATCGTCAACTCAAAGGCTTTTCTTTGTTGTTGGATCGGTGAAACACTTTTTGAAACTTCAGCAAGAATGCGTAGTCAAACTTTGATCACAATTGTGGAGATATGTAAAATTGTGACTCACAACTTGGAAACGAAGACTCCTTTTGTATACAGAAGACTTGTGAATCACCACTAAAGTTTATCTTTTCTATGTATTTCTCTTCTTCTTCTTGTTCCCTTTTTTCATCTGGTCTTATGAAGTCTCCTTTATATAATTATAAGCTAGAGTTTTGGGGGTATTTTGGTCTTCAGATAATTCTAGAGGAGCTTGAGCTTGAAGAGCATTTTGGTGTCATCTTGTCAACTTAACAGACTAGCCCAAATGTATTTTGGACCTTATTTAAGTCATATAATTTAAAATTAAATATTAATTCAAGTTTATTAATCAATAATTTAACTTGGTCAATGTATCATAATTTAAAGATTAATTTAAAATTTAATATGAATTTATCAATAAAATTTCATTGTCTACAATTTGTGCAAATGTACTTTATAATTAATTTCTTTGCGTGCAATCATGTCATTATAAAATCAAACTCGATGTCAATGTGTTTGACTTTGCAATAGTATTTAAGATTTTTGATGTTCAAAATAACATCTTAACAGTCACAAAACTATCATTAGTTCAATACTAATTGAATTGGAGCAACATCAATACATGATCCAAAAATCTTTTTGACCAAATAATTGATTGCATCATCGAAGAGAGAGCTACAAGCTCAACTCTTATCCCCTCAATTTTATGTCATGCATTTATGGCAAAGCGCATAATTAGAAGTTTTCATATGGTATTTTTTTTTAAAATATGAAAAAATATTTTATTGTACAGTGAACGTGTCCTAATGACTCACTCTCCTTAAAAGTCTATGAAAAATAATTTCTATTTTCTAAGTGAAATTAAACATAATGTTAATTTCTCATTGATTCGTTCTTGAAGACTTATAAAAATTAATTTTTTAGATCTAACTAAATTATTCCTTTGATATATAAGTGTATTTAGAATGAGATATAAATTTTATATTTGACATGTATGTTTTTGTGTATATACCGCTTATTATCAAAGAAATAAATATATTTATTAAAATATTTAATGACTAAACTTAAGTTCATACGGTTATTTTATATTTAAAATATATCCTTAGATAATAATTGAGAACATAATGAACTTTCAACTTTAGAATTTATATTTATGTATAATATGTCTGTCAACTTGCTAGAGTTACATAAATATTAAACATGTGTTCTTTTAGTCTAATTGTAAAATTATGATTATAGAAATGTGTAGAATTTTTGTAAAAAATTTATCCAAAAATAGTGTTTAACCTTCTTTTTCTTCTTCGTGAAATTGGATCAGTTCATGATTTATATTTTAAAAATAGATTTACAATATTTTGGCTTGATTTTTTTTCCGCCGTTGGACTATTTTGATTCAATCAAAGCACTAAATTTTGTTCCAAACTTAATTTAGGATTGATTCCAATTTCCAAGCATCAATTGCTCGAAAAATCATCAAAAAAGTGTTGAGATAAAAAAAATGTGATTGCTCATTTTTCTTCTTCAATGTGTCAGCTTTCGATCAATTTTCTTCAATTAAATGATTGATTTACATACTAAATATATTTTAGGATTGATTTAAACAATCAAATCAATCGTTTAAAAATTGATTCATATGATCAAAAGTTGACGAATTTTTTTAAAGCAAATCCTAATGAATTTTCTTTACATTTCGACTCAATATTTCAATGATAATCATAATTGATTTTATGATTTTTCTAAAAAAAAATATATGAATAACATATTACCCAACTCAATTTGCCCTAAAATTTGCAAAAAAATTTACAGATTATTGAATTTTTAGAGTTAAATTTATAATAATAAAATTCTAAAACTCTAAAATTCAATATCCTACAAGTTACTGGGTAAAAAATTACGATCTACTAATCGTCAAAGATCTCTTGACAAGATCTTTAAAAGCCCTAAGATTTCATTCACAAAGTAGGCAATCAGAGACACAAAAACTGCAATTAAATTATGAGTTTAACATAGAAAAATTTAAAAATATATTTTGCATATTAATCATGTAAAACATCGGAACACAAGGCTATGACTTTGATATCAATGTACTATTTGAATCGTAAATATCAATTCAAAGAACTTACGAGTTTCTCCATATCAAAAACTGCAGCGATCACGACTCGCGACATCGAAGAATTCTCACCAAGCGGATGAACTCCCTCTGTCACAATCTAAATATCCTGTGTTTTACAAACCCTAATTGTCATCTAATGTAAAAACCTCTCCTTTTTCCACCCATAGTAGTGTATTTAGGGCTGTATTTATTCATAAGCATTAGAGCTAAGAATAAGAATAAGAATAAATTAATAGGCTAATGGGCTAATTAACACTTCTTAGAAATGGACTCGATCCAATAATTATTTACAATAGTTCTCCAAAACCTAATTGATATAAAAGTTTTTTAAAATCAGAACCTAATTGATATAAAAGTTTTTTAAAAACCAATCCTCATTTAAAACAAATGAACAATATAATGTTTAAGTATAATACATGAATAGGAGATCTGAACTTACATTTGAGTCTTTATATTTGTTCACTCTTTGAACATATTTACAAACCAACTTCACCATAAAGTGCAAGTAAAAATTATTGTCAAAGACATCTTTTCAAAAATTAAAGTACCTTATTAAAATAAAAATATTCAAAAAAGGATGAAAACATAAGTAAAAGAAGATAATATATGCATAGTTATCTTCTTATTTTTATCATGTCCACCCATACATGATAATAAATATTCAATAACACCACTTTATTTATTCTTGAAAATATAATTACTCTCTGATAAAAATCCATCAACATATTCCAATTAAGTTTTATTTTTTTCTAAATATGTGACCAAACAATATTTATACCATAGTCATAGCCTTCTAATTATGGTTGGATTTTTCTCAACAATTTTAAAATACTCCAAGTAGAAATATATATATATATATATATATATATATATATATATATATATATATATATAATTAAAAAAATGAAGAAAGACAAAAAGAGAAAAGAAAAATGAATATGAATGTAGATCACAAGGAAAAAGAAAGACAAAAAAATTCACATACATGAAATGACTATGAATTTTCCCATAATCTCCTTTTAAAATCTCATCACTATAAAATGCCTCAACTTAGATAAATATTCATTAGTTAGTCAATCATTTTAAGAGAGACTAACAACTAGTACCAAATTAAATGAAAAAACTATATACTTGAAGCAATTTTAAAATTAAAGCGTGTAAAATTTAAAATAAAAAAAAATGGAAGAAACTTTGAGAAATGAAATGAATGATAATAGCGAAGACTAAACAGTAAAAAGAAACAATAGATTAAATTTCAGGAAATAAAATAAATTATAATAATGAGGAATGAATTAGTACGATTTTTTTTGGAACTTACATAAATTCCACTAGTTTAAGAGTTAATTACTTTGATACACTCTAGTTTGCAATATTACTTATCTTATGAGATTTTGGTGTCTCCAGGTATGTCCAAATACTTATATCTCAGATACATGAGTCAAAATTAGGTGTAATTTGTTCTAAATACATTGTATCCAAGAGGAATCGTATATGTATCTGGGATATATAGCAAACCTCGCTCGCCTCTCTCCCATCTTGCTCGCCACTCTCTCATGTATCTGGTATCCCATATACATGAATCACTTCAGATACATACAAATACGTGTATCTAGTGAGTATCTACTGTGATTTCCATGTAGCTAGAATACATATGAATCTCGTTGCTGAGGTGGTCAAGTCCTCCAAGTTGCTGTGGATGGCAAATAAGGCTATAACTAAACAAATTCTGTATTTATCTAGTTACTGTGATAGTAAGAACCAAACATTGTGGTTAGGTTATCATGTAATTTACATAAACTAATCATGTAATTTGATTTGACGTAGGGACCAAATAATTCATTGGCTGCAACTGGCCTACATTGAAAGAGCCTGGCCAGAAAAAAATCTCAACACAGGCTGCCATGAGTTCGACATTCCATATAGGACGATGATAATTACATTTTAGTATAATATTTACATACAAGAGATAAATTATATAAGCAGGGGCGGATCTAGGCCTGAGCAAATGCAAATGCAAATGCAAATTCAAGATTTTAAGTTTATGGATTCTTACAGTGACCTTAAGTTAATATACAATAATAATTGGGTTCATATTCAAATATTTATCGATATTTAGTGAATTTTTAATACATATAGAGAGCTTGCACACAAGCTATATATTGGTTTCATGTGAACCCCTAGGTTCCTATCTGCCCCTACCCCTACCTCTGAGGATGTTTATCTGAATCCTCTCGCTAAAACTTTACACTGTATATATAAGGAATGTTTTTAAATTTTATGTATAGTATAGTTTTTGAACTCCTAACATAAGATTAGAGGTTGACTTAGTAATTTAGGAATTCAAAATTTACCTTAATATTAAGTTTAAATACCAAGCATTATATTTTTAATTTTTCGAATGTCCTTAATGAAAATTATAAATTGAAAATAGGTATATAAGGGACCATTAGATTAGATTTTATTTTCATATTCCTTGGTTCATTTCAATTTATTTTATTTTAATAACAATAACTCAATTAAATAGAGAAAAACTTCATTCTTGTCGTTAGTGGTTTTGGTGGGGAGGTGGTCCTGCAACCTTAATTGTACAATGTTCAATAATTCAATACAATCCAAATGACTTCTGGCATCATCGGAAGGATCAAAATCACATTCGTAGGTTGATAATATTTTTTCGATAGGTTAAATTATTGGAAGAAAATAGAAAAGAAAGATCGAATGGGATCAAAGAAATTAGCTGGCTGATCACTAAAGATACAAATAGGTGTAATTCTGATATCACCATCAATCAGTGGCGAATTCAGGATTTTCGATTTGTGAGTGCTCGCTTCTTTTAATATAAAATTATTATAAATCACATAGTATAGGTGCATAGTTATTTAAATGTGATGTTTAAAACATTAATGAGAAAAAAATAAGATTAATACTGCCATTACAAAAACAAACAAAAAACTTTCAGTTTTTGAGGAAAAAAATTAGCTTGAAGGATTTCTTAACCAAATAGCCAAAAATTTCTCAAGAAAAATAAGAAAAATTATTGAATATGACTTTTTAATTTTATTATGTCACGAGAAATTCATAAAACATAAATGAAATTATGACTAGAAGTTAAGTATAAACAAAGCCTTCAAACTGGCTAATAGACCAATGCACCCATCAGGAGATTTGTTCACTAGGTGCTGAACATTTAATATATTCAGATTTTGAAGAAATTACTATATATATAAATAGTTTTACGTCGAAGATAATGGGTGCTCGAGCATCCGACGGTTGCATGTGGATCCGTCCCTGCCACCAATCTTGACTGAAATAAATATCGTGACTTCTGTCTTGTTCAACAAAATTATCACACAATAAATCAACAAAGCCAAAAGTTATGTCTCTTTCACCTTCAAGTTTGACAACTTTAGATATTAGAAAATACTACCTCCATCCATTTTTATTTGTTATTTCTTAAAAGATATATCAAATTAAATATAAACAAATAAAAATAAACGAAGAAAGAAAACATAATAGAGATGATGACAACTTGAACATTTTTATTTTATTTTGAGGGTCACTAGTCACAAGTTGGAATACGAGACGTAAACAATAATGTAACAACAAAATTTGGGAATAAGAGACTTAAACAATAATTAATAAGTATGATCTTAATTATAGTTAAAAGATTGATTTGGGAAAAACATTTTTTTTTTGTTTGGGAAAAACACTCTTAACTTTGGTAAGAAAAAGATACCTCTCCACAAAATTTGTAATTAATATTAGTATTAGTTGGTTGGCGGCCTATACTCCTACCTTGTTTATTGTTATCAAAATTTGTGGAGAGATAGTTTTCTTACTCTTAATAATACTTTTTATTAAGATGGCTATTAAATTATTCTAATCTAAACCCTTAATAAATAAATAGGACAAGTGTCATCCATCTAACTATGTACTTGAAGCAAAGAAGAGAAAGAGAAAAATATAATGGAGATAAACAAAATTCACATAAAATTAATTAATTTTAATTTGGAGAATTTTAGACTATTTAGGAGTACTCATTATATTCATTTACATATACTTTCAAATAATTATCCAACATAATAATACTTTTTATTTTATAACAATTTAATTTTAATCCAAATAGAGATAATTTGAAGGCGACAACTCCAATCGCATATACACCAAAATAGGCTGATAAGATCATACGTAACGTAAGTGATATCCCCAATTTTTTTTACAATTTATTTCGTCAAGTATCTTTCTTTTATCATTAATTCCAAGCAATTTTTTTGTGTTGAAAATCAACTGGATGTTGCTCGATCTTATTGGAATAATTTGGTGGACAATAATGAAGTTTGGGTACATTACTATTACTACTATATATAAGAGGTTAGGGAAGCAGTTGTTCGTCAACATGCCTTCCCAAGTCCGGGATAATATAGATATTTACTTCATTGTTAGGCTTAACTACTATTATACGTGATTGCTTTATGATATAGTGTTAAGTAGAAAAGTTCATAATATAAACTCGTACAAATATAGGTCCATCCTTATTTCTCACCTTTCAGTTTTGGCTTTGCATTTATTCCAAGAATATAGTAGTAATCCTTTTAATAGATATGGACCCCACACCCCACATCTAACCAATTCCATTTCATTTTCTTTATTTCTGCCTCACAACGACTTCTTTCACTTTTATTTTGTGGCAAATTAATATTTGAAAATGTTAATTACTCAATTGCTAATATTATATTTTATAAAGTTTATTACAAAAATATTATGTATTATAAAATAACGTTAAAAATATTATAAATCTCAATAATTAACAACTTAACATATTTTTTAAAAAAATAGAAAAAAATTAGTTGACTCTTAAAATTATATCGGTGACACATGAATTTAAATAGATGGAACACTATATATGACTGAAAGTTACGTAATTAACAACTTATAATATTTTTCCTATCCAATAAGAAAGTACAAACACACTACTTTTAAACATACATGATATGTTTTAAAATTCTATAAATCACAAAAATTAACAATTTAAAATATTCCATATATTTCAAATGACGTTAAAAGTATTATAAATCACAATAATTAACAACTTTAAATATTTTTTAAAAAAATAGAAAAAATTTAGTTGACTCTTAAAATTCTATCGGTGACACGTGAATTTGAATAGATGGAACAATATATATTATTTAAAGTTACGTAAACGATACTATAATTAAGAACTGGAAATACTTAAAAGAACATATAAGAAATTTGATGGACTCTCCTAATTCCATATATATCACATAAGTTGAAACAAAAGGAGTAACATATATTATTCGAAAATGACGTAAAAAAATTATAAATCTTAACAAATTAACAACTTAGAATTTTTTTTGAAAAAACATACATAAAATTAGTTGACTCTCCAAATTTCATCTATATCACATAAATTGAAATAAAAAAGTAACATATATTGGGCCCGTGATGACACGGGCACCTTTTTATCTAGTTTAGAACTAATCTTGATATAAAGAAGAAAAATTCAAAATCAAATTTTACAAAAAAGACGATTTTGTATAATGAATTAAGTAGTATTATATACATGACATATGCGTGACATTTATATGATAAACAAGTGATATATACACATCATACACAAGTGACATAAATGAAATTGATATACACGTAATATACATATATACATAAGTGACATACATGAGATTTTTCTTCCACAACCTCGAAATTCAGTATGATATTTGATCTAAAACTTCACCAAGTTTGTACCAAAAGTTCCCAAACTGATATATAAGCTCCTCAAGATATTTTCAAGATTTTGTAACAACACCAAGTCGAAAATGATTCTTATTTTGCAAATCTGAATTTCAGCTTCAAAGCTTCATTGACGGTGGACTTTGTTCAAAATTCATCCCCACTAATCACCAATTTCAGTTGAGTTTAACGATTTAAGCTTTACTACGCTATATTTGAAAAATTAGATTTCAAATCTTCAATCAACTATAAATAAAAATGACAACAATTTTAGTTCCTAATTCGAAGCTCAAACACAATAAAAAAAGGTTAATTTTAGCTCAACAAAATCATCAAGTCAATCTATTTTAGAACTCCAATAGTGATTAAATAAGGAAAAACAATGATAAAATTTTGAAAGTCGTATATATTATGTGAAAATTTATTACTATAGTTTGAAAGTCAAAATAATACGATAAGTTATTATAAAATGATGTTTTATTTCATTAAAATGAGTTTTGTGTGTTTCCTTTAAATGAATTGAAGTTTGTTGTTTATGACAAGTGGTACCGGATAGTTTGTAGTTTATGACAAGTGGCATCGGGTACATGATCATGCAATATAATTCTCTTTATTAATTTTATTAATATTATATATGTTTTTAATGATTCTTAATTAACTCTAGCTAAGTAGTTAATTAAAGTATAAATAAATAGTACTATTTCATTCGCTCTAATTTGTTCATATATATATATATATTTCTTCTTTTTGGTACACAATTATTAAACTTATAATTTTTTACAGTACTTTTATTTATAACATCTAAATGAGATCTTAAAAAATATTTAGATAAACGTGATTAGTATAAAAAAGATTTTACGATATTATATTTAAATTGAAAGTGAGCTATAACAAAGATAATATTAATAAAAAAAAAAGGAAATCATAACTTGGAACCTTCTTGAGAAATCCATTTAGGTCAACTTCCAAAGCTCCAAGATATTACCAACTAGTATTCAAAATTATTCCATGTGATACATTCACACTTCATTATATAAAACTGGACCACGATCATTTCTTCATCACACCCCTCCTCAACTATCCTCCATCATTTGTTTCATCAATGGCTTCTCTCACTAACTCCATTCTCACATTCCAAACATGTACACCCCATCAGCACCAAGGTACAACTAATTTTAAACGCACCAATTCAATTCTTCCTCCCTCTTATTTCCCTACTAGAGTAAAGTCGTCAACCAAAACACCCTCTTTATCCTCTAAAACTAGCCAATCTATCATTAACGAGTTCGAAAAAGAAAAGGACAACAAGTTCGTGGATCAATTAGAAGAAAGTGAAAACACTAGTAATACGACGAAAAATTATGAACCAGAGGTAGTAGATCGATGGCAAGAAATTCACGGTCAAGATGATTGGGTAGGTATGCTTGATCCAATGGATCCACTTCTACGTAATGAATTAATTCGTTACGGAGAAATGGCTCAAGCTTGTTACGATGCGTTTGATTTTGATCCGTATTCTAAGTATTGCGGGAGTTGCAAATTTCCACGGCGCAAGTTTTTTAATGAACTAGGCATGGCTGAACATGGGTACGATATCACACGTTATCTATATGCAACTTCGAATATTAATTTGCCGAATTTCTTCAAGCTATCGCGTTGGCCTAAGGTAATATATATTGTGGCTTCTATCTCATCTGAAAAGGCAAAATTGTTAGAGAAACGATATATTTTTATTTACTTAATTATGTTACATTGGAATAATAGGTATGGAGCAAAAATGCGAACTGGATCGGTTACGTTGCTGTTTCAAATGACGAAACAACGAAACGTTTAGGGCGTCGAGACATAACAATAGCATGGAGAGGTACCGTGACTCGTTTGGAATGGATTGCTGATTTAATGGATTACCTCCGTCCGGTTTCTTCAGATAATATACCTTGCCCTGATCCTAATGTCAAGGTGGAGTCTGGATTTCTTGATCTTTACACTGACAAAGACGACAAGTGCAGGTATGTCTATCTCATCTAAAAGCTTCAACTGTGAGAGAACACAAAATTCGATATCAATACCTCTGATACCATGTTAAAATGTGTAATCATTTCATCTAAAAGCTTAGTTGTTAGAGAGAATATAGAATTTGATCTCAATACTTCTGTGTGGTCTGATACATGTTGAAGTGTGTTACCATCTCATCTAAAAGTTTAAGCCGTTAGAGAGAGCACATTTTTATTATTTAATTGTATTCTCAACATAATCTGTTCTAATTGGTTTTCTCAGAGTTCATATTTGTTAATAAAAATTGAATTATTTATGCAGGTATTGCAAGTTCTCAGCTCGAGAACAGATACTAACAGAAGTGAAAAGATTAATAGAAATGTATCCAGACGAGGAAGTGAGCATAACGGTTACCGGGCACAGCTTGGGCAGCGCTCTAGCGATATTAAGTGCGTATGACATAGTCGAAACGGGTTTAAATGTGAAGGCGGATACAAGTGTTGTGCCAATTTGTGTTTTTTCATTTTCAGGGCCAAGAGTTGGTAATGTAAGGTTCAAAGAAAGAATTGAAAAATTAGGAGTGAAAGTGTTAAGAGTTGTGAATGTTCATGATATTGTGCCAAAGTCACCAGGATTAGTGTTGAATGAGCATTTACCATCTATGATTATGAAGATATTTGAAAAGTTGCCTTGGAGTTATTCACATGTTGGTGTGGAGTTGACTTTGGATCATAAGAATTCACCTTTTTTGAGACCAACTATGGATCTTGTTTGTGCACATAATATGGAGGCTCATTTGCACTTACTTGACGGGTTAGTCTTCCTTTAACTTTACTCCTTGTATGTGAAACTGTAATTTGATTCGATACGACTTTTTTTTTTTTAATTAAAGAAGACAAAAGTTATAAATAATTTTTAGGTGATTATATATCATCTCATCAAGACTAAGGATCTGTTTAGAAAGCCACCAGATAATTGGAATTGGTGTAATTATTAGGGTAGTAATTATCACCCTAGTAATTATACAGCTTAGTAATTACGTTGACCTATTTATTTGTCACAGTGTAATTACAAGTGTACTGTTTGGTTCCACAAGTGTAATCATAAGGTTATTGAATTTTAAAAATAAAAATAAATTATTTAAAATTAAAAATTAAAAATTTATATTATACAAATAAGGGTCTTTATAAATGATATTAAATTAAATATTTAAGATATATATTTTCTCCTGAAAATATATTAATTGATAAACAAATGTTCTTAACTAATATTATAAAAATAATTGATTTATATTTGTCAATTTAATATATTTTAATTAAACTAATCATAAAAACTAAAAGTACATAATTTCTATGAACATCATGAAATGCATGTTTGACAAAAAGATCAATATTATAAATATAATGTCATGAAATTATAAAACATTTGACAAAAAGATAATCTATCATGTCTAACTTTTAAAAAATAGTTTGTAATGTAAAATATCGAGTCAATACTCCTAAAACAAATGAAATTGAAAATTTAACATAAGTTCTAAATTCAAAACAAAAAATTTAGCATAATACTCTTATGTCAAATTTCAACATAACATACATAAATATGATTTTAAAAAAAAAGGAAAACGTAAGTCCATAACTTTATTCAACAATGAATTCTACTTTAATTTAAAAATTAGAATACTAAAAATATCATACTAATGATTTTTTTTAGAAGATACGAAAAAATTGCATGGAATCACAAGAAGTAAAAGATTGAGAATAAGAAGGAAATGAAATATAAATAATATAAAAAATATTTTTAGAAAATATTAGAATAATAAAAACCAAATAAATTTAAAATAATAAAAATAAAAATTACATTAAAACGAAAAAAAATTAAAATTAAAATTAAAATAAAAGGAAGAAATTAAAAAGTAATCAACTTGTAATTACACGATGTAATTACCAGCAATTCACAGCCTCCCCTGTGAATTGGAGAGTGTAATTACACCCTGCCAATTACACTCAATTATCTGCTGACCAGGTAATTACATGCCCAACCAAACAGGACAGACAGTGTAATTACACCAATTACACCAAATCCAATTGCCATGGTGGGCTTTCCAAACAAGCCCTAAGGGTGTGTTTGGTATGAAGGAAAATATTTTTTGAAAAATGTTTTCCAATTTTCTAATGTTTGGTTGGCTTAAATATTTTGGAAAATGTTTTCCAAATCAACTTATTTCCTCAAATTTAAGGAAAATAACTTCCCTTCAAAAGTTAAGGAAAACATTTTCCAAAACTCTCATTCAGCCTCAAATTACAGTTTTTTTTTATGCCACCCCACCCCTACCCCCGACCCCGCCCACCAACCCCCTACTAGCCCCTCTACCAGCCCCTCCACCCCCCTCTCCCAATTTTTTTTAAAAAGTTTGTTTTAAAAAATATTTTCAATTTCAAATTTTATTTTTTTACCCCATCCTACCTCCGAACCCCTCCCTCCCCCACCCAACCCCCACTACCGGGCCCCCACCCCCTCCCCTCCCTAGTTTTTTTAAAGTTTATTTTTAAAAAATATTTTCAATTTCAAAATTTTAATTTTTTACCCCACCCCACTCCCATCTCTACCCCCGCCCCCCAAAAAAAAAATTAAGTTTGTTTATAAAAAATATTTTCAATTTTCAATTTTTATTTTTTATTCTACCCTGTAAAAAAAAAGATATTTTCTTTAAAATGTTTTTCATTCATAAATCAAACACTAAAATATATTTTTCGGAAAATATTTTCTCCTCACCAACCAACATGAGAAAATAAGTCAGAAATCCATTTGTTTTCCAAAAAAACATATTCCAGGAAAACATTTTCCTTCATACTAAACACACCCTAAAATGAGAAGTTTAAAGTTAAAATTACTACATCTGACTATACAAAAGTAGCATCCAAGGGTATGACCTAGTGGTCAATGAAGTAGTTGAGATTCAAAAACTTAATGGAGACAAAAAATACTAGGTAATTCTTCTCATCTGTCTTAGCTTTGGTAGACAGAGTTATCTGGTACCTGTTGTTGGTGGGAGGTGGCAGGTATCCCGTGGAATTAGTCGAGGTGCGCGAAAGTTGGCCCGGACACCACGGTCTTAAAAAAATAACATTCTTTTTGCAAGTAACTAAAAAAAGAGTTATATAAATTGAAACCTTTTTTTTTTAGCATAATTAATAACAGACTTTAATACTAGACAACATTTCAATAAAATTCATAGTAAAAAATTATGCTAATCTTTGCTTTTTTTTGCAAATTTTAACCTGTATAATTAGTGTATATACTGAGAGTATATGGCTAGTGGCTACGTAGCGGGATGATGACAAAAGAGTTTAAACTTATCAAATGAAGATATAAAAATATTTTTTATACAATTAAATACCATAAGTTAATTTAAAAAATAAGTTCACGTCTGAAAGGAGTTTAGATTGAATATTCTGGTACGAAATGTTAATGGAGATGAGATCTTCTACCTAACAGAAAATATATTGTATATATTTATAATAGTTGATCCTAAATCGACATTATAAATATATATTCAAGGTAATTGTGAGGTAGAGAACTGGGATTTGGAATTATTTAAAGTTGAATATATATGAAGACTTCAAAAAGGCAAAATAATAAACAAAAACAAGTAGCATCATCATTTTTTTTTAATGAGTAGGATAAGTCATAACTTATACATTTGTTTAATAGGCATGGGCATATATTATTATCTAAAATGTTCTGGAGTTTCTAGACATATAATTAATCTTATTCACATGAATCCATACCGTGTGAAAACTCTATTACCAACAAAAACAAAAAAATTCAAAAGAAAAAAATAATTCTTTCCATCTTATTATTAGCTAAAAAAAACAATAATTTGCAGTTGGTGGGTGGTTCATTGCAAAACGTTACCCCAGTAATCAAGTTTGAATCAAAGGCGAAATTAAAATTTTAAATTTATATATTTGAATTTTAAAATAGATAATTTATTAGATTTTTAATAAATTATTTATATATTTTCAAGTAAATTTTTGAACTCAAATATAAAATCAAAGTAAAGTTATTGAGTTTTATTGAAATTGGTACACAGGTTGGTTTATAGGTCCACTCTTAAATTTACCTCCTAAAAACAAATAGTGTAATTATTTTTTTACATTTGTGAGCTTTTCATGTCAAAGTCATAATTAATATTTAAAAGTATGTTTTCTCTAAAAAAATATCTCAAACCTTAGATGAAATTATTACACTTTTTCTTTTTAAACACAAGAGTTTGAATGGCGTTATGAAATGGTCATATTTCAATATTATATCAGACCATAGTCTTGAAATTTGAATTTCATTATCACCATCACAAGTAAAAAAACAATTCACGTATTTGACTCATGAAAATAAAAAAAATTAAGCTTTCATATAAAAAAACATCGTAATGTAGATATAGTTATATTATTAAAACTTAAAAGTGTGATTTCTTTAAAAATTTAAACTCTTAGACGAAAAATCACGTACTTTAATACATCATTATTTAATTTGTCTTTATATACGGACAGATATCATGGAAAAGAGAAAAGATTCGTGTTTGAAAAGAGAAGAGACATAGCATTAGTGAATAAAGGATGTGATTTCTTGGAAGATCATTATTGTGTTCCTCCCAATTGGAGGCAAGATGAAAACAAAGGCATGATTAGAGACAAAGATGGCCGTTGGATTCAACCTGAACGTCCCAAAGTTGAAGATCATCCTCATGATATTCATCATCATCTCAAACATTTAGGACTTTAATCTTTTTAATTAATCAAGGAAATAATTAAGTATGTACTCTAATTAGAATTAATGGGATCGATCTTGCAATGATAAATATTAATTACATGCATGTTTTATTACACAATTAGCATTGTGAAGTAGTGAATATATATGTTAAGTAGTTATGATTTTTTTTTCCTAAAGTTTTTGCAAGACAGAATCATAGGGCGTTACAAGGTTATTTGGTGGCATAATATATAAATGTGTTCTTTAACTTGATCTCAAATGATATTTATGTTCTTTAATTTTGTATGCACAAATAGGCATTTAAATTTGTATAAAATTGAACAAACACACACATTCATCCTACGTGGTAATTTTGTGTCATATGTGGCGTCCTACGTGTATTATGCCACATAGAATGTGTATGTATACTTGTTCGGTTTTATACAAGTTTAAGCGCCTACTTGTGCACACCAAAGTGGAAAGGCATAAATGCCAGCGGAAACCAAATTAAAAGACATATTTATTTATGTATATATATTATGGCATTATTTGGTTGAGAATTAAGGTCTTGCACTAACCAACATACATGAAGACGTGTGATGTTAAAGAATCATCAAATGGATTATTTGATGAAGAACAAGAGCATTAAAAAGATTAATATTCTCCAATCTATTGTGGAAGAAACTACTAACTTGTTGGACTTTGATCAGATGCAAAGGAACTCATGAAGAAGCATCTTATAATTTGCACAGTGAGAATGTCTTGTCCATAGCTACTTTGATGCTCCACAATAAGATTTGATGCTCTATTTTTTTTTTCTAACGTAATATCTTGGCTGATTTTTGTAAACAATATTTAATTTTTTCCAGGATTTGTCATCAGTGGTCTGTTTCCTTTAATTTCCCCTCGTGAAATAATGGATCGTGATTTGTGAACAATGGAGTTGAATATATTAACGCAAGCGTTAGGTAGGATAATAAGAGTTGGGACATGAGATTTAACCGTTAAAGAATAAATATATGTCCAAAGTTGGATGGTTAGGAAAAATATATGGATAAATATAACTTTTTCTATAAGTACAAAGAGTTAATTATATGATCCTTTTCCGTTTTTTATTATACAACTACCTTTTACTGCTGTGTTTTCTATTTCTTGTTTTCCTTATTAATTTGTGAGTTCTTAATAACATAATTAACGACTCATATCCTGTTTGATTAAGTTTTTAAAGGATCAAAACTAGTTACAATATTTATTTATTCAAAACGTGCTTGTTTTAATAAATTGTTTAAACATTCCATAATATGAATGTACAATAAACATTAATAATAGTAAGAATGTGACAACGCTCAACTACTCATCATATGAATTCATGTGTAGGCGGTCGCTAGCAATATATAACTCAGCGTATGAGGTTGGAGTCAAATCTTACAATGAACAATGTAAAGGTGATTGAAGAAATAAAGAATTACAAGCTACTAATTTGAATCCGAACAAACAATACAAGTATTTTCGAGAGGGTTTCGGTAACAATTAAGGATATGGGATAGAAGATAGCAAGGATAAAGGCCTCGTCAAGGAAGGAATCCAAGGAGATTTGGGAATAGAAAGTCAATCAACATCTATACGATCCATTACATATCAATTCCACACATCTCAGTTAATCATAGATCAAATCAAATATGCCTTGGAACCTCAACTATCTACTTATATCCTTCGATCATAGACAAATATATCTAAAGTAGCTCTTTCGAACCTAGCTAAGTGGCAACAAAGATGATTCAATTATAAGCATTGCAAGGATTTCACTATGTCTAGTTATAATCCATTAAATGAGTAATTACACCTCAAATTAGCACCAATCAATCTTTCTCAACCTCAATTAACTATTTCAAGCTAAATCAAAGTAATTAAATGGGCAAGTCCTATGAGTGATCATATCCATAGAAAGTAATTAAAGCAAGAGATTGACTATATAATCAAAGACCTATTTCATATATGAGAAATTATTCAATTAACTACAAAAGCACAAGATGAAAATCAACAAACCACCAATTGTCTATCACTAACACAAAACCCATATCACTAATGAACAATTTTGCCTAGAATCAAGCATTACAAATCAAAGAGTTGAAGAAAGGGTAAAAAATCATTACAATCAAAGCATTGAATCTTCACTCTAATGGTGTTTTGTTGTGAAAACTTACTCTCAAAGCTATGCCCAAGTTCAGAATTATAGAAAATTCTCTCAAAATGATTGTGTTTGAGTGTATATTGTGAATTGAGATTAAACTGTCCTAAACTCTTGACACTTTTTTCTTCGCGTTTGCGAAAGGTTGACCGTTGTCGCGAGATCAGCGTTGACAAGGCTTTCACAATAGCGACCTTTGCCATATGGTCGCGATGAGTAACTTGCTGTCAGGTTTGATTTTCAATTTTAGTCCCCTTTTTGCTTTAATTTCACTTGATTTTCAATTTTATCATCCCAATAAACTATATATCTCATTATCCTGCAGAACATGAAGAAAACCACATCAAATGCACTCATTCTTACTTAAACAAGTCAAAAACATAAGCTTAAAGACAAAATAAGTTGGTAAAAATACTCACTTATCAATATCCCCAAACTTAAATCATTGTTTGTCCTCAAGCAAGTTAGAATCAAAGCACAAAGAACCTATTCTTTTCAAGCATACCAATCATCCCTTTATGCTTCAAATTCACATCTATCACTTAAGCACAAAGAACATGACTTCGGTTGGTACTTTGATGCTTCACAATAAGATTTGATGCTCTATTTTTTTTTTCTAACGTAATATCTTGGCTGATTTTTGTAAACAATATTTAATTTTTTCCAGGATTTGTCATCAGTGGTCTGTTTCCTTTAATTTCCCCTCGTGAAACAATGGATCGTGATTTGTGAACAATGGAGTTGAATATATTAACGCAAGCGTTAGGTAGGATAATAAGAGTTGGGACATGAGATTTAACCGTTAAAGAATAAATATATGTCCAAAGTTGGATGGTTAGGAAAAATATATGGATAAATATAACTTTTTCTATAAGTACAAAGAGTTAATTATATGATCCTTTTCCGTTTTTTACTATACAACTACCTTTTATTGCTGTGTTTTCTATTTCTTGTTTTCCTTATTAATTTGTGAGTTCTTAATAACATAATTAACGACTCATAGCCTGTTTGATTAAGTTTTTAAAGGATCAAAACTAGTTACAATATTTATTTATTCAAAACGTGCTTGTTTTAATAAATTGTTTAATTTGATCAAGTTTTTGAGAGTAAAAAAAAATACTTATAGGAAGTAGACGAAATTATTTCTTAAGAAACGTGGTAAGTTCATAACAAGTAAAAGTGCACGAAAAAAGAGAGTGTATATATATCAACGTAGCTTCCATTTTTTTTTTTAAAAAAAAAGCCACCATACATCTTTCTTTTCAAACTACTATTATTCACTACGTGGACCTTAATTATTGCTCCTCCGTTTATTTTTATTGAGTATTTTAAAAATAGACTTTTACTTAAATTTATCACTTTTAATATATAAATAATTTTTTTTCTAGTTTTACATTTAACATTAATTACTTATTCCTCAAATCATTTCTCAAGATTTAAAATTATACATCCTCATATTAATTACTCCCTCCGTCTCATTTTATACTCCATCTGTCCAGCAAAAGTTATCTTGACTTGACATATACGTTAAAAGGAAGGTGAGTACATAAACTGATACCTTAATGATTGCTTCCATTTTTTTTTAAAAAAAAAGCCACCATACATTTTTCTTTTCAAACTAATATTATGTCAACCTTGCTTCCATCTTTCTTCTGAATTGTACTATGTATTTTTTACTATATAAAACTGGACCACCACCATTTCTTTATCCCAATACATAACCCCTCCTCACCTATCCCCCATCATTGACCTCATTTCTTTCATCAATGGCTTCTCTCACTAACTCCATTCTCACTTTCCAAACATGTACACCCCATCAGGATGAAGGTACAACTAATTTTAAACGCGCCGAATCCTTCCTTCCTTCCTCTTATTTCCCTACTAGAGTAAAGTCGTCAACCAAAACACCTTCCTTGTCCTCTAAAACTAGCCAATCTTTCACATCTATCATTAACGAGTTCGAAAAAGAAAAGGACAACAAGTTCGTGGATCAATTAGAAGAAAGTGAAAACACTAGTAATACGACGAAAAATTATGAACCAGAAGTAGTAGATCGATGGCTAGAAATTCATGGTCAAGATGATTGGGTAGGTATGCTTGATCCAATGGATCCACTTCTACGTAACGAATTAATTCGTTACGGAGAAATGGCTCAAGCTTGTTACGATGCGTTTGATTTTGATCCGTATTCTAAGTATTGTGGGAGTTGTAAATTTCCACGGAGAAAGTTTTTTGATGGATTAGGCATGGCTGAATATGGGTATGATATCACACGTTATTTATACGCAACTTCGAATATTAATTTGCCGAATTTCTTCAAGCAATCGCGTTGGCCTAAGGTAATATATATTGTGGCTTCTGTCTCATCTGAAAAGGCAAAATTGTTAGAGAAACGATATATTTTTATTTACTTAATTATGTTACATTGGAATAATAGGTATGGAGCAAAAATGCTAATTGGATCGGTTACGTTGCTGTTTCAAATGATGAAACGACGAAACGTTTAGGGCGTCGTGACATAACAATAGCATGGAGAGGTACCGTGACTCGTTTGGAATGGATTGCTGATTTAATGGATTACCTCCGTCCGATTTCTTCAGATAATATACCTTGCCCTGATCCTAATGTCAAGGTGGAGTCTGGATTTCTTGATCTTTACACTGACAAAGACGTCAAGTGCAGGTATGTCAATTTTATCTAAAAGTTTAAGCTATTAGAGAGAACATAGAATTCGATCTCAGTATATCTGTCTGCTCTGATACCATGTTGAATTGTATAAGCATTTCATCTAAAAGCTTAAGCTGTTAGAGAGAACACAGAATTCAATTTGAGTATCTTTGCCTGCTCTGATACTATGTTGAAGTGTGTAACCATCTCATCTAAAAGTTTAAGCTGAGAAAGCACACTTATGGTTTTTTTTCAGAATTCATATTTGTTTGTAAAATTTGAATGATTTATGCAGGTACTGCAAGTTCTCAGCTCGAGAACAAATTCTAACGGAATTGAAAAGATTAATAGAAATGTATCCAGACGAGGAGATGAGCATAACGGTTACCGGGCACAGCTTAGGCAGCGCGCTAGCAATATTAAGCGCGTACGACATAGTCGAAACGGGCTTAAATGTAAAGGCGGATACAAGTAGTGTGCCAATTTGTGTTTTTTCATTTTCAGGGCCAAGAGTTGGTAATGTAAGGTTCAAAGAAAGAATTGAAAAATTAGGTGTGAAAGTGTTGAGAGTTGTGAATGTTCATGATATTGTGCCAAAGTCACCAGGATTAGTGTTGAATGAGCATTCACCATCTATGGTTATGAAGATATGTGGAAAGTTACCATGGAGTTATTCACATGTTGGTGTGGAGTTGGCTTTGGATCATAAGAATTCACCTTTTTTGAAACCAACTAGTGATCTTGTTTGTGCACATAATTTGGAGGCTCATTTGCACTTGCTTGACGGGTTAGTCTTCCTTTAACTTTACTCCTTTTATGTGAAATTATTTGATTGGACACGACTTTTTTTTATTAAAGAAAATGATAAAAAGTTGTAGATTTTTGGGTGACTATAACTTATCTTATCAAAATTAAAATGAGAAGTTTAAAGTTAAATTATTACTACTAACTATATAAAAATAGCACCCAAGGGTATGTCTTAGTGGTCAATGAAGTGATTGAGAATTCTGATGTCTCAAGTTCAAAAACTCAATGGAGACAAAAAAAAATACTAGATGATTCTTTTTATCTGGTGTAGCCTTGGTGGATAGAGTTATCTGATACCTATTACTGGCGGGAGGTGGCAAGTATCCCGTGGAATTAGTTGAGGTGCGCGAAAGCTGGCCCTAACACCACGATCATAAAAAAATAACATTCTTTTTGAAAGTAAGTTATATAAATTGAAACGGATTTTTTTTTTGTTGCGCATAATTAATAACAAGACTTTAATACTACGCAACATTTCAATAAAATTCATAGGAAAAAATATGCTATTCTTTATTTATTTATTTTTTTACAAATTTTAACCTGTATAATTAGTGTATATGACAGACGGATGATGACAAAAGAGTTTAAACTTATCAAAATGAAGATCCAAAAAAATACTTATACAATTATATACCAAAGTTGCCTACCGGATAATAATTAATCAAGTTGCTATGGACATATAAGAGCTTTATTCTAAAACCATATGTTAACATTAAAAAATAAGTTCACGTCTGAAAGGAGTTTAGATTGAATATTCTGCTACGAAATATTAATGGAGATGAGATCTTTTACATAACAGAAAATATATCGTATATTTTTATACTAATTGATCACATTAAAAGTATATATTAAGGTGGTTGTGAGGTAGACAACTGGGATTTGGAATTATTTAAAGTTGAGCATATATATCATTATCTTGAACAGATGCATAGATGAAGACTTCAAAAAAGAAAAATAATAAACAAAGACAAGTAACATCATCATATTTTATTTTAATGAATAGAGTAAGATGAGTCATAACTTATACATTTGTTTAATAGGCATGGGTATATATTATTATTATTATTATTATTATTATTATATCTTGTTCTGGAGTTTTAGACATACGATTAATCTTGTTCACACGAGTCCATACCGTGTGAAAACTCTAATACCAACAACAACAAAAAATTCACAAGAAAAAAATAATTCTTTCCATCTTATTATTAGTAAACAATAATTTGCTTAGGGGACCAGTTGGTGGTTCATTGCAAAACGTTACCCCAGTACTCAAGTTTGAATGGGGCGAAATTAAGATTTTAAATTTATATACTTTAGGTTATAAAATAGAGAATTAATTGGATTTTTAATAAATTATTTATACATTTTCAAGTAAGTTTTTGAACTCAAAAACAAAATCAAAATAAAGCTATTGAGTTTCGTTGAATTCCTAGGCGGGTTAATTTGTAGCTCCACTCTTAAATTTAACTCCAAAAAATAAATAGTGTAATTATTTTTGACATCGTGAGCTTTTCATGTCAAAGTCATAATTAATATTTAAAAGTATGTTTTTTTCTAAAAAAATATCTTAAACCTAGGTGAAATGATTACACTTTTTATTTTTAAACACAAGAGTTTGAATGGCGTTAATTATGCCATGAAATGATCATATTTCAATATCATATAAGAGCATATAATAGTCTTGAATTATTTGAATTTCATTATCACTATCATAAAAAAGAAAAATTAAAAATTCACATAAAAATAAAAAAGGAATTAAGCTTGCATATAAAAAACATGGTAATGTAGATATAGCTATATTATTAAAATTTTAAAGTGTGAGTTCTTTAATAATTTAAATTTTTAGATAAAAAATCACGTATTTAAATATATTATTGTTTAATTTATCTTTATATATGGACAGATATCATGGAAAAGGAAGAAGATTCGTGCTTGAAAAAGGAAGAGACATAGCATTAGTGAACAAAGCATGTGATTTCTTAAAAGATCATTATTGTGTTCCTCCTAATTGGAGACAAGATGAAAACAAAGGCATGATTAGAGACAAAGATGGACGTTGGATTCAACCTGAACGTCCTAGACTTGAAGATCATCATCATGATATTCACCAATAAATACTAATTATATGCATCTTTAATTACACACTTAGCATTGTCAAGTAAATTAGTTATGATTTTGCTTTTCTATAGTTTTTTCAAGACATCAACTGATGTTTATGCTCATCAACTTTGGTGTGTATAAATAGACACTTAAACTTATATAAAATTGAATAAATAGACACATTTATCTTACATAGTGCCTTACATGATAATTTGTGTCATATGTGGCGTCCTACCTGTACTATGCCACATAGGATGTGTGTGTTTACTTGTTCAATTTATACAAATTTAAGTGTCCACTTGTATACATTCAAAGTGGAAGAACATAAATAATAGCTGAAGCCAAGTTAAAAAGCTATGTCTTTTTTTGGTTGAGAAGGTCTTGCACTAACCAACATACATGAGGACCTGATGTTAAAGAATCATCAAATGGATTATTTGATGCTCTATTTTTTCTAACATAATATATTGGCTGATTTTTGTAAACAATATTTAACTTTTTCCAGGATTTGTCACCAGTGGTGTTTTTCCTTTAATGTCCCCTCGTGAAACAATGGATCGTGATTTGTGACCAATGGAGTTGAATATATACATTAACGTAAGCGTTAGGCAGGATAATAAAAGTCGGGACATGAGATTTAAATGTCAAGAAATAAATATATGTCCAAAATTGGATGATAAAGAGCAAATATATCAAAAAAGTATAAACAATGAATAAATATAACCTTTTTCCTGAAAGTACACAGAGTCAATATGATCATTTTCCATTTTCCATTTTTTAACATACTTTTGAGAAAAATACACACTTGAGGCCCGTTTGAAGTTAGAAATTCTAACTTATTTTTGTTTCTTTGATTTAAAAAGTAGTACTTAAATCCACTTTTTAATTTTATCCAAACACTATAAAAGTGCTTAAAAATACTTAATATAAATCAATTCAAACAAGCAATTTTAAAAACTTGGTCAAACTCTAATTACTTCTCAAAAGTGTGTTTTTAGTTTATTTATCAAACACAAATAACTTTTAAAAAATTACTTATTTGAAAAGCACTTTAAAAAAATAAGTTAATTTAAAAAATTAACCATGCATGCTATTAAGCGTGTATCAAAATGAAACTTGGCATTTCTTAGCACCACAAATTAATATTAATTTAAGAACTTTAATAAAATAGCACGTCTAAAAAGAGTTTAATTAATCCTATCTGTAGGATCAGAATCTGGTGAGAGATAAGATTGAGATGAGATCATATTAAAAAGCTCATAAATGACAGAACAATAATATGGTTGGCTGGGGATTTTATTATTATGATATTGGAGTCGTTTGGTATGAGATATAAGTTATAATAATTTCATGAATAAAATGTAAGATTATTTTATTTTAAATTTAGTTAGAAGTATTAAGCAGTCTTGAAATTATTTATCTCATTATTTATACTTGAGTGATAAGATAAATTATCTCTCTCTCTCTATATATATATGATGAAATAACTAGTTCCCACCAAAACGATATAAAGTACTAATTAAAGGTAGCTGTCAGATCGACAGGATATGTAAGTAATTATTTAGAGGGAGACGAATAAAATAAAGGCAAGTATGAATGCACCATATCGACCATCCAAATATAAAAAGCATAGTAATAAATAATACTTAAAGAGCAAAATAAGCACGTAAAACATGTATATTAGTATATTATTAGAGAAAACGTGGACAACTGTGCAAATCCATTGGGAAGTGGAAGAATACATACATATCCCCAGCATCATGATCTCAACAACCCTACACAGTAATTAATGACCTTATGGAGCCCACCTGCTTCTTTCTCAACAATAATTCAAACTCTTTTAATCCTCGAGCGCTACAGTAGTACACGATTCGAATTTAGTTAATGTTTCAACGCGGGTTCAGACGTCAAGCAGGTAACCAAAAAGAGTAACTCAAACTCTCTTTATTTCTTATTTCCTAGGTTTTCATTGATTCCGAGGTATTTTTGGATTGTTTAGCTGGTGGCTAGGAATCGAAATGGTATAGATAAGTATATCCCACTATTTATAAAGTAGTCTCATAAATAATTAAGTAATACCTATAACCAAATGGTATATGATAAAATAATCTCATATTTTATTTAGAAATTATAATTCTTATCGACCAACCAACAAGGACCTTGAGAATTGCGTACAAAGCAGATGAATGAATAAATAAAGAACATTGACAGTTGATTTGGCTTTTATATGAACAAATATCACAGAGGAAGGTGAATTCAACCATGTGAGTTATATATAGACAGTAAGTTCTGCAATATATATTCAAACTTTATATCATATATACTAGAGTACACATATAAGTGAAAAACAAGTATATAACTTACTGTCACGATTTCGAATGCATCCTGATTCAAATACTGAAACTCCATTAGAGATGAATCAAAAATACTTTTAACACATCAAAAAAAGTGGAATTAGTATTTGAATCAGGATATACAGATCTCCATTTCGAACGCATAACATCTAAGTTTTAATTAAAATTTTGTGAGCATTAAAGACATACACAATACAATTGAACAACACCTTGCTCACAATATTCATAAACCAAAACTTATCCTTAGTGTAATAATCATCGACAAAATCTAACTTGCTTTTGCCAAGTAACCCAGTCCTCATAGATCTACTCCACAGAGCATAGTTTTCAGTCCAGTTAATTGAATACATCAGCAAATTACCTGGTGTGTCTGTAGGTTGAAGACACAAAGGATGTCCCAGAAACCGATAAAAAAAGAAGAGACAAAGGATGATTGTGCTCATTTGATGTCTCATTACCCAATCCTTCTTCAACCGCCATTAACAGCTGACTTGAGCTTTACTTCACAAACCCTAGCTGTGAACTTAACTGCTCAAGGATGATTCAACTCAGACTTATTTGAATTGTAGCAACTCCTCCCACTGATCAATCACAAGAGTGGTCATCTCAATAGCTATGAACTCAACTGCTCAAGGACGATTCAAAACAACTTCTCCCACTGATTGAATACACTGTTAAGTCTACTAATAGTCCACTTAATAAACCAACAGTCTAGCTGATTGTCTAACTAACTTTAAGTCAATTAAATCAAAAGTTACAGCCTTGCCATTTACTATCTATCATAGCCATCTCACAGTAACAATCTCAGCTTGTCACTTGAGCTCATTCTCTCAATGAATTATTGACACTGACTAGCATGTATAGGTTAAATTATTACTATATCAAACACCTAACAAGTAATAAAAGATGTGTAAACTGACAGTAGTTGTTTCAAGAAAATGAACATTTCCGATATATTAAAAGCCATCAAGCAATCCGCTTAACTGCTATTATTGCAGCAAATCAACTAATTTTATAATTACAAAAACAATATCTAATAAGCAATGTTATAATTACACCGCCCAAATGTGCCCTCAAACCCCAGCAGAAAAGTATAACAATGGAGAAAAACATCATCGAGATATTAGTCAGCAATCCTCTGGACTCCCCTAAGAAAAATCTGGACAGAAAATGTTTAACCTCTATTACTTTGATCAAAGGAATTACTGTTGACAAGATGCAAGCCAATGGATGAATGCATATACCATCATCACAACCATCTTGAGAGACCTTTTTAAGTAGTGAAGTAAGCATTTGTTCCAACAAGTATTAGAGATTCAGTGTCTTAGAAAGTTTTTTGCTTGTTTTGAGTCCATACCGATGTTCCATAAGCTCCCATCAGTCTAAAACCGCTTTCAAATTGTACCTGCAAATGTAATGTCCACACAATATAAACAGCTGTGGACTTTTTTTTTTGATAATGGTAACTATAAACAGCTGTGGACTTGATAAATGGACAACATATATACTGGTTAAAGAAAAGATACTACATACTAAATTGGTTGAGGAAGGGTGGAATATACAATCTTCACATACAGGGTTTAAAGGTACCATTATTTTCATCATAGTGATATCAACCGTCAATATATTGAGCATTTCAAACTTTAGGACACCATGTAATCCATCTCATATATGGTGCAAAGCCAGTTGAATAGATAAGGAAATTGTAAAAGAGTACTCTTGCTACAGCTAAATGATAATGAGTGCAATCAATTTGCAAGTCTACTAAGGTCGTACAAAATTGGAAAGATGTACTTCATTCCAATTTATGTGACTTAGTTTGACTCGGCATGGAGTTTTTTCAGAAAAGATTTGAAACTTGTGGTCTTAAACATGCCATAAATTTTGTGTGGCTATAAGACTTTGAAACTTGTGATCTAGAACATGGCCATGGTATGGCTATAAAAAGCTTCACATTAAGGGCAAAAAAGTAAGTTCAAGTTAATTTGTTTCCAAATATAGAATTGTGTCACTCATTTTTAAATGGACTAATAAGGAAACAGTGTCGCATAAACTGAAGCAGAAGGAGCGGTAATCATTTTGGACACCAACAATCACCTCAGTTGTAAGAGAATAGAAAAAGATACCAAAAACTTGAACACTTATTAGATGCATCATAAAAGAGTTGTGCAGTTACAATATCCCACATCCACCCTCTGAACTTCGCATCCACATCCTCATAAAATCATTATCCCTGATTGCAAGCACTACAAAGTGGCAAATTACCATAGGCAGTAAATTCCTTCATCTACCACTTCAAACATCTTGAGCTTTTTAGCTCTGCACATGCATATCTGTTATTCATTAGAGACTTGAAGTCTTATTAAATCATTCACAACTAACAAATCATACTATGTAGGACAATGTCAATGAATTTGCATCATATTGGATCTGATTAAGGATTTTCAGTCATGTTCAATATGTTATTTTTAGAAGAGTTTATTGCAGCATACGCAATGATCTGAGAGGTCTAATACTTCTGTCAGGATTTATGTCATTGGATTTTTGATTTGCCACAGTGAATATTAATTACAAAACTAAAATTTCTAAACTGTGATCTCAGTTCAGACTTCACAACTGAGAGTATACCAATTGAATCCAGCTTAGAATGTTGGCGGCAAGATAAACACAAACAACCGTCATCATGTAGTGGTCTCCATGTTCCTCCTTAACGTGAGAGACAGAGGTAGTTGTTATTGCACTCAACATTAATTACATGACGCATGGAAACAAGAGGACGGTGCCTAACGGTAATAATTTAAGTGGCATAAATAAGAAGCGCCTAAGAAGACAACAGGATATGAGACACAAGGCATATGTAAAACTATGAACAGCCTCCTTAATGTGCATTACAGAAGGAACCCTTTCTTACCACATGTATTTATTTCAGCACATCAAACTCCTGCTGCAGCTTTAGTGTCATGCTCTGCCTTACCCTGGAAAATGACAGAATGCACAGCCTATTCAGTAGCAGAAAAGAGCATGACACAAAATTAAGACATCAAAAATCTATTGAAGTTTCCACAGAGTGTGAAGTAATTTTTTAAAAGACCGATCTTATTTATTAGAAGAAGAAGAAGAGGAAGAAAAGATGAAAGGTTGATCATTTGCTTCACTAAAGGCAGATATTCAGTTCAATTGAGGTACGGTCCTAATTACGAGCATACTGGTTGATACACTTGTCTGGTTTCAGACTTCTGTTTCACTGAGGGTGAGAGAGAAGTTGAAGTGAAAGCCGTTTCTTCACAAATACTACAATAAAAGAATTACAAGGAGGAAAGTAAGACAATCACAGGTAAATGACAAACCTCAGATGGACTGCTTCGAACCTTCCTTGTAGGGGTTCGCATGGTGACAAATTCCTCTGCTGCTGTAGGGTGAATACCCACAGTGGCATCAAAGTCCGCCTTGGTCAACCCAGCTTTGACTGCAACCGCAAATCCCTGGAAGTTTCATTATGAAAAAAATATTACACACATATTTTATAATCAATCTGAAATATGCACCAAAGAATTAAACGGTAACTCCAACCTGCACAATTTCTGGTGCATCTTCTCCACACATGTGCAAGCCCAGAACGTTACTCGTCTTCGAACATACTATTAGTTTCATGAAAGTTCGATCTGGAAGACCAGAAAGAGTAGCCTTTAATGGCCTAAAATTTGCTGTATAAACATCAACGTCACCATATTCTTTGATGGCCTGTAAAAACAATTCAAATCATTAATCATAATAATTAATTATCAATTCACAAGCTCTCGCTATTATACCTGTTCTTCTGTCAGGCCAACTAGTCCAATAGGTGGCTGGGAAAATACTGCACATGGTACGTTCCTATATGGGAGAACAGAACACTCAGATCAGGGAGCAGTTATAGATGTTTCTTTTTAAACAAATTAAAATTCAGCTGTGAGAGCTTATGCATTTAACATGGTAGAACCACAGATCTTAAAGCACATTGTACCAATTTGTAGTCGAAAATAATTGGAGAAATGTGCATCTTTGGCAATCCTTATCATACTTTTTAAGTCATCAGATGAATTCTCAGAAGAAAGAAGAGGTACCTATAATCGGGTTTTGTGGGTTCACCAGCAAAAATAGTTTTTGCCAATGATCCTCCTTCCATCAAAGCAACTGGAGTTAGATTAATTCTATCAGTAACATCTCCAACTGCCCAAATTGATGGCACTGATGTACGAGAATACTCGTCAACCTGTAAAAACAATATGCAAATGAAACTCTCATTCGACAACACATGCACTAAATAGTTCAACCAAGTTAGAAACAAAGGAGAGGAAGGCAGTCACCTCTATGGCTCCATTCTTTGTCATTTTCACTCCCACTGTATCTAATCCTAAATTCTGCAATGTGTTCAAACAAAAAGAAACTTAAATAACTGGTGGTTACAACTTGAATATCCAATAAAAAAAACCACGTGTTTGGAAAAAAAGATGAAAGCAGGAATAAGAGAAATGACAATATCCTTCCAGATAATATGATGCAATTGCATCATCAACAATATAAAAGAACAAATAACAATGGAGTTGATGATGAAAATAGAAGAAAAATAATCACCCAAAAGAAGGTGCAGTAAAAGATCTTCTCATCAGAGTAATGTGGAATTTCACTGCACTAAATGTGATAAGAGCAAGCTTTCAGCCTTTCACAGGCATGACAGAGTTTTGGGTTTAATCTATATTACTTTAAAAGCACGAAGATACTAAGATTTGTTGATTGAACTTTTTGCCTTTCATTAAAAGAATCTACAATTACAAAATTGTCATTTGTTATTTTCCTCAAATAATGGTCGTCTAATTATTATCCTAATATTTAGGGAATTGGAATTAATTAAAAGTATAGCTATTAAATCTTTACTTATTTGTAGTAGGTAAGAGCTCTTAATATTTTTAGTACTTTAAAATTGATTAAAATTTTGCTTCTTAAATCTTTCCTTCGTTGAACCATATTAAAAGTTCTATTGTTTAAGACTTTAAAATCAATATTTTACCTTATATAAATCTTACTTAAATTATGGTAAACAAAACAAATAAATTGAAAATATTAAAATAAAGAGGTTTACATTTAGTTAAATAACTTTTTGACCTTTCTCTATGAAATTCTTATCATTTATATAGATAAAACATTTATTTTAACGTCTACTGCTATTTTTTAATTGTGTGTTCTCCTTCTATATAGTTTTAATATTGATTGATGTGAGACACGTGTAAAGCACATACACTAAACTAGTATTGCCAATTTTGGGGGAAGGGAGAGTGGTTGGCTAGAGGAGAAATCACCATGTTCTTCCTCCATAAGGTTCAGACTATATCTGTATTGAACTAAAAAAACCTAGCAGATTAACTCCATCAACCTATGAGGTCTATCAGTGATAAGCTACCAACAGAAAGCAGAATAACCTTTGTATTTGGTCTTCGTCCTGTTGCAAACATGATATGAGAGAAACCTTCAACTGTTCCTTTGTTAGTCTTTAAAGACAGTGAGCCATCTGCTGACTTGACAATAGCCTGAGGCGACTCCTCAGTATGGAACTCAATTCCTCTCAATGACATCTGTTCACAAACAAAATCCCTAATCTGCATATACAAAAGAAGTTGAGTGCATCATCAAGATTTTGGGTTATGAGAGAAGTTACTTAACAAAATCTACTCTGCATGTCAGGGATAAATGACTCACTTCTTCATCAAAGCCTCTCAAAACCTTCTTTTGTCGTATAAAAACATGGACCTCACTTTTCAAGCCATTGAAGATTCCAGCAAATTCAAGTGCAATATAACCGCCTCCAACGATGGCAATTTTGCTAGGCTTTGTTGGCAAATCAAGGGCAGCATCAGAATCTATAGCATACTCGCTTCCAGGAATGTCTGGGATAAAAGGGCGGCCCCCAACTGAAATTAGTATGTTCTTAGCCGAGTAGAGTTTACCATCCACATCCACCGTATGAGGATCCACAACCTGAAAGTACAGTAGAACATAAGGTAATATGCTTTAACTTGAAGCCTTAAAGAGCATCATAATCAAATTATAACATTTCCCAACCTTTCCTCGTCCTTCAATCAGAGTAACATCCGCATTCTTCAGGATATTCTTGTAAATACCCATGAGGCGCTGCAACTCGGCATTTTTATTAGCAATAAGGGTGCTCCAATCATGTTTAGGTTCCGCCTCATAGTTCCATCCAAAACCACAGCTCTCCTCAAACTCATGAGAATATTTTGATGCATAAACAAGTAATTTCTTGGGTACACATCCACGAAGCACACACCTTTATTAGAGAAACCAAGAAATGATTACACTTAATAGAAACAATATTATGTTACACTTCATATGAAATTACTACTCCCTTTATTCTAATTTATATGACATTCTTCTCATATTGAGATGTCCCAAAATGCTTGACACCACTCTATTTATATACAACGTTCACAATTATCAAGAATTCAACACATTAAACTATTCTGATTTTAAAATTTGGTGTGATGTTTTCACTTTTCACTGTTAAACTAGCTTTTCAACCATTATTACAATATATTTCTTCCAATGTCACTAATACAATACATAAGTTCAACTTATATCTTATACTACATACCTAGTCAAATACGGTCATATAAAATAAAGTGGAGAGATTGAGGGCATCACCCACTTCTTTCTTTGATTACGATTTTCTAAAAGTTATTTAGTAAGATAGAAAATTGTGATTTAAATCACTCATTTTTTCAATCCATCTCAAAGGATTGGAAGAATAATTACCGTGCCTGACCAAGTCATATATGGTATTACCATATAACGACTTGGTCAAGTAACCGTCTCTCCATAGAGAATGGCAGAAGAAAACTTCTGTTGAAGGTGAACACGGTAGCCAACATGGACTCAAGGTGGTCAGTTGACGTGAAAAGGAGACAACCAACTACCACAGTATTAACAGGAACAACTCGAGCATTTAGAGAACAATTTGGAGTACGATAGGAAGTTGTTTAGACCCATAAAGGCTAGCCCCATAGATATAAAAAAGGGACCTTTGTACATAGAATGAAGTATGAACATCATTCGTTGTCCAGCATACATGCAACATGCATATTCTTTCACCTAAGTCAATTCCATTTGATTCCCCAGTCAACTTTCTTTACATTCTAATTTCATTTTTGGAGAAGATTCACGTCGATGAAAACTTACCACCACTATTACATTCCAGATTTTCACAATGAAAATGGAAATGTTAACATTACAAGCATTTACAACCTCACTGTACATAATATTATCTTATATTAATGCCAATCATAATCTAATTTCCCAAAGACAATCTCACTCTCCCTAGAACAATATGCACGATTTTGATATCAGGACCTTCCGTGAAGTAATCCTTTGAACCCATATTCATGAAGTGATCCTGGAATCCATAGTAGAGCTGCAGAGTTTCCTATGAATCACATAGCTCATAGCTCATCCAGTTCGATCAATTCAGAAACTTTAGCAACAATATCATAAAAACAATATTACACATAGCTCAAAACATATTCGAGACAAATAAAATAGCTCATACTCGCCCATCTTCTCCACTATTCTATAATTAAACAATTTGTTGATTCTCCTTCACATAATTCCCCACATAACAATATAATAGCAAAAAACTAAAGATATCATTTTTTTCACTACCAAATTAAAAAGGTACACTAAAATGAGAAACTCACGTGCCACCGACGCCGCCAGTTGAATCAGAAGATATAGTAGAGAAAGGAAGCTCACAAACAGCAACAGAAGCCCCAAAATTAGACGCAAAACGAGAAGCCCTAACTCCACCACTACCAGCACCTATAGTGAATAAATCAAAATCGTAATGCCGAGGAGTTTCAGCACCATTGGAGGACTCAGCACGAGGAGCAGTGAAACGGCGGCCATAAGAGAATGATGAGGTACGAGGATGAGAGAGAAAATTGAACCGGAGAGGCTTGATAGGGTTAGAGAGAGAAAGAAGAGAGAAATTAGAGAATTTGTTCTTATAAAGAGAATGAAACGTTGGAGAAGAAAGAGTTGTACTGAGCTTTGGTGAGCTCAAAGATGTAGCCATGGCGGAATAAATTTCTCTCTGTTTTTTTTGTGGTGAGAAATAAGTGAAGGCAGTTCCGAATTTGTCTCTGTTTTTTTTTTTTTGTGATTCGGAAAATCTTCGAAAGATAGCTATTCAAACTTCACTTCTACGCAGCTTTTGACTAATTTTTTATCTAATTATTCCATTATAGAATAAAATAATTTTCGTCTCTACATCATTTTTGGTATAAAATTATCATTATTAATAGTCGAATAATTTAAAAATATCCTCGTCACTAACATTTATCTCAATTCGAATGGAAAAAATTTTAGATTGGTCGAAATAGAACAATTTTGCCCTATATTTTCTATATTTTAAGAGCAAATTTGATTTGTTTTTCTCGTTTATTATAAATATAAAAAATGAGACAAATATTTACGATAATTTTTTATTCATATGACAAATTATAAAGAGTACTTTATCTAAAAAAAATTGAATATACTATAAATAATTAAATATCAATGACAATCAAAAAATAATGTAGACAAAAATTTTAAAAATTAAGCAAAGGAAGATTATTTAAGAAGTTCTAAAATTTCTTGCGAAAAAATATAATTATATTGAATTGGGAATAGATATTTTATACAAATAACTTTTTTGATATTAAGCAAATTGAACATGCTACATATTTATTGAATAATTAACTAGGTAAGTTATTCGTGTTTTACGTAATTATAAATAACCTCATTAAGTTTAGAATATTCTTTTCAATATTTAACTATTAAAAATAGGTAAATTATGGTTAAAGCTAAATATTTTAAGAATGTTTTATAAAAAAATTAGATAATTTGATATTATCACATAAATAAAGAACTGTAAATTTATAATAAAAGGTAAAAAAAAAGTTTCGATATCTAATCAATTTTATCTGTTACATATTTTTCAATTGTAACATTCGTTTGTTGATATAATTATTTTCTCAATTTTGATTGATCTTTTTATTAAAGTATTAATCATGAATTTTCTATCTTTTCATACACGAAAAGTGTAAAATGGTTAGTCTTATGGGTACAAAACATACTCTCTTTTTAAAAAAAAAAAAAAAAAAATTTCTGTCTACAGGTAAAGTATATAGAATTGTTAGTCTTATGGGTACAGAACATACTTTTTTGTGGAAAAAAAATATCGTGATGTGAAAGTTTTTAAAAACCAATGTAAGTTTAAATAAGTTAGACTAGTTAAAAAAAACCACAAAAGAATTTTGACTAAAAGTTGGCACAATATTCTTTCAAGGCTTACTTACACAAATTTCATTACTTTAGGAGCTAATTATTTAGATTTACGTTAGTTTATAATACGTGTATTTGCCTCTTCCAAATACTTATATTCGAGATACATATAAGACAGATACATATCGATTAGTGTGTCTAATTAAAGAATATAACTGAAAGCCATTAATTAGCTATGTGTCTAGTCAAGAAATAGAACTGAAAGTCATTAATAAGGAGAAAATCACGCTTGTACCAACTTCAGGAGGATATGACACATCACAACTTCTTAAAAAAAAATCAAAACAATTAAAAATTTTGATTCAGTAAAGTTTAGACTTCTTAACTCAGATTCATGAACTCTTATTCAGATGTATGCATGTATTTTAATCGGATACACTGATAACAATTAGATACATATAATCTTAACTCAATAATGTGTCAGATTTATCAATAATATGCCAGATACATGCGTAAATCTCCAATAATGCGTGAATTTTCAATACACGCGTATATTTTGTCAAATACATATTTCAATTTTAAGGATTTAATGGTGAAAATCATGATAGAGAGAAGAAAGAAAGAGAGAGAATGGTGGTGGAGGACTGTTATCTCCTGTATTCATCAGATTAGCAAACCAGAAACAATAAAAGATGAAAAGAAAAAGAAAAGAAATATCTAAGTCCACAGAACCCACTGTGTATCCTTAAGAAATTTAATCCCCTCAAGTACCCGATGTTGTAGATTAATTCCTCCCAAGATAAAATGGATTAACCATTAAAGAAGTAGCGGTACCTCAAACTTCGATAATTTCAATGAACTCAAAAAGACAGCAACGAATCACACATAGACTCTATTTTGTTTTGTAAGAAAATATATGCAAAAGAAGGAAAAATTTCACTCTGAAAAATGAGAGAAAACCTCTCTATTTATAGCCAACAAAAGATAGTATGAAAAGATGTTAATTGTGCTTTGTCTGAAAGGTCACAACTCTTTGAAAAAGGGACAACCTTTCATGAAAGGTCACAACCCTTTGGAAAAGGTACAACCTTTCAGATGGTCACAACCCTTTAGAAAAGATACAACCCTTCAGTAAAATCACAACCCTTGAGGAGAGTCACAACTTTTCATTTCCTATTCACACCTTTAAAACCCAACAATCCCCCACACGAATAGGGAATGGCTATTGTTAAAACATATGCATGAAAAAACTGTGTGATTCGTAAGTAAGGATTGATTGCATCTGGATAAGTGGGTTTCCCTTTGAACTTTCTATAGTGAACATATGTCGGATATACTCGGTCAATCGGTAGATTTGATATCTTTGAACCGTCAAGCTTTGGTGTATACCTAGACAACATAAGTCACACAATCAACCCTTGAACTGTTTTTGGTTCTCATTGTTTTGTTCGTTTCAGCCATGAACACATCTTGGTTTATAAGTGCGTAGAGAACTGGCCTTACCGGATTCTCCTTGAAGCGGCTTACACTTCACACTTACATAGGTGATTTCTAAATGTGTTATCCCATAGATACACCATTTGATATACTCTGTATCAAACTTAGAAACCATTAAAAGTCCTAATGCCTTTATCCTGGTTACTGAACATTGTCTCATCATGAGAATGGACCATAAAATAATTTTTGACAATGTTGAACCGTCATTAATGACTTTGTTTGATCTCCTTGAACCTAGATCTTGGGATCTCCAGTCTTCTAAGTAGAGTTACCGCCACAATGACTTGTCCTCGGCCATAGTCCCATTCCCTTTGATAATTTATCAACTTCCTCTCTAGTTAGGCCTTTTGTAAGTGGATCCGACACATTATCCTTTGACTTTACATAGTCAATTGTGATAATTCCACTAGAGAGTAGTTCTCTAACGATATTATGTCTACGTCATTTATGACAAGACTTTCTGTTATACATCATGCTCTATGACCTACCTATAGCAACTTAACTCTCACAGTGTATGCATACTGGTGCTAAAGGTTTGGGCCAAAATTTCTTGAGTCATTCAATTTCTTCACTGACCTTATCTAGAGACATAAAATCAGATTTCATAGTAGAGCGAGCAATACATGCCTGTTTGGAAGCTTTCCTAGAGACTGCTCCTCCACCAAGATAAAATACATATCCACTCGTGGATTTTACTTTAGTTGACCTGGTGATTCAATTTGCATCACTATATTCTTCCAATACTGTTGAATATTAGTTGTAATACAAATCATAGTTTTTAAGTATGTTTTAAATACTTTAAAACTCTTTTCATTGTCATCCAATAAGTTTGATTGAGATTACTCGTGAACCGACTCAGTTTACTAATAGCACATGCTATATCTGATCGCGTACACTTCAAGATATATATCATACTTCTCAATACTCTAGTATAATTCAATTGTCAGTTACTTTCTCCTTCATTCTTTTTTAAGTACAAAGCTCACATTTATTGGAGTCTTGACAATATTGAAATCCAAATACTTGAAGTTGTCAAGTACCTTTTCAATCACATCAACAACTTCAATGTCTTTCATATCGAAGTTACTTTCTAGCATATGCTTAGTAGCATTTATGTCAGAGATGTCTCTTTTGATGATCAACATAAAAACAAACAATGACCTTGTGATTTGGAGTGTCTTTAATGTAAAAACATTTATCACATTCATTAATCTTGAATCCATTTGCCAACATGGTTTGGTCAAATTTCTCATGTCATTGTTTGGGTGTTTGTTTTTAGTCCATAAAGTGACTTAACAAGTTTACACACTTTCTTTTCTTTACCAGGAACTACAAAGCCCTCGGGTTGTTTCATGTAAATTTCTTACTCCAATTCTCCATTTAAGAAAGTTGTTTTAACATCCATTTGACGAATTAGAAGGCCATATACCACAACTAGCGCTATTAACATCTGAATTGATGTAATCCTAGTTAGTGGATATTATGTGTCAAAATAATCAATGCCTTCTTATTGTCTAAAGCCTATGACAACAAGTCTTGCTTCGTATTTGTCAATAGTTCCATCAACTTTCTTTTCCTTTTGTAGATCCACCTTGAACCCAAAGATCTATTTTCTGGAGGAAGATCAACCAACTTCCAAGTATGATTGCTCAAGATTGGGATTCATTTTCAAGAAGAAATGTTACAAAATCAAACCCAAAGGAAGTAGATATCCTTTGACATTTACTACGCCTCTGAATCTCTCTATTAATTAAGTACATTCTCCTTTGGTTCTTTTCAAGGTCGTTTAGACCCTTCACTTGACTATCCGACGGTTCGGACTTATGAACCATAAATCCACATATTTGTAGCATATCTTATGAACATACAATCCACAGTCATAGGTCCGATTTTTACCCTTTGGGAATAAGAACTTGAATTTTTCCTAGACACCCCCACATTATGAAATATTTCAAGTTGGATTTTCCTCATTTTCATTTCTCCCATGGAATAGACTGTATTGGAAATTATTAGATCACTGTCTTTCAAAAGTTATTGCTTGTATATACTTTAAGGGGCGACAAACAATTCTCTATCAAGATACAACAAAGCCTGAACAAACAAAACTTTTCATTGCTCCTTTTCTTAACAAACAAAAGTTTTTTTTTTGTTTCTCCCTTTTTTAACAAACAAAACTTTTTGTTTCTCTCTTTCTGAATAGACAAACTTTTGTTGTTCTCTTTTGCTATAATGATAGCTTCCCCCCACAAATTTTGTGGTAAACCTGAACTTATAAGTAGGACATTCAACATTTCCTTCAAAGTTCGATTTTTTCCTATCAGTAATTTCATTAGATTAAGGTGAGTATGTGTAGTAATTCGATGGATGATCCCATTTTCCAAATATAATTCTGCAAAAGAAAATTCGTATTCTCCACATCTACCACTTCTAATCATGACAATCTTTTTATCTAACTGCTTTTCAACTTCATTTTAATATTGATTTTCAACTTCATTTTAATATTGCCTAGATGTTTCTATTGCTTCATCCTTACCATTCAGCAAATAGACATAAGAGTACCTAGTGCAATTGTCAATAAAAGTAATAAAATATTTTTTTCCCACCACGAGATGGTGTTGACTTCATATCACAAATGTCAGCGTGAATCAATACTAAGGAATTAAAATTCCTTTCAAAAAATTTATAAGAATGCTTAGCATACTTAGATTCAACACAAACTTAACATTTTATTTATTGCCCTCAAAGCTAGGCAAAATTTCTAAGTTGATCAGTGTTCGCAAGGTTTTGTACTTGACATGTCTCAAGCGTTCATATCATAAACAGTTTGACTCAAGCAAGTAAGAACAAGCAGAAATATTGAGTCACATACAAACATTGTTTAGAGTCAGCACCTTGCCAGATGTTCTTTCCAGAAGAACCTTTTCATAACCTTCAATTTGGTTATTGCACAGTTACCCATGAACATAGTCCATTGGGTCCAAAGAAAAACATACGATTCAAATGCTTCTTTTACAACACGAACATGATAGTTCACCTTTCACCAATTTTCATACTTTTCCATCAAAGAACACAATTATTTTGAGCAAGTATATATATAATTTGGTCGTTTTATACTAGTCATTTCATATACTAGTAAAGAGAGACTAAACGATCACAATATTAAATATACTCCAAGAATTTTGTGGGTCTAACATAATACAATAATGTCATTGAATTTTATATCTTGTACTTTCAAATTTAAATTAGACACTAAGTCTAATTTTTTCTTTATCACAAGTAAAGAACCTCCCACATTTTAAATATGATCTCAAAAATATTTTTCAAGTATTTGAAATTATTTTTCACATATATTTTTTCCCATGATTTCAACTTATATACCATCAAAATACACATTGGCAACATGAAGCCTTCTTTTGGAGATTTAATCCATAGAAACACCCATTGCAGGCACAAAAATCACTAATTTTATGTCACTAGTATTTTTTCTTTCTGTCATAATTAGGCATACCACTTAGTATTTAGAATGCTAATAATAAAGATTCAATCTTTATACAACTTGTTTCTAGTTTAACGATGAAGTTTTTATATTCTTCTAATCATTTAGCCTTAATATTCCTAACGAAGTTTTTAAACTCTTCAAGTCGGAATATTCCTTCAAACAGAGTGTTTCATAAATTGGTGTATTCTTCAAACTAAATGCACGGTTCGATTTATTCAGTGAAGTTCTTATATTCTTCAAATCAAAGGAGAAAAAAAATAAAATCAGAAGATTTAGTCTCCGAAAATCAGACACAATCAAATTTCACATGAATTAAAAAAAAAAAACTACAAACGTTTTTTTTTCTCCCCCAAACAGAATACATATTAATAATAATAAAAATATATTCTGAGATCATCACATAATGAACATCTAGCCTAAAATTTATGAAATAAAGCTCATAACTTATAAATGATAGAAAAAGAAATAATCAAGGAAAATAAAGATAGAACCTGATTTTTACTCCCATTAAATCATACTCTATCTGTCAGCAATGATTCCATGCAAGTCATTTTTCTTGCTAATTTTTTTCCTTTTTCAGTTTCCATCATATTCCAATTTTCCTCATAAAGCATTGAATTCAACAAGAAACTAAACTCATGTTTAAATATTGTTAGGAGACAACATCTGTTCAGTTACTTCTTCTCATAGTTAAATAAAACCAAAAATACAGAAAAAATAATTAAAGTGCACATCTTGGCCTTTATGCACAAAACAACTTTTCTCATTGAAAAGAAACCTGAAGGGGGTGCAATGCTTAAATGCACTTGGGAAGAAAGTAAAAATAATCTTACCAGTCCAAGGAAAACTTACTACAGAAAATATACTCAAACATATTAAAGTAGTACTAGTTCATCACAAATCTCTTTTATCATATGATAAAATAATTCTCTTTCTCTTATTTTTTTTTCCAACAAAAAAAACACAGAAAATAAAAGTAATTTCCCTATCACAGAAAATAAAAGTAATTTCCCTACCACAGAAAATACCAACAACAATAAATTTCTTAAGCTTGTTATCTCTTGTATTCATTAGATTAGCAAATCAGAAACAATAAAAGATGAAAAGAAAAAGAAAAGAACTATTCGAGTCCACAGAACCCACTGTGTGTCCTTAAGAAATTTAATCCCCTCAAGTACCCGAGGTTGTAGATTAATTCCTCCCAAGATAAAACGGATTAACCATTAAAGAATTAGTGGTACCTCAAACTTCGATAATTTCAATGGACTCAAAAAGACAGCAACGAATCACAAATAGACTCTATTTTATTTTGTAAGAAAATATATGCAAAAGAAGGAAAAATTTCATTATGAAAAATGAGAGAAAACCTCTCTATTTATAGCCAACAAAAGGTAGTATGAAAATATGTCAATTGTGTTTTGTCGGAAAGGTCACAACTCTTTGGAAAAGGGACAACCTTTCATGAAAGGTCACAACCCTTTGGAAAAGGTACAACCTTTCAGATGGTCACAACCTTTTAGAAAAGATACAACCTTTCGTAGAGGTCACAACCCTTCAGGAGAGTCACAACTCTTCATTTCTTATTCACACCTTTAAAACCCAACAAGGACGTGGGGTGGGAGGTTGATGAGAGAGCGAGAGAGAGCGGGGGAGTTGATTGACATTAAAGCGTGAATTGGGGATGATTTAATTGTGCAGATAACTAATTTAGAGATATGTATATTAGAAATGTATCTTAAATTGAAGAGTCTGAGAGATACCACATCAAAAGAAGTACTTAAAAGTTGATTATAGTATCACATAAATAATACACAAAAATAAAAAGATTTAAAGAGACAATCCAGATTCTTCATCCTCATCAAGTCCAGCAGTGTAGACAGTGTAGAGAGACCAAATCAAACCAAAGACACCAAAAAGGATCCAACCAAGAGTGTTGTTGCTAAGCCCAAATGGTAGCCCGGTTCCTTCAGTGCTCATTCTTTCATCAACCAAAGCCATTGCTACTGGGTTTGACATGCTTGCTGCTACTGCTGCTGCCATCAATGATTCTCCCATTCCCAACTTAGATTCAACCTTTGGCTTTCCTTCCATTGAGCATTTCACTTTTCCAACCTTGCTCATGGATGGTAATCCTGAATAAAGACGGATTCAATATTTAAACTTAATTGGTTCAAAGTAGTTCTTAACTGATATTTATACTATTTTTTAACTCCGTCCCAGTTTATGTGGCTCTTCTTGTTTCCTGAGAGTCAGTTTGACTAATCTTTGAAGCTATGCTGAATTAGATGGCTCAAAATTTATCTATTCAAAAAAGTACTATAATTTGCAATTCTTTCAATATAAAAAAGATATATTTTAAATTATTGATAAAAGTTTACATAGTTTGAATCTTGAAAAATGAAAAATATCAGATAAATTAGAATAAAATAAAGTAATCTTTAGGTGTGTGTGTTATATGTATATAAGATGAACACATGCTCATGGACCTTGGACTTAATTTAAGTTCAAATATAAGCTAAATAGTGAAAATTATTGAAAACTATATAAAAGAGACCAATAATGCCTCCCCAAACCGATGTATGAACTCAACACCGTTCTCTAACCCTAACCGATGAATGATAGACATGCTAATTAGGAACGAATTTACTTTCAGTAATCGAATTCAACTTCTTAAGATTGAGAATCGTGACAAACTAATGCTACATATTTCACTATAACTTCTAGCTGTTAACATTATCATATTTCAAAATTCATGAAATTAAACTAAAAAATGAACGTACCAAGAACAGACGAGGGGTGAGATACAAATCCCCTTTGCACGAGGGCGGCACGTGCTACTGAAGAAGTTGTGGTACAAGCAGTGATGGTTGCCATTTCTGTATTACTGAGAGAGAATGATCACAACTCCAACTTCTTTATTGATAGCAAGTAAGATGGGGCTATTATCAACTCAGTTTATTCATACACAACATACATATAATTGGGAGGAATAATAATCTCTAGTTGAAAAAGCATAACCACACCTCAACATGGATTATTTGGATTGCTCCTTATCTCATGTCAACCTATTGTATTCAGCCATGTGTCATGTCATCTAATATTAACCACTGTTTTTTTATGAAGTGGACCAACCAGCCACATCCATTCAAAACAGATATACTACACATTGTCCTATTTGGACAATCAAAAGATATTTTTTTATCATTAAAATATTTTCAATTGTTAATTAGTGTGATTTAAAATACCTACTTTTTATATAGTTTTTAATTATGTAAAGTTTTATTTTAAAAATATTGAAGATTTTATATTCAAATTCATACTAACATTAGTTAGTTTGTCTATCATATTTTGAATCTACGGGTATATACAAAAACTTTGTTGTATTCTTAAGAGAATTGCTTGTATTTTCCTTAATATGAATATGTGTAATATCTCTTTACGGAAAATTGATTCATCGTGCCTCAAAGTCATCTTTTTTTTCAATTATATTTATCCCTAACAATATGTCCATGCATTACAATTAGTAGGAGAACATGTGCAAGATCGAATTAACAAGTTTGAAATGTACATGAGAAAATTGTGCTACAATGTGAAAGAATCAGGCAAGATTACATACCTATAGTGTATTAATAACATTCTTTGCCCTCTACTTTAGAAAAGGAAAATTATAACATTTAAAGTAAATATATCGAGTAAAGCTCCTCTGAAGTCTTAATATTTTTTTATTTTTTTGGGGTAAAAAAAGTTGTTTATATTACTTATAGAATTATTTTAGCAGTTTATATAATAGATGTATTAGAGATTTTGAAAACTAAAATCAGTGTAACCCTACCTAATTAAGATCTAACAACAACACATACCTAATTATAACCTTTTCTCTTAGAAAGTAATTCAAATTGATTTTTAACCAAAAAATTATTTAACTATCAAAATTTTTACTCACGGTCAATCTGTTTAATGGATTTCTTTTAATTAAAATTTGCTATAATGGAATTTTTATTCACTATCCAAAATTTTAAAAAATGAAAAAAAAATATCTATCTAAACCATTTTGATGACTCGACCAGCTAGAAAAAAACTTGAAAACTAAGGGATCGTTTGGTAGCGTGTATTAGCAAAAATAATGCATGCATTAGTTCTGTGTACTAGTAATATCTTGTTTGGTACACTTTTTCATGCTATACACTCTATTATATATTGAGGGAATTAATATCTCAAAAGGTCACTCAACTATGGAAATTTATCCAGTAAAGTCATTGAACTTTTATTTGTATCAAAAAAATCACTCAACTTAGAACATTATATCAATAAAATCTCTCAACTAAATTTATCATTTTTAAAAAATTGACATGACAAAATAAATTATTTTTATATCATATTCATGATTAAAATAATAAATAAATAGCTCAAAATTACTATTGCATTATAAAATAAAATAATAAAAGATAAATAGCAATTTTGAGATATTAAAATACAATTTTAACTTTCATATACTTGTTTCCACTTCACCTTTAAATACATTTTTTTTTAAAAAATCTCTCCAAACGCTTACTTAATAAAAATATTTCCCAATAGAAATAAAAAAAATACTCTAACAAATAACACTAACAGAAATTTAAAAAAAATACTCGAACAAACAACACTGATATAAAACGTTAACTGCATCACAATTATTTTAAAATTTTCTCCAAATTAGTCTATCAAATGTGTCGAAACTTTTGTCTGTATACTCATGGGAATGTGAATACGAAAAAAAAACTGTATGATGATGAGGAATAAAAAATTACGAAAGACAGAAACAAAGCTGCTGAAAATATTGCCATTATTATTTTATTCTATAATGAAATAATAATTTTAAGCTATTTATTTATTATTTTAATTATTATGATTATGATATAAAAATAATTTATTTTTTCATGTCAATTTTATTTTTTATAATGATAAATTTAGTTAAGTGATTTTATTGATATAAAGGTTTAAGTTGAATGATTTTATTGATACAAAATAAAATTCAATGACTTTACTAGATAAATTCTCAAAGTTGAGTGACCTTTTGAGATATTAACGTGTGTATTACTAATACCATGAATTTCTATATATTAATGATACAATGGATTTTAACACTTTCATTAGATTAACTATGACAAAACTACCCTTAAAGCCTTTTTAAAATATTTTACTCGTTTCTTGTCTTAGTTGATACCTAATAATTATTGAGACCAATTACTCTGAATTATCAGCACTCAACTTTGTATTCCTTTCCTTTTTCAATATTAACCCCTAATTATTAGGCATTATTGATCATACATTCTTCTTCTCGAGATCACAGTATGTTGTTTCTTATGATCATGAAGCTAAACACAAAAAGGTCTCAAGTTGTTAGTTAATATTTCATCTCTTATTTAATAAATAGATAGGTTATTCAGAATACTAACAACTATTTAATTTTATTTTGGAAAAAAAAAGAGCTAATGATATTTTAACAAAGAACTTTGTTGCGATATTTAAGCAAAGAGTGGTATCTCATTTGGCGAACCTATGTGGACATTTTAAAGTGCTATATTTTAAAGTCGCACATAACACATTTTAAATATAGACACACCTTTTTTATTGGTCAAATTTATTTTTTCTTTAATTGAGAATTTGATTGTGTCAAACTCAAAAACATAGTAATTGACATCCTTATTAACATTTTAGAGTATGCACTTGGTCAATTAATTCTACTCGGTTTTGTTTGAGCACTTAGTAGACAAACCACACCAAGTCGATCATGATAAATTCAATTCAACTCAATTATCTTTACGACGTTGTATGAATATCCTACTCCATGAATGTTTCCGTTCTGCCTTTTAAAATATTTTATTTGTAATATGTCATACTCACAAATAGTAGCACTCAACTTTGATATATATTAGCATTTGTGATATTATCATTACATAAGAAAGTTAATTGACACAATTCAAAATACGAATGGATTATTTGTTACTGAGTTAGATTGTAGTGATACAACAACAATAATATATTTGGTGGAATTTTACAAGTGGATTCTGAGGAGGATAAAGTGTATGCAAACTTTATCACTACTTCATGGAGGCAGAGAAACTATTTTCGAAAGATCCTCGGCTCAAATATAGCAAATTCAAGTACAAAGAATAAGAAAACATAGCGACTAATTGATATGACAAGCAGTGGCGGAGCTAGGATTTTTAATAAGGGGGTTAAAAATTTGAAGAAGTAAACACACAAACTAATTGAAGGGGGTTCGACATCTACTATATATATATATACATAAAAAATAATTTCAACCTTTGATACGATTTTTAAAAAGACACTATCTAGTTTGTCAATGTTATTAATTAGTATAATATTTTTGTTATAAAAAGTATTTTTCATAAAATAGCTCCAAACAGGTTAATAAATGAGTCCGGAGCTGAAAGGATAAAAAAATTGAGTCAAAATTCCAAAAAGGCAATAAAAAATAAGTTTGAAACCAAAAGAGTAACATTTAAACGGAAAGGAAGATGCTGTTTAAATTGGGGTTAAAAGGTGCGGGTCCCCATGCACCTTGTAAGGCGCAAGGAGACAAAGACTTACAAGTCGTAGGCTCCTTGCGCCTTGAAAGGCGCATGGGGACCTGCGCCTTTCAATCCCAATTTAAACGACATCTTCCCTTCCGTTTAAATGTTACCCTTTTTAACTTCAAATTTATTTTTTATTGCCCTTTTGAAATTTTGGCTCAATTTTTTTACCCTTTCGACTCCGAACACGTTAATAAATGGGGGAGAAAAGGACGAAACAAATCAAAAGGAAAGTGTTTGAAAGAAACAGAAAATAACCGAGACTGAAGATTACTACTAAAAGTGTGGGCCTATGGGGCTTGCCTCTTAAATTGACAAAGTAAATCTAAAAACTCAGTTTTAATCTCTACAATTATAAATAATCACTATTGTGAAAAGGAAATTCATATACTCTATCTGTCCACTTTTAATTGTCATGATTTCCTTTTTTAAGTCAAACTATAATAACTTTGACTAACATTTTACGATGTATTTTTTCATCATACTGATATGCAAAAAATTGCGATTTATAGTACTTTTTGTATAGTTTTTGAATATCTAAATTTTTGTTTACAATATCGAATTTATGTAATATAATTTAACTTTGAAAATTAGTCAAATTGACTTTAAAAAAGCGTAAACAATTAAAAGTGGACGGAGGTAGTACTATTTTAAAAGAATTATCACTGTGAAAATTGAAACTTTAGAGGCTTGTTTGTACACAATATTTTTTTTTCTTCATATTTGACTGATTAAAATTTTCAAAAAATATTTTCAGAAGAAAAACAAATTCCTTATAAAAACCAAAAAAATAACTTTCCTAATAAAAGTAGAAAAAAATAAATTTCAAGTGATATAACGCATTTGTTTGGTAAAGTGTATTAGCAAAAATAATGCATGCATTAACTCTATGTATTAGTAGTCCCTTGTTTGATACACTTTATACTCTATTGTATATTACTAATACTATGGATTTCTAGGTATTAGCAATGCAAAGAGATTTACTACATGCATTAGCATGATTAAATACTCAATTACCCCTCAAAAATACTTTTACATCTTTTCCACTATAATTGTGGAAGATACGTTTATAAATAAATATTTTTATATAATGCATACTATTTTTAATACACCAAATCAAACAATGGATAAAAATAATCTATGCATAACTAATATAAGCATTACTAATACACTCTCTATTGAGCATTATTTTTATACACTCTACCAAATGACAATGTTGACTCACTAAGACAGGCAAACAAAGGATTTAAAGTTTATGAATTCAAAATTTTAATTTTCTAAAGTTATTGAGTTCTAAATTTATAATTTATACATATCCAATAAATTCTTTAAATACAAATATAAAATTTGAACCAAAACTATTAAATTATCAAATTCACCACAACCAATAAGCTAGGTCCCCCCCTACCTACTAATACACCTCACCTTCAATCCCAATCCTATAAACCACTGTCCCTACCACCTCACTGGCTCGCCACCTGTAAGACTGTAACCCTCATACCAAGTAACCAACTCAATAATATCTGCATAAATCATGTACAAATATTATTATTAAAATAATTTTCTATTTATCATCAAACACCCAAAAATAAATTTTAAAAACTCACTTATTTTAAAAAAAAATATTTTTCTTCGTACCAAAGTATATTATTGTCAAATTAAATGAAAAAATAGACTGTTGATGCAGCTTATTTCTCTGTTTATGTAAGTTTTTGCTTGTTTACCGCACCCACAATCGGCCAAAAACATACAGCCATGCAAAACCAAACTTTACTTCTTTTAGCAGTAATAATAACTATTTTTGTTGCTCTACAATTTCACCTATCATGTCATGTCCTTATCTGTCTCCTATCATCATTTTCCCTTTTCTCCTACGTTTCAAAATTCCCCTCTCAACATAATATCTCATTTCTTTCTGCAAAAATCAGTATTCAAATTCACTGATTTTGCCAGTTTTTGAAAGTCGGGTTTTCCCAAATTGCATTATTACTATTATTTATTCCAAGTGTGAAAGATGAAAACAGGGGTATCCAGAAGATGGATACTTGTAGACAGTAAAGGGCAGAGTAGTATATTGGATTTGGATAAATATGCTATTATGAAAAGAGTTTCAATACATGCTAGAGATCTTCGTATTCTTGATCCTCTGCTTTCTTATCCTTCTGCAATATTTGGAAGAGAAAAAGCTATTGTACTCAATTTGGAGGTGCACTTAACCTTTAATTTAAACTTTCGAAGTTTGATTTCTCAAATGGACGCTCAACTAGCTGTTATTATCTCGACTTTATGAGAGAATAACTATTAGTTGAGTAACCCTATTTTGTTACTATGATTTACTTTTTGGTAAGAAATCTAATTGTTGTGCTTTTGTTGTTTTGGCTGGTTTGTTCACTGACTTCAGCATATCAAAGCAATTATTACTGCAGAAGAGGTAAATTTCTATTGCTTTCTACATTGCCAAACTACCAGATTTTCGAGGCGGTGATGAATTCAAATATAATTTTACATTATCAGTATAATTTATGTTGTTGTAGGAGGTTACCTGCCTTGTTTTTGAGGTTACTAATTTCACTTATTTCCGAGTACGGTAATTTGTAACATTTTAAAAATTTTCTTTACATAGTTAGGGGCCGTTTCGTAGAATATATTAGATAAAATAATATATGTATTTAATCATGGTATTATTTAATCCTTTGTTTGATATGGATTTATTTAGTATTATTAACACATGGATGAGTATGGTTAAAGACAGAATTGTCCTTAATAGACTAAACCAAAAAAATAATCTAGCATTACTAATCTCAACACTACTAATACACTCTATTCAGTATTATTAACACATGGATGAGCACGGTTAAAGACATAATTGTCCTTAATACACCAAACCAAAAAAAGATCTAGCATTACTAATCTCAACATTACTAATACACTCTATTCAGTATTATTAACACATGGATGAGCACGGTTTAAGACATAATTGTCGTTAATACACCAAACCATAAAAAGATCTAGCATTACTAATCTCAACATTACTAATACATTCTATTATATTATTAACACATGGATGGTCACGGTTACAGACAGAATTGTCCTAAATACACTAAACCAAAAAATTATTCAGCATTACTAATCTCATCATTACTAATACACTCTATTCAGTATTATTCTTAATAAACAATCCCTTAGAGTATTGAAGATAAGTTCATTGGGAATATATGATTATCCTTTATAACTTTCTTCATTTTTGTTTAATAATAAATGTATATCCCATTGTGTGTGCTTTATTTGATTGAGGTAGGTATTGATTCGTGACCCAATGGATGATAATGTTCTTCCTGTTGTTGAAGAACTTCAAAGAAGATTGCCATTACCAGCTATTAGCTTAGGAGAAGGTGAAGATGATGATCAACCTGTTGTTAATGGGACACAAAATGAAATGCAAACCGTTGAACCAACTGGTATGCATCGACTGCTTCTTCTTTTGGTGGTTCTTTTTTATCGTTTCTTAGTGTTGAGTCGTTGATTACTATTTGTTCTTTCTATGCAACACGATTGCTAATCATCTGTTCCTATTATTTGTGGATATGATGCAGAGTTTCCTTTTGAATTTCGAGCTTTAGAAGTAGCACTAGAAGGAGTATGCAGTTATCTTGACACTCAGACACGAGAACTAGAGACTGCTGCTTACCCGGCTTTAGATGAGCTCACCTCCAAGGTAAGATAGTAAATCAATACGTTACACGGACAATATGTTAGTAATTAGTGCAACTAACTACCTAAACTATGCATTAGTAATCTGAAAGAGAGTGTGGTAATCGTTTGAAACTGGTCAAATTGCCTACCTAAATAGTAGATAAAATTTGTTTGGTTTGAGATTATCTTGATTATTTTGCATTGAGTTGTTCTAATTATTGTTAATCAGCTGCTCTTGAAAGTCATATCTACTTGCCACCAGCCCACCATCGAATGTCCCAACAAGTTTCTGTTGTTCGATAGGTTGACATGTTATATATGATGATTTCGTCATTGTTTTCTTCCAAAAGCAGTGGATTAGCACCTTCGTTTTCTAAATGATTAAAATAGAACCAAGTTTAACAGTGGAAGATCTACGGGATGAAAACGCTACTTTTAGCATTCTCCCACTTGTCTATGGCTTGAAAGTGAGAAGGGAAGAAAGGGAAAAAGATAGTAATTGGTTTCTTGCAACGTTATGCTAAGCACGGACTTAAAAGACAGTGTTCTTAGAAGTATTATCATCCGTATAAAAGAGGGAATTACAGAGTCTTTGTAGGTAAGGGAAGTGATCACTTGTTACTGATGGATGGATTAATGAAGTTTTATGGCAAAAACTTGCAATCAGATGATTTGTACTTACCTCACAACAGAATCAGGTCGAATGCAGTTGTAAGAATTATCCCATAGACTTATGGTGCCATTTGATTGTATCATCAGTCCACCTCCCCATATACGTCAACCAAGATTAGTTTATACTACGACCTTGCCCGATTGTTTTGTATAAATTGAATTGACAAAATGTCCTTCCTCAATTGTTTGTTTCATCCCAAGCACAATTAAGGAAATCATTGTTAGTTAGTTTAATGATAGCATTTTGGTTTTGATATGTCTGTGCTGCACACATATATTGTTCTCTCAAAGTTCTCCTGCAATATATACATCATTATCATCTATTGAGTGTATACGTACATTGTTTCCCAAGTACCTTATCTTCTAATTTGTTTACTAATTTGCAGATTAGTAGTCGTAACCTGGATAGAGTGCGTAAATTGAAGAGTGCAATGACTAGGTTGACTAGTCGGGTTCAAAAAGTAGGTCTCTCTTTTTCATCAACATGTTATGTCCTGAAACGTACCAAGATGTTCTGGTCTATGCATCGGCTCATGGACTAAAAATTTAGTGTCGCAAAGGAACAAGATTGAGTTCATCTAGAGCTGAAAGTTTAACTAACGTAATTGAATCTAAATTATGCCAATTTCTAGGTCAGGGATGATCTCGAACAACTTCTTGAAGATGATGGTGACATGGCTGACCTTTACCTCTCAAGAAAATTAGTTGCCGGAGTTTCATCCCCCTTGAGTGGCCAGGTGGCACCTTACTGGTCCCCTGATACGTCCTCAATATGCTCAAAGTTATTATCCAAAGCAAGCAGGATCAGCGGGATAACTCATGAGGAGACTGATGTTGAGGAACTTGAAATGTTGCTTGAGGTAAGTATTATCACGAACTTACACACTTTGGCATAATTAATATTGATCAATAACTACATGCTTTTGCAGGCTTACTTTGTGCAAATTGAAAGCACGATGAACAAATTGACAACGGTAAGAAAATGAAAAAAAACAGAAACCTGATGCCCTTTACATACACCAAATGAAATAACGAACTGATCATTCAGAACTCTAATTAAATAGTGATACTGGTGTTCCTTTCTCCAGTTGCGCGAATATATTGATGACACCGAGGACTATATCAATATTCAGGTTACTACTCTGCACTGATTTAACTTGTTTGATGCTAAAAGCTTCTAGCTTTAGGAACTATAGACAAAACTAAACAGTAAATTCTTTGTTGCGTGCAGCTGGACAATCATCGAAATCAGCTGATCCAGGTATGCTGAAACGTGTACTGTCTTGTTAAATATCAGACTATTACTAGATCCATTCCGCTATATTCACATAATGCTACTCATATGATCTGTTGAAATGGCGAATAAATAGTAATTTCTGTTGATTGATACCGCAGTTGGAGCTGTTCCTGAGTTCTGGTACAGTTTGTTTGACAGTGTACTCCTTGGTGGCTGCAATATTGGGAATGAATATTCCAGTTCCATGGAAGAAAGACCATGGCTACCTTTTTAAATGGGTGCGCATACTCGACATATATTCTTTTTCTAGCAGTATATAATATCACGAATTTAATTCAAAAGTATATAGAAACTAAATTCTTAAAGGGAAGCTTCGGAGCAACAATAAAGTTGTCTCCATTGTGGCTATAGAATCAGCCATTGATGCTTGCGTCAAGGTAGATTGCCTACATATCACACTCTCTTGGTATGCGATCCTTCCCTGGATTCTGTGTGAATGCAGGATGCTTTGTACACTCAGAATCTTTATTTTTTTTTGGTAACACTTGTATTTATATTGCAGGTGGTCATTCTTGCTGGAATTGCTTCTGCATCAGTTTTCGTATCAATAATTACATATGCTAGGCACAAGGGCCTTGTTGGATCTTAAATCTTAATAATTACTCCTTCAATCTCTATATTATAATATAATAATACATCCTACACGTCAACATGTTTAAATTTAATTTCTAGATTGCAACTTCGAGGAAGAGGCAGAGTCAGGATTGGAAATAAGAGGATGCAAAAATGTCACAAGACGAACTTATGACCTTAAAGACATTTTTGAACTCTTCTTTGCCACTCTGCTAGAAGATTGTTTTGTATTGATTAATTCAACAATCAATATATATATGTATGATAAAATATATATAAAAATAAAATCTCACGCACTGACAAATGTAATTTGTTGATCAGCGGATTCAATTGACCACCCTTGAGCTAATGTGACTCCGCCACTGGTTGCAAATAAATCACTCGTAGGTTTCAACAACAATGAAAAAAAAAGAATTTAAGGATGGTCTACAAGCTACAACAATTTCTTTTTATTTTTGTAAACTTCAATTTGCTCCACCTTAATTCCCAAAGGGGCTATATACACATAAATAACCTATATATTAAAGAGAATAATAATATACACAAAAGAAACTATTTATAACTTAAAATCCAAATTGGAACTATTTGTGATATATTTATTAAAAAACTATAAAGAAAATAACAAGTGACAGTCACACATACACGCACAAAAGGGCGTTTATACATGGGAAACGTTTACATATTACTCCTCCCTTCCACTTTTACTTGTCTAATATATTAAAAATAGATGTTCATTTATATTTAATTTGAAAAAGTAAGAAATAATTTATTATATATATCTATTTTATCCTTATTATTAAGTGAAAATTATAAAAATTTACGACTTAAGGCTTTAATTAACATCATAATCATATAATTATTTATAATTATGAACATAGTTTTTAAATTACAAACATAACAATTTTATTTATTTCGTACTTAAATTAATTATTTATTTATTTTATTTTCCTCTCTCCAATTTTTTGTTATTTGTGCCTAAATTAATGGGTGGATACTAATGGTTTTAAAGTTTTTAGTTTTTTATCTTTCCTACATCTACACGTTTTGTACAGTTTTGTTACGGTAAGTTACTGTGCTTCTTATAATTAAAATTATTTGTTTACCTTTTTTAAACCATCTATTCTCGTGCCTATCTCTTATTTTAGGATAACTATTCAATTTATTAGTAATATTATAATAAGTATTATAATTATATTCCTTTTTAAACTATCAATGCAAAAGTAATTATTACTTTATTGTACCAAAAAATCAGAACTTTTTCACTGATATTAGCGATTGGTTTATGTCAAGGAAACTATCCGTCATTGTTCATCTTCCCAACTTGCTCCTTCTACATTCACTGTTCACACCATATTCCCCATCACAGTCTCCACCATAACCTTTATATCATTTCCGTTTTGAGTTTGTTTCAATGAATATTACTCTGCGAAAAAGCCCTAGGTTAAATAATAAAGCAGTTGTAGTGGTGGATAGTCCGCCTGTTTTATGTTCCAGACCTTCGTATGAGTTGAATGAGTTCACACAATCCCTTGATAAAGATGGTGTATCAGCTGTTAACAACATGGGTAAAAGAAAGAATGAATGTATTGTTATTCATTCTTCATCATCTAGCAAATAATGTGTTCAAAGTGTGAACTGCAAATAGTTATGGTGAAACATTACAGTTCAATGTGATGTAAATTTTTTTATTTTTTTTTGTAAGTTAATTTATGTTTATAGTTTTATGTTTGAGTTGTCTTATATTACCAAATATCCAGCCATAAATTACACCAATTTTTTTTTGAATAATTTTAATTTTTATACCAATATATTTAACAACCAATACATTACCAGAATGTTGTATTTCATTGTGATGTATAATTTACTTTTACAACTGTATTAATTATTTGTCGTTTATTGTGGTTTAAAATCAAAAGCTTTGGTGCTTTTTACTGTACTTTTTTTTATGTACATAAAAAGTTATTTAGGTAAATACTCTCTACTAACGAGCAGCTATTTTGCTCTGAACTTTTGTCTCTTTTATTCACCAAGAAAAAGACTACGTGTTAGACTAACATGCAATCACAAAAGTTATTACATACTTTCACCAACATTTATAAATTTATGTTATAGTCTACGTGTTTGTTTATATTATCAACTATTCAACCGTATATACAACCAATTTTTTTACGAATACTTTTCTTGATTTTTATACCAATACTAACTGCTAAAATAAAATTGAAATATTGTATTCCTTGGTGGTTCAAAACTTTTTTCCTGCACGTCACTTATTTGTGTGTAGTTATTGTTGTGTAGTAAATGTATTGGTAATTTCATTGTATTCATAATTATGTGTTTTATTGTGTTGTTAAACTTCATTTTTTTTTACATTTATGTAGGTTTAAAATAAGTCTAATGTTACATAAACATGTATATTTAAAGGCTAGTTTACATACTAACAAACAATTAACCTCTAATTTAAAAGTTTAATGTTAACAATGAAAACACCATCAATACACATTAGCCTCCACAGTTGTACCAAAGTATGTAATTATTGCCAAAGCACACCTGCATTTGTTCGAAAATCAAAAAAATATGTCAACTGCAATGTTCTATGTAAATACTAAAAAAAAACAAAAACTAACAAAACAGACACCAGTCTTAGATTTGCTTCTCATTTTGTGGGCAAGTCTTCTTGTTATGCCCCGGTGTACCATATTTACTACAAGTGACTTTACTCCTTTTGTATTTTTCTTCGTTGAATCTTTTTTTACGGTTGTTGCTTGGTGGTCTGTCTGGCTGTTTTTTTTGCAATTGGTGGTAGCACTATCTCTTCCAAAATATGCATTGGAACATCCCAGGTGCTTTCACAAGGCAATGGTTCAATTGGAATTGCATAAGTATCCAAATAATTCTTATTACTGTAATATCCAAATATACGACGACTACACAATCAGAAACTTTTTTCAAATAAATCTTATCAAACGTACTTAATTTATCAATATATATGCTCACAATTGGTGTTTTTTAATCTCACAAAATACCAAAAATTATTTCAAAGTATGTACCAAAATTTAACAAAACTACGGTACCAAATATATACCAAAAAATTAATATGTTAATATACGCCATGATCTAAGTCAATACTTGTATCAGCATTAACGTCCCAAGTGTTGTTATTACTTTAATCTTAATTATGGTATTCTTCAAAGATATGAAAAGTTTCATGATATTTTATCTATTAGTGCCAATCTGTACTACACCTATGGAAATAAATTATACAATTCAAAATATATAGCTTGTTGATGTCCACTAAACACCAACTTGTCACACAACACAATTTATCTCAATGATTGTACAATTTTATACCCAATAATATACCCAAAAAAATTAAAAATCTTTGATTTTACTTGCATATCACTTAGGGTATTTACAAAAGAAACAACAACAAACAAATTCACCAAAAAATACAACGACTACACCATCAGAAAACTTTCTCAAAAAAATCTTATCAAACCTACTTAATTATCAATAAATTTTCAAACATAGTTGATGTTACAAAAAAACATGATTTTGCCGCTTAAAAATAAAATTCAATTTAGAGCACACGGTTTTATATACCCAATTTAAATGGTTCAGATCCGGATCTTCTTATTATAACTTATTTAGAATCAATTTTATGAAGTAAAATCGAATTTATTATAGTTCACACGTTAATTAAAACACCTTCGTCCACAAAATAACATATACGATGATGATAGTTCACACGCTGAATAAAACAACACAAAAATACACCAACTTATAGTCATAAAGCTTACCTGTTTCGTCCCATCGCCCGTTGTGTTGTAGTAGAATCGATACACAGTTGGTGTCCATTATTGAAGAAACTTTCAGAATATGGAGGTTCATAGGTTTTTTCTTCTTTTTTTTTTGGTAAAAAGTTATTAGTTTATGATAGAGAATATAATGAACTTTTTTTAGGGGGTAAATCATGGCATTAACTAGGGACTTTTTTTTTTAACGTTTTTTTATTGGTTTAAAACCATTATGATAAGGAACACGTAACTATATTGGAGTAAATAGTGGGGAAAAAATCGTTGGTTTAATACGATTTTTTTTTTCCTTTTTTTTTTCTTTTATAGATTTGCTATTTTTGAAAAAAAACTATTGCTATGTAGATGAAAACTAAAACTACTGCTATATTATTGTTATTAAGACTATATAATTGTATAGTTAAGTTTTTTGCCCTATTATTAAATACTAATCATTTTTCATTATTTAATGACTTACTATAATTAAAAATAGTGAAATTGTCATTTACTCCTCTAGGTCCTTTTGAATCAGCACCTTCCAAGACGTTCTCACTTCTCGAATTAGTACAGGTCCAAACCAAACAAAGTGATTCCATTTCATCTCTCTTTCCTTTTTGGATTCTGAGGATGTCATATGATTTCAACATTATTTATGAGGAACCGGACAGTGAAGCCTCCTCCTCAGTTAAAGATGTCTCTGGTTTGGACTCGATTCTTTTTTTCAATTTCAAAAATCAACTAACAAAAGAATCAATAGCTAGCCAGATGACTCAAAACGTCTCTCTCACCCAAATAAATTAAAGCCTCTTTCGTAATTCTTTTTGGATTTGTCTTTTATGAATGGAAGTAAAGCCTCATTTGAGGCTCAATTAGCGTAAAAAGCTACCTAAACTGTTGAACTGATTGTCCATGTGCACGAGCAAATAATAGATTGTCCTTGTCATCTATTCAAGGATGAATTAATTGCCTTTGGTTTCTTCTAATAGCAAATTTATGGATTTATTATTTTTTTAAAGATGTGTCAGGTCAAATATGAATCGACGGAGTACTACATTTTTCTTCTAATGTTGAATTCTATAGAATCTCTTTACTCGTTAGATACATGTTAAAAGAGGAATTAACATCAATTCCTGTCTACCTCTTAAAGTGGTTAAGAAGTTTTGGGACCAAATGGTAACACAAAAAAAAATTGAAAACAAGATTACAAGGACTACAAAGTTGTTGTGTGGCTGGCACGAGGTGACACTTTATGGCAGGGAGACTCCAATTAATGTCATAAGAGAATTATTAGGACACATCATTGAAGTTTGAAACTACAATTAAATTAAGATCTTAAGTTGCAAATAATTGTTACATATAATTTAGCCGGCTATAACAACTTTTTTCAAGTTATCGTATCAGATTTGATATAAAGATCTACATGTTGTTGAAATCAACTTTACCTATTTATACTATCACGGTGTGTGGCGTTGAACTATTTAAAATCGAATCGAAACTGATAATCTGAACCCAAAAAATATTATTGATTTAATGATTTCAATAATAATTTAAATTTTTTTTGTCGGGTTAACGGTTTTAATTTTTTTCTTAAGGTGTTAACCGATAATCTGATGGTTAATTAATAAATACATTGTACCTTTTGATATATAAAGTTCTTTACTTAGAATTTAGTTTCATACTTTTACTTCTCATTGTCTCAAACTCTTAGTTATTCTATAAGGTGCGAATATTTGCTTATGAGCAGAATGCAAGATGTTAACTCATGTTCATAGTTACATCATTTGATTTGTCACTTTGTTTATAAGTGATTTTCATTGAATAAATTTTTCGTGTGAAATTTTAAAGGTTGAACCGATAAATGATCAATTCTATAGCGATTTAACATGTTTATAAATCGATAACCAATAAATCATACTGATAAATCTCAAACTCAAATCCTAATGTGATGTATTAGTCAGTATCAATATTTACACCAAACTAAATAGTTTAACCTTCAAAGTTGAAGTTTAACATGAAAATACATATTATTTCACTATGATTAATTAATAAATATATGTGCAAAAGACACATATCTTACATTTATTAATTTGATGTATTCAAATAATTAGTGTCAGTAAACTCTTATCATGTGGTGAGATGAATAAATCAATCCTCCATTTTTAATTATAAATTTAAGATTCAAACCTTGAGAATGGATAAATCTCTTACAGGGAGCATTGCCTCCTTTAATAAACCTTATATAAAGTATGAATTTACATCAATCGAGCCAGTAAATATCAAATATGATATGACCATAACCTTTTCTTAAATTAATAAATACAACTTAAACTCAAAAAATAATGCACTAAAATCAAACAAGATGATAAAGTGGGTTCCACTTAGCACATAGAACTGCCTCGTGATACACCCCATGCCTTTCCACATTGCCCCACTTTAAGAAGCTTCCTTTTCATGTCAACAATTGCTAACTCACTCTTCGACTTTCTTGCTGCCTTTACTAAGGAGAAATCGTCATGATAATAGTAAATCATTTGTATTTGTGATATATTTAGCGGTCACATATACCATTATCGATCAGATATATAAATCAATTGTATATCTTTTTCAGATCTCGCTCGCCTCTTTCCTCTCTCTCCCATTCTCGCTCACCTCTCTCCTCTTTCTAGTAGCTAATTTTTTACACGGATCAATTGAATTTGTGATATAGGCCAACCACTAGTTGTTGCTCGAGGCCATGCTAGAGCTTCTTCAATTGATCCACCAACAATTCATGATAAGAATAAACATAAATATCGAAAAATAAGACTGCAATCTAACTAATTCAACCTTTTGGTTCTATTTTTATTATATATATACATATACATATATTAAAATATCCTATAGTTTTATTTGATATAAATTATCTCATACAAAAGATAAGATAAATTATTCAAGTTATAACCTTAATTTTAAACCAAAACGACCCCTCAAGGTACAATATATACAACTCCTTTGGAATGTGGTTACCGCATTTTGACGGAGTTGGAGTTTTTACATCTTTCTAGTACGAACATGGAACCGAACCGCATTACTCTGTTTTTGAAACACGTCGATTCGTATGCAATAAATTTAACTCGACAAATCATGGATAGAATATTTTTTAACCATACTACACGGACTATAATTACATGCATTTCGATTAATTTCACAAAATATCTATTATTTTTCAACAATTAAATTTAAGACTTGATAATTCTCAACTCAATTTGTTAATTATTAGGTCACATCATTGATGCAACTTCTAGGAGTATAATTTTTTTCTCTCTTGAAGTATTCATTAACGCATCTTAATGTTAATGAGTAAGAGTTACTGTTAATTAAACTTAAAAACACTTTAATCATACTAAGTACTCCCTCCGTCCCAATTTATACGACACTTTTCATTTTTCGAGAGTCAAACAATTTAAGTTTGACTGGGAATTTGCGCATGGAATTTTCAATTTTTTTGAAATGAAATTTATATATTTATAAACTACGTAAAAAGTACTATAAGTCACAATAATTGATAATTCAAAATATTTAAAAGATATATGAAAAATTACCGTCAAAGATAAACTTGTTTGAATCTCAAAATTCAAAAAGTGCCACATAAATTTGGACGGAGAGAGGATTGAAAATTTAAATGCAAGATAAATAAACTTTAGGAAAAAAATATTTCCCCGTAGCACACACGCATAGGCTAACGTGCGCCGTGATATGCAATTAATCCCTAAACTACCTCTATCTGGCCCTTTAGCAACTCCGCCGTCACGCATACGAAACACAAACGAATATTAATCAGCCCGTTCTCCACACCGCATTTTATCACTCAACCCTCTTATATAACCATATAGAATAGTCTCGTTTCAATTTATATGATATTAATTGGCTTTGAATTTAAATTTATAATTTAAAATAAAATTTAAACATTTGAGTGTTACTTATAATATTTTAAAAAAAATTAAATTCATTTTTATTATAAAATGACAATAATTTTTATGATCAAATTGAAAAGAAAGCTGCACCAACATAAATTGAAACGAAACGAGTAATAATAATAATTACAGTGATTAGAGTTTAGAGTAATATAAAGAAAAAACACACACAGAAGTACTTGGTTTCGTTCATGAGCTATTCTCCTCACCCACCCACCCCCAACCGAAAACACAGTCGATTTCGACTCGCAAACGCTGTTATAAGTAGACAAACAACAAGAGATCATTCAACACATTCCCATTTACCCCCAAATTCCAAATCCAAACCCAAATTTCTTCCAAATCTCATCAGATTCAACGCTCCCGAATCTGTAAGCTGAGAATTGAGACTTCCGTTTTCTGGGTTTAATGCAGATAGAAGAAAGTGATGAATGAACGTAAAACTATATGTGTTATGTAGCTGTTTCTAGCATGCATCGCTTCACTACGTAGATTTCTCTGATAATAGAGAGGTAGATAATATATTATGACGAATCAATTGGTGAAGGTGAAGAGGGATGCGATTGCGGCATGCATGACATGCCCTCTTTGTCATAAGCTCTTCAGAGATGCAACTACTATTTCCGAATGTCTTCATACGTGTGAGTCACTTTTCTCTTTTCTCTAGCTTAGCTTATATGGGTCAATGTTATCCGTTTGAATTTTGAAATGGTTTTGATTTTTCCGATTACACTGTTTCTAGTTGGTTTTACGATCTGGGTTTTGCTCTGTTTGCATCATCTTAGCTGGAGATAGTGGTTTACCCATCTGGGTGTTTCGTCGGTGTTCTTTGTTTGCTCATTGTTTGAACGATTGTAAGGGAATTGTAATAGAACATGGGATATTTTTGGGTCTTTTCAGCTAAATGGGAACGGGATATCTGTTTGATCGATCCCATTGGGAAATTGGTGATATATATGGATGGTTTCGTTTCAGTGATATTTGTTTATTGATGTTGATTGACTTCATTTATTTGTATCCTATGATTCTTTTTTGGGTTTTCTGTTGTGGCAATTTGATCTCATTGACAAATTGGAGCGCAGCGTAGGTGCTAATTTATGGTTGTTGCTTTATGCCTGTGTTTTGTGCGGAAGTGATTGTTTGTTATGAGATGTTTCTTTGTTCATGTAAGTATTCCTTTAGAAACTTACACTGGTTTATATTGTGTGAAGCATCTTGTTGGATGAATGAGTTGAACTTTGCTTACTTTCTTCTCGTTCCTTTTAAATAAAGCTTAGTGTCTTTGCATTTTGGTTCGGGTATTATCGAAGCTCGTGATTGTTTCTGCAAAAAAGATGACTACTGTTGTGACACTGTTCCTTCTGGAACTTTACTCAGTTTGCAGGAAATGCATCTACAAGAAGCTGTCTGATGAAGAAACGGAACACTGTCCACTTTGCAATATTGACTTAGGATGTGTTCCTTTAGAGAAACTGAGGTCATATTATCTTCTAGCTCTTGTTCTTTTCCTTTTTCCGTAAATGCAAAAAGTTGCTTAAGTACTCAGTTGACATATTAGTTTCCGTATGTTTAGTTAGCCAGAGGTTATATGCCTGGCTATACATGTTGCCTTCATACTTATTCACTGACTCAAGATTGTGCCATGTTTAATTTGAGAGCAATGTGACATGTCCACCACAGTTGGGAAGTTCTTTCCTCCACCTCATTCACATTTCTTCTTTATGCACTCCATCTTCAAAGAGACAGGCATGCTAGCTTTTTGTTGACGTTTTGTTTTATCCGGAGCCATTTTTTTATAAGGTTTGTTGTTCTTGGAGATAGACAATTAGGTTTTCTCTGAATCTCATAGTTCTCTATGGGATAGTTTGCTTCTAGTGTGTCACAATAAATGACTGGAGACTTACAGTAACTGTAGTACATGTTTAATCAATCATCAATTATGTTTTAATCTGAAATTCGCTAGGATCTGCAATATGAATCCTCTATATCTGTTTGAATCTATTTAAGCGAGTTTCACTCCAATACTACATAATCCGCCTCTTAAAGCATATCAGGACTTCCGTAAAAGTATTAAGTTCTCTAAATTTTACAGTTGTCTCCACAATGAGTGCAACTCTTTTATCAGACTAAAAAGTTTGTCTTTTGGTGGAAACCTGACATAATGTTCGCAACGGCTAGGCCTGAATCCCAACTAGTTATGTAATCTATGTGGATCCTTTGCTTTCACCATGTTTTGCACTTACTAAGTCCACATTGATCATGAGGTCTTTGAGACAATTCCCTCAATGGGTTTAGGTTTGCCTCATCTCCTTTTAGTACCTTCAATCATCATAGTGTCGCAACTACAGACTAGTGTATTTTGAGGTCTACTTAGTGACATGGTTAAACCATCTCAGATGAACTTCTCTCATTTTTTCCTGTGTGCTATTAGTTGCACCCTTTGTCAGATGTGATCATTTCTCTTGTGGATATGTTAGGTCTTTAAGGCCAAATATTCACCCCATATAACAATGTTGATCCCACAACTGTTTATAAAATTTATGGTTTGATCAATTTACGGACTTGGATCAGTATTTACAATTAATTAATTCCGGGTACTGTTTGGAGGTTCTGCAAAGTAAGACCAAAAAAGGTACGGACTTGGATCAGAATTTACAATTAATTCCTGGTACTGTTTGGAGATTCTGCAAAGTAAGACCAAAAAAGGTAACAAGAAGAGATTGATTTTCGAAATATAGGGAGGAAAACTTGGAAATAGACAAAATTAGGAGACTTCTACATATAATAATTGGAATCTGTTGCTGTTGGATTTAAAGTTCACTTCTGAATATCTTAGAAATCTCTAGAGTAGGGAAGGAGAGGAAACATTCGAGAGATTGGAGTTTAGAGAGTAAACTATGGTATGCGGACAATAGATAATGACGGATGTTTCATTAATTAAATGAGTGTGTGTGTGTGATGATAGATAAATGTTATTAATAAAGTACCCAAATGCTGATATGTTATGAAGTTTCACCCGTTACATTAGGCTCAACCCAGTTAATCTTCATTTTCTAGCACAATATTGTTTTGTTTTTTCAGGCATGTATCTTCCTCTTATGCATATTGTATTTACTTCCACAGTTGAATGGAAGATGAATTTTCCTGAGAATGGCATTTTTTTTATGAATTATTTTACAACAGGCCAGATCATAATCTGCAAGATGTGAGAGCAAAGGTATTCCCTTATAAGAGGCGAAAGGTGACTGCACCTGAAATTGTGCCTTCAGTAGCATTGCCAGTTAGGAGAAAGGAGAGATCGCTCTCATCACTTGTGGTCAGCACTCCAATAGTATCTTCACAAACTGGAATAACAGGAAGAAGAACAAAATCGGTGGCAAGAAAAACATTACGGGGTTCCAACTTTTCAATTGAGAAACCTCTCAAGAAAGAAGAAGGTTCTGGAGAAGATCAGCTGGATAGCTCTAGCTCACTTGAGACTTTGAACAAGTTCACTCAGAACATAAGGCTGGTAAGTCATGTTCTTCAGATGTTAGGTGTGGTGCCTAAATTTGGACTTCATTAGGTCTTATCCTTGGCAATGTTTTGCACAGACCTGCAGTAATATTGTTACAGTCAATCATGTCAATCTTTTTTTAATCTTTTTTTGCAGAATTCTTCCAGTGCTGAGCCTTCTAGCCACTCTAGACCTGATAAAGAAACTGAAAATGGCAGTGAACAGTGGAAAGGCAAAGTTGATTTGTGGAAACCTTTAAATTGTTTGGTGGAAGCAGCAAACAGGAGCAAATCTTCGAGGTTTACCTCACAGGGTTCTACTGCTAAGTCAGAAGGTCTGCGTTCCCATGACCATGAGGGTCATGTCCGTAAAACTAAAGTCAAAGAACATGGACAGAAATTGAAGATTAAGGATGACAATAATAGTGATCCTGCTCCTCCAGAATTTGACAAACCTAAAAAGTCGCGTAGAATTCGCCAAAAGAAGGCATCATTTTTCGGAGAGTTTGATATTACACCGCAAACTGTACTGGATGCAACCACTGCCAGATGTGAAAGGAGAATCTATCCGATATGGTTCTCATTGGTGGCCTCGGAAGACCAGTGAGAATCTGCTTTATCTTATAGAATTTTTCTGTTTTACTTTTTCCACAAACAAGATTGAATTTCCCATGTTTCTAATTCTCCTAATGAATTGTCAGGGAGGGAGATGCACCCTTGCCACAGATTTCTGCAAGTTACTTGAGAATAAAGTAAGTTCGTTTTATTCTGTGAAACAAATGTCTTCTTCTGATGCTCTTAGTATGCCTGTTAGTTCTTATAATTCATAAAGGTTGCCCCAAGAATATTTTAGCTGCATGAATTTTGGTTCTTACAGCCTTAATAATCCTTTTCCTCCCCTCTCCGAGGTACAATTCTGCAACTTGTCTATTTTTTTGGTGGCTCTGGGGAAGTCACAGTTACGTTGCATAAAGATAGAGAATATAAGTTAATTATGGTAACTACTTAATGTTGCTTCAGAATCACCGAAACTGACTTTTAAAGTAGGATATGCTCTAAATGAGAGTACATGCAATGTGCTGTGATGACAAGCCTGGCAGTTGATTTAAATTACCTTTATTTTGTGCATTTGATCACATCTGATCAGTAAAGGCATGCATCATTTAGGGGGGAACCAGCAATGATCAGGAAAGACATTATCTAAATTGAAGTTGTTAATTGTACTCAGGAGTTGTTCGTGACTTTCTTTGTTCTAACATAAAATGTTAGTTTATTGGGTTAGTATAATCAGATAGGTCGCTATTCATTTCTCCCTATATTTGTTTGTGAAATTTTGATTAAAGTAATCTGCAAAAAGTAAAACCTTGTCATAGATGTACATTCCTTGAATGTTGCACATACCTGTCAACCACTGTTCACTTGAATAAGTTCGGTATTGATGTGGTTGGCCTGTATCAAAATGAATGTCGTGCCTTTTGCTTGGCCATGTGAAACTTTCACCTCCGAAATGAAACTAAAACTTATTATTAAGGGTTCATGGTGCTATGCTTACACCTTCCAGCTACTAACAAAACCAAAGATACTCTATACTCTCCAACCACTAAACAAAGCATGCTTAATCTACCACCTCACTTTAGACCCACTTTTCATAAAAGAACCACAGTTTGATAACCATTAAATCCGTTGTTGTTAGCTTCAAAATCGGTGGCTAATAGCCCGCAACTCTACAGATTCTTCACTCAAATACCAAATTTAGTTCATACAAGGACTCAAATTCTTAACATGCGCCTACCACTCATACCCATTTAACGAAATCCATCGGGGCATAAAAGAACCATCTTTGAACTCCAACCTAATAGATATACCAAGACAATATTTTATGTGAACGTTTCTTCTCATTATTCAATTTTACCTGGAGATCTTTAATGGTTTTCCAGAAACAATGAGGAATCTGGTCTTGCTTTTGTTATGTTATTTCAAAAATTAAAAATAATATCTGCCACAGCTCTCACATCTCTTTTCCTCTTGTTATTTTGGTTAATGATTTCTATGTTGTTGATGCCTTTTGTTTTGGTCTTTTATGTCCTTGATTCTTTTTTTATGTTTTTTATTCTTCATTTGAACTTTTGTTTTGTTTGATAAGACTTCGTTGTTGTCTTTCTAGAACTGTTTGATATCCTTTTGTGGGTAGGTTTTCTTAGTTGGTTTTTATTTATCTTCTTGCTCAAGGCAAAATGCATTTTTCGGGTACCACAAATCTAGTCTAAGGACAGTTTTGGTGGGCAAGTTCTGTAGGTTCTCTTTAGCTCTGCCTATCAATTTATGTTTGTTCGTTGAAGCTTTCCTGCGTGCTGCGTTTTCCATTATTCGACTGTTCCCACTGCACCAGCTGGTTAAACTCAGTTGGGTGCTGTTTGGGCCCTTATACTTAACCTGAGAAACCCGTGTGGGCAGAGAGCAACTGGAAATGGCATGCACTAAGATGACCCTTGTGCTTAGATGACTGAATACAATCATAAGTGCAAAGAATTTCATGTACTAACAAGTTTACCTATGCTTTTGTATATCAAAAGGGCTCATGAGAGCAACTGGCTTCAGTGAGGCATTTACCTATGGAGCAACCAAAGGGGGGACCTGGGGCGTCTTTTAAGAACATTACTTAGTGGATTCTCACCAAGTATTTTGCATTTGGACTTGGAGTAGTCATAGATCCTCAAAGGAATTGGAGTACAGGCACTGATTGTTCCTTTTATCTATTTTAGTCAACTGGACTGGTAGTCTGATACTTTATTTTCAAGACATCATTCGCACCCCAGTTATAATTTTGTTTTCTTTCTTTGGAGGAAGTGAATTTTGGAGCATAACAAATAGGTTCTGAACACGGAGTTAAGGTACCTGATGGGTTACTAGGAAAAAACTGCTAACCAGTACATTGAGGATTTGTTTCCCCTCTACAGGATATAGCCAATAGGAATTATTTTGATAGGACAGTATTCCGTAGGAATTGTAACAACTTATGAGAGACCTGTCTTGTAATGTTAGTGTAAACCATAAGCTAGCAACTTGGTTCATACTGATAACGCTGCTCCACCTTGGGTAGTATATAGCGAGTGCCGGCAAAATGGACCCATATTTCAAAAGCTCACCCATATTTAAGCGGGTTGGGTGAGTATTATAATGGATACAATTTGGATTCAACCCATATTTGAACTGTGTAAAATGGGTCACTCACAGGTTATTTAAGGGTCAGATATGGTTTGACTGCGTTGCCATGTTGGGCTAGCTTCTGCTAAATCACTCACGGTACAGACTTTGTCCTTCGCGACGCGTCACTCAAATGTTTTAAAAACCTTTGCTCAGTCGATATTTTTCAAATAATCTGTACTTTGCTCTATTTTAGGAGAGGTATTCTCCATTATTAGCTCTCTGAGCGTGTCAGACACGTGGCCACCATAAGAAGCAACTTCGCATAGCCTTTTTACCTTGCAGTCAAAATCCAGTGGATCAAAATCCTCCACAAGAATAAAGCATAATGGTCTTGTATTAAACATAAGCCTTTCAACAATAATGCTTAATTCCTATTTGGTCTTGTATAAAACATAACCATAGTTTAACACATATACAAAATGGGTCAAACCCATTTTAACCCGCTTAAATATGGGTGGATTGAGTTATGATCCGTTCTCAACCCGTCCACAGCCAACTCACCCTTGTACCGCTTTCTTCTGGTACAGAATACCATGGTAACCCAATCTGATTCATTTGAGCCATTGGATGGCTTTTTCAGAGGGAAATATTCTTGCCTCGTTTTGTATTAATTCTCCTTTTATAGTGATATTTCCCACTTTTTCTGGCATTAATAATTTGAACTCCGTGTAATTATTCTAACTTCTGTAAGTAAAATACTAGTGTACTATAGAGTGTCAATATTTTAAACCCATTTATTTCTACTTTTTCTTAAAGGGCTATAAGCAGCAACGGTTGTGATCTACCATTACTATATTCATAATTATACTTGTTTTTCATCTTACCTATTTCCCAGCTACCGCTACTGCAGTTGCTTTTTAGTCTATGATATTCCTCAAGCCTCAAAATTCTTGGTTTCTTCCACATCAGTGCTGCAACTGATTTACTGTTGCAGAATGTTTCTACAGCCCAAAAGTTCCTCCAATGCTCAGAGTGATTGTTTGCTTCCGCACCTGCCATATAGGTTTTTGTACTTCTTATTTTCATTTATTTCCACCCTTTGGATATATTATTCTATTATGAAATTGTGTGACCACCTCATCTGAAAGTTTAAGCGGCTAGAGAAGATACATTTGTTTATTTATATTAGGTTTGTAAAATGCTTCTTCATGTGTGGGCTTGACTCTTTTTTCTTGTGCCAAGCACATGAAACTTGTTTTTTGATAATTGGTTGATGTGAGAATTGAATTTAGAAAATTTTCCTTCTTTGATACGGTTAAGTGTGTGACCACTTCATTTAGAAGTATAAGCTGTTACAGAAGGAAATTTATTTGTTATATTAGGTTTGCAACACTCAGGTTGAACCCCTCAAAGCTAATCATTTGCTTTGGTAAAAGGTTGTGATCGAAGTTAGATTTGTCATACTGACTTGTAGGACCTATCTTCCTACATTATGCTGGTTGTCTTCTGGGGTAGTTATTCAACAAACAACAAGAACTATGCCTCAAGTCCAAGTTGGGTAAACAAGGGATGCAACACGAGGACTTGCAAGGGAGTCTTCCATCGTAGTACTACTCTTGCCAAAGTATGCTTAGTTTTGCAGTTTTGATAGAATCCAGTGCTAGTATGATTGCATCCACGTTTGCTCGTATAGAAGGCTATCATTAATGATATGGTTAGCATGCCCTCCATCGGAATATGTTTTCATAAATAAAACTAAGGTGCTTGAAGCTTGAACTGAAAATGGTCTCCTCTTCAAGTGAAGTTTGAAATATATGGAAGCTTGGTCGGACACAAAGTATGAAGTGTTCATTACATTTATTTCCTCTGTTGCGGTTTGGTCTATATCTTGTGACCTTAAAAGTCCTCAGCAAACGAGGTTATTTAATAAGAGGACATTATACCTTCCAATTTGAAATACTAATTATATACGAAACAAGAATCCTATCTTCAGGCCCGCAAAGTTCAGAAATCACAGTTGCTACCTTTTAATGGCTTATAACCATCAGTAATGAAAGCATGAAGTGATGTGTGCTTGTGATAAAGTGATCTGGGAATTTTAAAAAGAAAAGGAATCACGGACAAAAAGAACCTTGCAATTTGACATCTGACATTAAAATTTCTAAACAGTTCAGAAGAATGTGAAATGGAAAAAGAGCAGTTTTTGGGAAGATTTGATTCAAAAGGTAAAATGGCAATGCAGGAAAAGAGGGGTGTTCTGGAAGTTGCTAAACAGATACTCTGAGAATGATGGGCCTGATAGCACCTAAATTCACATCAGTAATCTTACTTACAAGTAGTTTTGGATGTATAACTAGCAAATAATGTACATAGGTAAGACTTGGAGGATGGAGATATGGAAAAAAATAATGTAGGCAACCTAAGATAATCATTGGGAATGGATAAGCCATAGATGTTTGGCAGTGGAAGACACCTAGAACCAAAAAGGGAATATAGAATTAGAGGCTAGGAGAAGCTCAAGTTGGAAAAGTTTCTGTTTGCCAAAATTAAGATTGAGGTAGTCCATTTAGTAGGAGTAGAATCACCAATATCTTTAACATTTTGAGACAGGTATTCTTGCATATTTTTTCTCATATCTTCCACTTTTGCAGGGACGGTAATATTCCAGTTTCTTTCATTCAAAAATACCTGATGCGGAAGTTGGATCTTAAGAGCGAAGACGAGGTGATTGTCTTGCTTTCTAGTTATTTATAAATCAATGAACACCATTAGCATTTTATGCACAATTATACATCTTCTTTGATGATATTAGATTGAAGTCTGGGGACATGATTTTCTATAGTTTTAAAAGACATTGGGCACAATGGTCATCCAGTCAGGTTTTGAACTAGGTTGTGTTGGCAAATTTCATCATGAACTAATAACTTTAGGGCAGGTAACATTCTATGTTACGCAAGTGCTAAGATAAGGAATGGTAATGTGTGATGCTCAATGTTAAATGATATGTCCCTTTTCGATCAGCAAGAAAGATAACCCATATGTGACAAGTATGGTGGACACCATTTCTTCTTGGAAGATATCCTAGTATCGAAGGATAAAAGACAGAGAGAGAGTGTACTTGCAGTAAACTTCATTGGAAAAAAAAACATAGTAAACGTATTGATTGTTTTACTTTTATGCTATGCTGACGCTTTAGTTTATTTTGTAGGTTGAGATTAGATGTATGGGACAAGCTATTGTCCCCAGTTTACCACTGAACAGTTTGGTTGATATGTGGCTTCAAACTACCCCATCCGAAAGAATACCAGCAATTATTGGTTCATCGGCAAAGGATTTTGTTATGGTGTTAGCTTATGCTCGAAAGATCCCAGGCATTCCAGCTTCTTGAGTTAATATCACTGCATTCCTATACTTGATAAAACTATATGAGAGCTGGTCATATGTTGAAGTAGCAGACCGGGATTGTTATATAATTGTGCCTCGAGTGGGCATCGTATTGTGAGATTGTAGACCAGTATGTTGTTTTCAATCGCTGTGACTAGAATTGGTGCAGATCAGCGAGAAACTAGGAAAGAGATAAATGAGAGAAGATGATACTGAAATTCAAGTTCGGCCATTCTGGTTACCATGCTTTCAAGTTCACTCTCTTTCTGCAATGTGTTGTTTGCTTGTACACTACCTTGTATTCATACTGAGTGAATCTTTATAAATGTTTTTTCATTCATGTCGTTCGAATCTCAAATCTTCATATATATATATATATATATACAATTTAATTTATTTTTGCACATTTGGGCAACATTTCTATCGACTCTAGAATGATGAATTGTGCTATTGTACTAAAATTGCCATTCTGAGATGTAATTCATGTGCCTATTGTATCTGCTATTCTACAGAGGTTCCCACCCTCTTTTTTCCAGATAATCATACTACGATTGTCTTGCCAATTTTACAAATTCATCTCATATAAGTATTAATCAAGCGCATAACTCCATCGTACCTGATTTTCGCGAAACAGTCGATGACGAACATGCCAAACCCCAATAAATTAGCAATATTGTTATCTTTGAACATTGTTCTATACAAATCAAATTGAATCATAACCTATTCAAACAATTCAGGATTGAGGTATTATTGATTGGCATGAAAAGCTCAAGTAGCCTAATTGCTTAATGCATCAATTCGAGCCAACAAGTTCAGTGGAACAGCATAACCAGATTACGGAAGCAGATAGTATTGGACACAACAAAAATGAAGCATTCCTAATAATTCATGTCTCAATTCTCCATTTGCTTGCGCTTTGCTCCTCAGGCCAACCTCCAGAGGCTACATTTTCCAGATCTGTACGTATTATAGCTTCAAATCACACAGAGGTACCAACAAAAGAGTGCAATCCCCCATCAGCGGCATCATCCTCTTCCATAAACAAATCCTCTGTAATTCTAAAACTTGCATGCAAGAAAACTAACACCATCCCTACAACAATCGACACCAACACATTCAACCAAACATGAGTGAGCACCAAGCTCACCACCGTAACAACTCCGAGAACAAACAGAACAATCCTATCATCAATCATACGATTAAAAACCATCAACGGTTCGTCGCGATGGAAGTATAGGAAAAACCAAGCTACGGACACGATTAAGAACACAATCATTGAAATTGGATGCCATAAAAGGCTTAAGAAGAGTATAACCAGTACAATCATGGCGTAGTTGACCCGAAAGTAGTTGAGATTTCGCTTTACCCGAGATGCGAAATCGCTGAGGGAAATGGGTAGGGTATAGGAAGACGGATGGGTCAATAGCTCTCTCCATGGACGACGGCGAGCATAGAATGAGAATGTGCCGGATCTAGCCCGACTGAAAGAGAAGTCATAGGACGGACGCATAATTGATCGGACGATTGTATTAGGGTTGCAAATAGTGATGAATGCGACTATGCTTCACGAAAATGAAGATTGAAACCTAGAAGAAGAAGGGGATCGAATTGAATTCACGGTGCCTAATTGCACTTTTAGTCCCTCTAATTGAGTACTCTCTTCGTCACAATTTATGTGACAAATGACAAATAATTTAAATTTGAATTTCAAAATTCAAAATGTGCCACAAAAATTAGGACAAGGAGTATTACATACTTTCTCCGTCCAATAATAGTTATCTACTATATTAAAAATAATTGTCCAACAATATTTGTCTAATTTAGAAAATCAAGAGATAATTTGCCTTTTAGGTTTATTTTACCCTTGCTATTAAATACTCTCTCCGTCCAACAATAGTTATCCACTATACTATTTTGGGATGTCCAACAATACTTGTCTATTTTATGAAATCAATAGATAATTTTACACTTATTTCCTAATTTACCCTTATCATTAATTATAGTCATTTTCCTATTACATTTTTCAAGACATTGTATTTATTATATTCAAAGGTGATATAGTAAAATTATTCTTCTATTTATAGTTTCTTAAGGGGTGTGACAAATCAATAGTGGATAACTATTAATGGACAGAGGGAGTACTATTTATCATGTAACGTATTTTTTAAAACATTAAATTTAATAAAGTCAAAGGATAATATAGTAATATCACCTCTATTATTTATTGTTTCTTAAGCGATGTGTCAAATCAATAGTGGACAACTATTATTGGACAGAGGGAGTATCTATTTTTGTGTTGTTATTTTTAATTCAGTCATTTCATGATTGTGAATACAAAACATAAATCAACATTCCTGATGTGACATCATCCATCATTTTATTCACTTTTACTCCATGTTATTTTAAAAATAGATTTTATTTTAATTTATTATTTTTTGATATTTTAGAAAAAATAAATATTATTTTTCATATTTTATCTATAGTATTAATTATTTATTCTTTAAATTATTTTTCAAAACCTAATATTAAACATCAATTAATATATAAATATTATAATAAAATAGTAATATCAATCATTATTTCTTAAAAGACATACAAAATTCAAAATACACAGAGGGAGTAATTATTTGGAAAATTAAAATATTATTAAGTATTGTTGTAAAATATAAGCAATAAACTACAAATAATATAGACAAAAAGATATGGGAAGTAGAATGTAGAGATCATCTTATTCAAATGGCTTCAAGTCTCATATGTGTCATGTGTATCTTACAATGGTGAATGAACAATCCTATTTATAGGTTGATAAATCACCCCAAAAGTCACCATATTAAGTGTCATAATAAATAGATACATTCTTATCCAAATGGTTCATAGAACATAGGAAATACACATACATGAATATAAGTAGTTCATGTATTGAGAATATGGACAATCCACTAATTCAATGAATGAATTTATAACACTCCCCCTTGGATGTCCATAGATAATGTGTCTCATTAAAACCTTACTAGGAAAAGCCCGATGGGAAAAAACCTAGTGAAGGAAAAAGAGTACACACATCTCATAATACGCCTTGAGTGCTGCCTCATTAAAAACCTTACCAGGAAAACCCAATTGGGACAAAACCATGATTAAGGAAAAGAGTACAGTGCATATTTCATTCCCCCTGATGAAAGCTTTACTTGATATCCCGGAGATAATGCATTTCAATCTCATATTTCATCTTCTCAAATGTTGACATTGGCAACGCCTTAGTAAATAATTCTGCAAGATCATCACTTGAAGAGATCCGTTGAACTTGTATCTCACCATTTTGTTGAAGATCACATGTGAAGAAGAACTTTGATGAAAAGTACTTTGTCCAGTCTCCTTTGATGTATCCTTCCTTCAATCAAGCTATACATGCTGCATTATCTTCATACATGGTAGCTGTAATATCTCTTTTCAAAGAAAAATCACACAGTTCCCGGCATCTTCATAATCAACAATTTGTATTTGCACCAATTGCACTAATACATGATATTTTTCAATCATTTTCATGAGATCGAAATTGATCTTTCTTTATGTTAAGCAATCTCATAACCATTGGGGTACTCAATGGAATTACTTTAAGACCTTTTAAATCCCTCAAAATTTTCATATAACATTCATCATCTAGCTAGACATGACAATCATTCATTACACATATTCAAGCATTTCATCTATTGCCAGACTGAAATAAGCTTCATTGCATCCACCACAAGAGAGTATATCTCCATTTAATAATGTCAGGATTTTTGCGAAAACCTTTTATGCCCCGAGGCACACACCGTACTTTATATCTTACGGTTATACTTTCGCACAATAGTTCATTTGTACCCCCACTGACATTATATATTGATCCATGGACTATAAGTCCAAAAACATCACTTTTCTAAGTGAAATATAATATACTTGAATTGTGCATTTCGTTTGGCTAATTATTTATCTGTCCACACAATATGACAGTTTTGAATTCAAGATCCTCGCCATCATCTGTAGCATTAAGCGCTACTTCATATCAAAGATACCGTCGACGGTCTTTTGACTCGATTCCAATACGGCATAACTTATCGAGATCTCTTCATATTCATCATTTCAGGTACCTGAACCTTTGCCAAGGTTTTATGAAGTGTTATGTCATTGTGCTTCTTTAAAGCACTTGCCTCATTATCATGACCATCTTGATCATTTTCTCCTCTCCTACCTCAAGGAGTTTTTCATTTGGAATCGATTGGTCTATCACGCTTCAGGCGTACCATAGACTCTGTCCTTCAAAGACTTCTCATTGGAGCATTTGCAGCTTAATTATAACATAGGGTCAGCAAATTCATCTGGCAATTAATTTGCATCATTATGCAAATGAATTATCTCTTGAACTTCAAGTTCACTTTTTTTAACGAGGATCTAGATAATTCATCTCATAATTTTCAGCTGTCAATCATCTCTCCCCCTAATGCTAGAAAATCTAACATTCACCCCAACCTCATTTGAGGATCCATCTTTGTGCGTGGTGGAACAATTAAATCAGATATCATACATTCAAACTTTAGATGGAAATTACTTGGTTCCTGACCCTGAACCAATTATGATTGGGAAACCTTGTTGGCTTGATGCATGATGTGAGGCCAAAAATATATATGTTTATCATTATTTGTCTCACATTTAGTATTTTTATTTGTTCTTTTTTAGCATGAATTTTATGGAGTGTGCTTAACAATATATTTTATTTTTAGGATTAAATTGGTGTGAAGATGAAGAAGTTTGGAGCTAAAATGAATTAAAAATGGAAGATTCTAGAAGGAAAATCAAGCAGGCAGCTTAATGGATTAAATTGAATATAATAATAATATTTTATATATGCGCCAAAAGTGCAGAATACAAATTCTCATGGAAATAAGCCTGTTACCACGTGGCAAGCAACTGAAGACCCTCCGATTTGCATAATTGTTGAGGCGATTTCACGCTGGAATTTCAATTCCTTTTGGTTTTGGATTCCTAATTTATTTTGGACTCAATTATTTTATTTAGGATTTTCTATATCTATAAATAGTCCATACAAATAATTATTGAGAGATACGGGGGAGATATATTGTGTAAGGAAAAGTTGTGAATACTTTTTAGGGTTCTTTTCTTGTCACGACCCAAGCCTAGGGCCTAGATGTGACCGGCGAATGGGGAACCCGAAGGAACCCCAAACAAGCCTCATAGCGTATCATTACACATCCTTGGTCGCGGAAGCAATTAAATGACCATAAGCGATAAGCATAATCAAGGGGGAAATCGGGACTAAGGGAGCAAGAAAAAAAAAGAAATGATACATAAATACCATAGATGAGTCAAGCTCAAGCATAATACACAACTTGTCCAACACCACCTCTAAACATGAGTATCTTAGCGGGGCCAAGAAAACTACCGGGCTCACCCTCATAGTCAAAACATAACTAGAAAGGAAAGTTTTATACATAGCAAAAGATCATGAGCAACGTCCCCGAAATGGAGGACTCACCAATAACCACTATAGAAAATCGTACTAGCCACGCGGAGGAGGATGGTCAAGCGGTGCTCCGGTCCCTACATGGTGACATCATGTAGGCATCGAGTATGCGTTAGTACATTTGACTGTACTAAGTATATGGGATGCAATGCAATGCTACATTAGATGGACATCATAGGAAAAATGCGTAATCATACCCAATAGATAGCATATTAATGAAATGATATGTATAATGATGCTTACATAAAAATCATATTTAGTGGGACGTAGTACATGTGTGGCGAGTGACCATCAATATAGTATTTCCAAGGCCTACCACCCCTTTGGAGAGGCGAAAGAGGTACAAACCCCTCAATATGGTTACACGGGCCTACCACCTCCCGAGCTAGGGACCAAGGTACAAACCCCTCGATATGGTTAACGGGCCTACTACCCCCCGTACTAGGCAACCAAGGTACCAACCCCTCGATACGGTTATACGGGCCTACTACCCCCCATACTAGGCAACCAAGGTACCAACCCCTCGATACGGTTATACGGGCCTACTACCCCCCGTACTAGGCTTGGTCGACTCACAACACTTATATAGAGAAAATCATATACATGTGTCCATTTCATCATCATTCAGTAATTACATAACCATCCGACTCATAGGACGTACCTTGGACCTTCCCTTTCTTAAGAATTCTATAAATGGGCATTTTATCAAGGTGGGCAATTGTTCATGTAAATGAAATCATGTATTTCAAGAATACTAATTCCAACCAATTCCAAAATCCATATAAATCAGCCCACCAACAACATACATATATATATCAACCTTCATAATTTGATCATGGAAGCATGTAAACCATAAACATCACATAATAATTCCATTTCATGATAATATGCAAAATGGACCATAATAGGGTGTGTAGTAGTAATTCCATAATTCAAGAGTTCATAATTGATCATGAGGACCCATAAACTTGAAGTAGAAATAGAGGATAAATGGTTGGACTTGTGGAAAGGAAGGTTTCCACAATCAAACCCACATACCTCAACTTTGGAGAATCCTTGATGAAGATTGGAATGGAGAATCGAAGCTTGAGATTGAGTCTTGAATCCGGAATTAGAGCTTGAGATGTTTGAATTTGGTTGAAGATCTTGGTGGAATTTTTGGAGAGGGCTTAGAGAGTGTTTTTGGAGTTTAGAAAATGACTAAGTATGGGACATATCCCCTTTTTATAAAAAAATGACTCCAACCCGCCTAAAAAAATGCTCACTGGAAATTGCAAATCTGCACAGACAGGTTTTACGAAAATGGTCATAACTCCCTCATCCTAACGCGGAATAAGGTGAAACCAAGTGCGTTGGAAAGCTAACTCAAAGAGCTTTAATTTGATAGGTTGCAGCCCTTCCAGTTCCTTGTGTGCTAAGAGATATGCCCCTTTAAAGTTGACCCTCCAAATCGCAATTTTTGCGATTTTCGAATTTTGATACGGTTGCTCTAAAATTCGGGTTAGACCCATTTCCCACTCAATTTGACCCCACAAATAAGAATATGAAGTCGAATTTCCGAAATCATGCACGGATTTTGAGATATATGGAAATTACAATTATAGGTGTTTCCGAAGCACATTTTCGGGCATTTTTGGGGTCGTTTCCAGAGTTGTTCTCTATCTAATTCTCCCAACCATGGATGTGACTTCATAAACAAAAGAATAATAAAAGATTTACAATCTCCACCCCACTTTATGAGACTACACTGGGTATGTTGCTGTAAAAGATTTACATTCTGAAATGAAAGATCTAAACCAAAACTCAAAGAAAATCACTTTCTTTGGAGCCTATATTCAGTTTTACGTTTTAGTGATCATTGTTTTGGATTTGTTGATGCCCCCCTGAACTGGTGATGAGGTATACAATCACTAGACTGCTGCACCCAACTAGACGTGCCCATACAAGCAAGCCACTTATATCTATGGTTTCTTGGGTTAAGCTTAAATAGAATCTAAAAATTAAGTGCGAATTTTAGTAAGCATAGCCTAGTGACAACATTTACTTCAAAGAACACGCAATTACCATAACATAAAAAAGAATAGCAAACTAAACGTATCTTCAGATAAATGTCCATTGCACGATAAAAGCCATCATCCAAGGGCCTTGGGTATTCATGAACAGAAGCAGCAAGAGTCTAAAACATGGGAATCTTCAAGTTAACATCTGGGGTAACCTCAAAAAGATGTCCATCAATTAGTTTTGCCACCATAGTGATTGGTCTCAGAAATTGTGAACCAATCAATTGCTCATCATCAATGGAACAAGGTGATTCATCATCAATTCCTTGATCAATAGCTAAGAAGTACTGTAGAATCTCTGTACACAGTCAACATTATAAAGTGTCTCCATCGAGTAAGAGAAATTAGGCATTAAGAGATCTTCTAGAGTGGCCTCACCAAGAAGCATTCCTATCCTTTTCTCCAAGTTTGATATGCAAGATAGACTGGCTCGAAGAATCAAGGTTGTTTTCAGTAGGCCAAGTATTAATTTAGTTCTGCATGGGAAGTAAATTATCCACCTCTTTAAGAAAAAGCTTTTGATCTTCTTTTGGTAGCAAAGAGCCTTAACCAATGGGTGCAAGTCAGTTGGTAGATTCATAAAAGGTCTACCGCCTGTTTGGCCCAGGAAGGTACTTTTTAGCATCATAATCGAGGGATCCGGCAACAACTTCCTGTTTGACGCCTTGAGATTCCATAGCAGAAAGTCACCAGTTGTAAAGAGGTAAACTTAGAGTTGATGCATCCTCATACTACTAATTTGAACTTGAATGATTTAGCCTAGCTCCAGTTCTTATTCCATTCCATAGGATACTGCCTCCAGGACTATGCAAGGGGCCAACGTGCTCCATCACAGGCAAATCAAATAGGTTGGGATAAGTACATGCCTTCACAACTAATGAATCAATGCACTTTTTTGATGTTTTGAGTTCTTCATCATATGGGAGAAGATCATCACAAGTTTGGAGTGCCTTCAAAGAGTCTTTCCTGCTAAGGAGACCTACCTGATTAAGAAAAACCTCAATCTATGATATCAGATTACCCTCCCCATATTCTTCATTCATATCAAGATGCTCTGCGGCATATCAAAGGTATACAACATTTGCTTCTATAAGCTCTAGTTTAACCCCATAACAAAATGTAGCTACTAAGTTCAAATGCTTTAGCACCACTAGGGATGGCAGTGAGTTCAGTAACACAGCCATCTTCACCTTCAAATGCTTCTTCAATCCTTTTTTTCCATAACCCCACTTCTAGAAAGCAATGGGAACTGCAATAATTCGTTGGAAAACATTAAAATGATACAAATCCAAAAGTTCTATTATCTTCCTTGCAATCAAACATCAAATTAGATCTTTTCAGCTTTATGTAACTCCATACAGTCACACTAATTTGAAATTGTCCTCACGGACGATTTACAGTGTTTTTAAAATGCAGAGGAGGTCAAAATTTTGATAAAGTTGACATCTTTTTTGTCTTGGAACCTACCATTTGTTGAATGCATAAAAGCTTGCTTGAAGAGACTAAAGTAGAGACGAAAAGTCGTTATAAGGTGAAAAAGTATTTCACTTCTGCCTAACTTTGTCTAATTTATAAGCTAAAAGCATCTCAGGAGTACCAAAAAGAAACGATGAAGAAAGAATAACTATTCTTTTCTTACAGCAGATAGTTAACAAGCATGAATAAGCTGTACTTGAGAGCAACCCAAGGGCTACGAGAACTATTAGTAGAAGGAATAAAGTCAAATGGAAAGACATTTGAAAAGACTATTTCACGAAACATCATTCATATGAAAAAGAAACAAAACTACCAATATGGCTATTGGTCTATACATCACTAGATCAATCAACTCTTGTAGAGAACTTTACCTTGTGGAGATGGAAAGTCATTTTCCCAACTTCAACAACAATGTCACTTGGAGGCCAATTGTGTAGAACCTACAAACATACCAACAAAAGGCAGGTTGTAAAATTTTAAAAGTAATCTACCCTCTGAGGCCCTAAACATGCCAAGGAAAATACTTACCAGCCCGGAATTGTGTGAATCACAGAATATACGGGAAGAAGATCTGTATACCTACAACTCATTGTCTTATAATGCACGCTTCTTAGGGGATACATGGTTGGTATACGACACACTTCTCTTTGATTGAAAAATCTCTAATCTAACTTACATTCCTTGGCTAATAAGATGATACTTGTGGTCAAAAGTATTTGAGTAAACCATAGGGTGCTTTTTTCTTATTTTCTGTCCGATTTACACTTTTTATTTGTTCCCCCATGATAGTTCGTGGTTAATGCTCTTCCTTAACTTTCAAATGTAAGAGTATTGACACAAAATTTTTAATATTTTTACAACTGTACATATATATTTCGAATTAAACGGAGATGAACCCCAATTATAGGTTACAAGCAGCTACTCATATTTCAACATATATGTTGAAAATGCTTAGAAAGAAAGAAGAAAGTTAGAGAAAGAAGAAAGAGTACCAGACCTGTCTTTTTCTTTTGAATGAATCTGTTTTGGATCCCAACTTCATATATTGTACATCTCCTCGGAATGAAAACGGTTACGAACCCAAGCCCCTTAATTCATCCACATACTTACTTGGTCTGCTTCACCAACAACAAACTTCTGCAGATACAGCAAAATACACCACCCTACTTCAAATTAAGCAAGTACCCACTTCACAAATCTTGTTCCTTTCTTCCCTATATGTTCTTAAAAATCCCAGTTAAAAGATAAATCCTTAAGACAAGAGCTATTCACATTATTAAGCAGAACAAAGTGCTTTTCAGGAACCTAAATTTTATATGAACCAATGAAATACATCATCTGCAATTACAAAAACTCGTTTATAAACAATCCAAAGCAGTATGCCTGCTGAATATTTCACAATAGACACAAACATTAGCTCACAAAAGAGCATACAATATTTTCTCCAAGGGGAAAAGCAAGTCATTGTGTCATATCTTAATCGTTGTAATACCTCTTTCAATTCTATTAAGTTTTCTTATCCTTAGTATCTGAATAATTGGGAGCAGCACATTCCATATCATTAATCAATAATGGTGCATCAAAGCCAAGAAAAATGTCACAAAAATTATTCTTCAAAGAACCCCTCTGATAGTTATTTGGGAGCTATGGAAAGCTAGGTACAAGAACAAATGTAGCAACAAAGCCATCTCCATTTTCAGAATCTGCTAGCAGGTCCTCTTTCAAGTGAAAACTACTATTGGACATAGCTTTAGTACTATACCCTGGGAATGGGATTGGACTAATGCTTTTCATGTGGTGGAAGCTTGATCTTAGGCATATTTATATGACGGTTTACCAGCAATTACCCACTTTAGTCTTGTGTTTAAGAATAATGTTTAAGCTATACGTTGTATTTTGAGTAATTTACAATGATTGTGCACTAATGATGAGTCGGTAGATTTTACTCATTTATAGCTTCGATTGTGCCAAATTAGTGTCTTTAATGCCCATTTTGCACCTATAACTAATGTTAAATCATTTCTGTGCAGCATGAAGGACCTGGAATGAGGAAAGGGCAATATAATGCAAAAAGAAGCCAAAAGAATGAAAAAGTTGAAAGAAAAAAAGAAGGCCGAGGCTCGTCGAAGGCAACTCGGTGAGTCACCGAGTTAATGCAGCCTCGCCTAAAGTTCCAGCAAACAAAAGGTAAATACAAGTCAAGTCGGCGAGCTGAGGGACCAGACAGTGAGACGCCGATCGTGACGGTGAGCTCAATGCACCTTGCCTAATGTTCCAGAATGAAATCAGTACTAATGTCAAGAATTAAAAGGTGAGATCAAGCAACTCGGCGCATCACTGAATGGAAGGGCGAGCCCGACTAACGCCGCCGTATGACCCTAAAATTCAATTCATGTGGAGTTTTTGGGATAGTATAAATAGAAATTTTTGAATTGAATTTAAAGGGAGAACTGGGAGAGAAGAACTAGAACAAAAAAACTTAGAAAGTATATTGCACTTGAATTGATTTTGTGAACTATTCTTGTGAATTCTTGGGAATCGCACTTTGGGAGAATTTTAGTTGATTGTATTTGCAGATTGGAGACTTGGAAAATCAATGGCTAATGCTTTTTGTAACTATCTCTTCATCATTACTATGATTGGCTAAAAGTCTATTGCCTTAGGGGTGTGATTATGTGTTCAAATGCATAGTTAGCTTATGGGTCTTATGGATTGCTGAATTAAATGTTGAAATACAATGGGTTCAGTTGATAACTCATGTTTTTATTTTATGAATTGAATTTGCAAATTTAGTTCTAGTTTATATCTCTTTGTATGCTTGTTGAAGGTGCAATTGAGTGGAGTTATCAATTTATGGTCATATGAGTTTTCACTTGTACTACTCAACTTGTTAAAGTGGGTTTGATTAAATTGCTAGATTATGTTTCGTATTGTATTGCCTATTGGGGTTTGGTAGAACCTAATTGAAAGCATGATAGTTGGTTTCGAAATAGCTATCATAGTTGTAATCTTGCCTACCCATTATGTTTCAGCATTCTTATGCAATTCGTAACGACCCATTTAGTGAAATTGGTATTTGAACACTCACACATCCCTAAGGTCCAAAAATTTTCATTGGTTAAATCTCTATTTGGCTCGTGTTTGCTGAAATCAATCATTTAAAATTGATTCCTGTTGATAATTTAAATTTGACGATTTACTTTACGCATCGATTTATTTGCTTACCTCTACAAAAGGCTAGATCACTTTAGTACTTCGTATTTGAATTCTGTACTCTGTGCCATTCCTCGTGGGATCGACCCCAACTCCTAGTTGGGTTTATATTGCTAACGACCTCTTACATCTTGAATTATGATAGGTGTAGTTGAGCGTTATCAAAAAATGGCGCCGTTGCCTGGGAATGACATTTAGAATTCTTGTATTGACGTATTTGAGTGAATTAGTTAGATTGTAGTCGAATTTACTTATTAGTCTTTTCGTTGTTTATTTTCAATAGGTGACAACATGAATGACGCTGATAGTATTGTTCGTTAGAATGATGAGATACGTCATGTGAATGATGACATTGGTAATCTGAATGATTTCAATGTTGCTCAAGTGGGAAGTGCTGGAACTATACGTTTGCCCCCTACTGTGGGTAATGCCATATTTCATGTGACCTGAACTATGCTTCAGCTGCTGCAAATCAAAGGCTCATTTGGAGGGCTTGCTCATGAGGATCCACACGAACATCTTCATAACTTTTTGGATGTGTGCAGCCCTTTTTCATTCAAGAATATCTCTCAAGAGTCAATTCGACTTCGGTGGTTTCCTTTCTCTCTAAATGGAGAGGCAACAAACTGGTTGGCTGAATTACCAAGAGATTCAATTACTTCTTGGGCGGAGCTAACAGAAGCATTCCTTGAACGATTCTTTCCCCCTTCGAAGATGGTGAAATTGAGAGATGGTATTCAGAATTTCAAGAGACTTTATGGTGAACCAATCCATGAGACATGGCTCTGATTTCAAAAGCTTCTTCTATAATGTCCTACTCATGGGTTACCTGAAAATGTGTTGTTCCAATATTTCTACCGTAGCCTTGAATCGGTAAGCAAGTCTATTGCCGATCGTTTGATTCAAGGTGGAATCATGAGACAACTATTTCCTATTGCATCAGCATTGCTTGATGATATGATAAAGATCAACCGGGCTTGGCACACAAGAGAAGACCAAGTATCACCTCTTGTAGTGGGAATGACTAAAGAGCAAATTGAGAAGGACCATGAACGTGACGCGAATATGGCAAAGATAATGATCAGATGGATTTGTTAACAAAGCATGTCATGGGTTCGGGATCTAGAGCCGTTAACGCAGTTGCTATGAATAAAGATGATGCTGCATTCGAAACCATTTACAACGAAGAAGTCCAATTAGTGTCGAATCAAATGGTGGGTTCTCATTCGAGCTATCAAAAGCCGGGCGGGAATCAAGGTTTGAACAAAGGGCAAGGTGGTGGTTGGAGAGATAATCGAAAGTGGCATGATCGAGGTGCCAATTAGAGAGATGGTGAGCGAGATCGATATGTGCCTTCACATGATCGTCCTAAAGTTACCAAACCAAAGACTGATCCTGAGAGTTTTAGAACTTAAGATCTGTTTGCTCGTATTTTGCACAAGGTGGAAGGTTCGGACAAAGTACTTAAAGAGACGAAGGCTGATTTCTCCTCTCTAAATCAAACGGTGACTTCTCACTCTGCTTCTATTAAACATCTGGAATCACAAAAGGTTCAATTGTCCACTCAATTGCATCAAAGACCAAATGGTGGCCTTCCTAGTGACACATTGGCTAGCCCAAAGAATGAGAATGCTCAGTGTGTGGCTGTAGTGACTTGAAGTGGAAAAGTTATGGGTAGTGATGTGGTTGAGGCTGATGGGGCGGATGATGTTTAGACAACAGTGTACCCAACAAAGATTTTGATTCAACGAAGGATATGACACTCGGTGGAACTACTACATCAGAGGTAGGGGATGTGTCTAAATTAGTTGCTCCAAAGCCGTTGCCTAATATTAAACCCTCTTTCCCACAAAGGTTGAAAAAGAGAGATGATGATGCAAAATTCCAAAAGTTCCTCTCTATTTTTAAGTCTCTCTCTCTATAAACCTTCCACTGGTAGACACATTATTAGAAATGCCGAGGTGTGCTAAGTTTATGAAGGAGTTGGTTATGAAGAAGAGAAGTATGGACTTTGAAACGGTTGAGGTATCCCATAGTTGCAGTGCTATCATGTCAAATTTGGTTACTAAAAAAGATGATCTGGGAGCGTTCACAATACTGTGCACTATTAAGATGTTCAAGTTTGCCAAAGCGTTATGTGATTTGGGAGCTCGTATCAACTTGATCCCATATGTTATTTTCAAGCAACTTGGGCTAGGCGAGCCAAAGTCAACCACAATTCGACTCCTCATGGCAGATCGTTCTATTAAGAGACCTATCGGTATTCTGTATGATATTTTGGTAAGGGTTGATAAATTCATTTTTTTGGCAGATTTTGTTATTCTTGATTGTGAGATGGATGCCGAGATCCCAATTATTCTTGGTAGACCATTCTTGGCTACCGGAAGAGCTTTGGTTGATGTAGAAAGTGGCGATTTGAAATTTTGAGTTAATGAGGAGGAAGACAATTTTATTATGTGTAAATCTATGAAAGAACCCAATCATATTCATGTGGTGTCTGTTATTGATGTGATTGATGCAGCGGTTGCTAGCGTTGGTGAAATCTCTTGTATTAGTGAATCTTTAGCTGCGGTCCTATTGAACTATGATGGGAAAGAAATTCAAGATTATGATGAAGTGGTGGTTGCTTTAACGGGTTTAGGTTCTTACTCGAAAACTCCTTTGAAGCTTGAGATTGATCTGAAAAATAGAGAAAGTCTTCCAGCAAAGACATCCATTGAAACACCTCCAAAGCTTGAGTTGAAAAATCTTCCTTCTCATCTTTGATACATATTTTTGGGGGCGAACAATACCTTGCCGGTAATCATCACATCTAACCTACTTGAAGGGAAGGTTCAAGCACTTGTTAGTGTGTTAAAAAGATTTATCAAAGCTATCGGATGGATAATTGCTGATATTGCGAGAATCCCTCCCGATATTTGCACGCATAAGATTCAATTGGAAGATGATTGTTAGCCGAGTGTTGAACACCAGAGGAGGTTAAACCCTCCAACGCAAGAAGTAGTTAAGAAGGAAATCATCAAGTGGTTAGATGCAGGTGTGGTTTATCCTATTGCACATAGCAAGTGGGTAAGCCCGATTCAATGTGTCCCAAAGAAGGGTGGTATGACAGTGATCCCAAATGAAAAAGGTGCACTTGTACCAATGCGTCTAGTTACCAGTTGGCGTGTGTGCATGGACTATCGGAAGCTTAATTCGGCAACTGACAAGGATCATTTTTCAATGCCCTTTATAGACCAAATGCTCAATAGATTGGAAGGACGTGGATGGTATTGCTTCCTTGATGGGTATTCCGGTACAACAAAATTTCCATAGCCCCAGAGGATCAAGACAAAAATACATTCACTTGTCCCTATGGAACATTTATATTTAAGCGCATGCCTTTTCGGTTGTGTAATGCGCCGGCAACATTAAAAAGGTGTATGTTATCTATTTTTGTTGATATGGTTGAGGATTCGATGGAAGTATTTATGGATGATTTTTCTGCAGTTGGGAATTCATTTGAAGATTGCCTTGAACACTTGGGACCGAGTCTTAAAGAGACATGTTGAAACAAACCTTGTACTTAATTGGGAGAAGTGTCAGTTCATGGTGAAAGAAGGGATTGTTTTGGGGCACAAGATTTCAGGTAAAGGCATACAAGGGGATCAGGCAAAGAATGACGTTATCACCAAATTAACACCTCCTGTCTTAGTAAAGGGTGTCCAAAGTTTGTTAGGGCATGCTGGTTTCTATTGGCGGTATATAAAGGATTTCTCTAAGATAGCTCACCCTTTTTGCAAGCTTCTTGAGAATGACAACATTTTTATGTTTGATGAGGCTTGTAATGTTGCTTTTGAGTGCCTAAAGGAGAAACTTGTGTCGGCTCTGGTAATTGTTGCTCCAGATTGGGGTAGCCCATTCGAGTTGATGTGCGATGCTAGTGGCGTCGCCTTGGGTGTTGTACATGGTCAACATAGAGGCAAGCTATTTCACCCGAAATACTACACCAGAAAAACCTTAAACGTGGCTCAAAGTAACTACACTGTGACCGAGCAAGAGTTGTTGGCTGTAGTGTATGCTTTTGAGAAATTCCGAGCTTACTTGTTGGGGTCTAAAGCAGTGATGCACAGTGACCATGCGGCCATCCGTTATTTAATGGCTAAGAAGGATGCTAAACCAAGACTGATTCGGTGGGTATTATTGTTACAATAGTTTGATTCCGAGGTCCAAATACAGAAAGGATGTGAAAATCAAATGGCTGATCATCTATCGAGGCTTGAAACGAGTGTCGCTTTGTCGAGTGACCGGAATATCGAGGATGCTTTTCCTGATGAGATGGTCATGATGGTATCTAAAAACTCCACCCCTTGGTATGCCGATTTTGCCAATTACATAGTGCGTGGACTTCTTCCGATGGGCTGACATTCTATCAGCGTAAGAGGTTTCTTTTCGATGCAAAAGGTATTTCTGGGATGAACCCTATCTGTTCCGGGAGTGTGCTTATCACATAATACGGAAATATGTACCGGAAGTTGAAGTTGACGCTATTCTTGTTTCCTACCACGCATCTCAAGTTGGTGGCCACTACAGTGGGGTACGAACAACGGCAAAGGTGCTACAAAGTGCCTATTATTGGCCAATACTGTATCACGATGCAAATTCTTTTGTCCGCAGGTGTAGTACATGTCAAAAGCAAGGAGGAGTGTCACGAAGACACAAGCTTTCCCTAACTCCCATCCTTGAGGTTGAATTGTTTGATGTGTGGGGAATTGATTTTATGGGCCCTTTTGTGAGTTCTTTTGGGAACAAATATATTTTGGTGGCCGTTGATTATGTGTTAAAGAGGGTGGAAGCCGTCGCTTTACCCAACAATGAGAGGAGAAGTCTAATTACATTTCTTAAGCGATATATTTTTACAAGGTTTGGTACACCTCAGGCAATTATTAGTGATTGAGGTTCGCAGTTTTGCAACCGATTGTTCGCATCACTACTGAGAAAATATGGAGTAAAGCACAAGGTTGCCACCCCTTACCATCCGCAAACAAGTGGCCAGGTTGAAGTTTCCAACCTGGAAATTAAGGAAATTTTGCCTAAAACGGTGAATGCAAATCATTCTGATTGGTCACGAAGGCTTGAAGATGCTTTGTGGGCCTATCGTACCACTTTTAAAACACCAATTGGTGTGTCACCATATCAATTGGTGTTCGGCAAATCATGTCATCTCCCGGTGGAACTTAAGCATAAAGCCTTGTGGGCATTGAAAAACATAAACTTTAACTGGGACGTTGCGTCAAAAAGTCGTGTTGACTAACTTCATGCTTTGGAGGAATTTTTGCTTCAAGCTTTTGAAAGTGCTACTTTGTATAAAGAGAAAAATGAAAAAGTGGCATGATGCAAGAATACTTCATCGAGAATTTAGGATGGGTGATTCTCTATTACTCTATAATCCTCATTTGCGGCTATTTTCGGGATAGCTAAAGTCAAATTGGTCGGTCCCTTTTAGGGTTGTCCGTGGCTCTGACAACGGAGCTATAGAACTCCAAGGTGATAATGGGCCTCTCTTTGAAGTTAATGGACAAAGGCTGAAACTCAATTTTGGAGAAGCTCTCGTTGTGCGATTGATTAATTTGGTGTACTTGAACGATGCTTGAATGCATGTATATGTCGTGCTACAACGTTACATAAGGCCCTTCTTTGGAGGCAACCCAAGTTTTCTTTTAGTATTTTAAATAACGTGTGTTCAGTGTGTAGGCTGGAGTAGGAAATTTCAAGAAAATGCAACTAGGCGAGGGCTTTGTCCAATCGGCGCATCGCCTCATTACCCCAGGATCACCTAAATTCATCAGAAATTGAAAGTTGAAGTTGCAAATTCAATTTGGTCCAGGCTGCCACTGCTGCGTATCTTCGGGAGACTTCAATGATTGGGTCTAGTGGGACCCACAAGACTGAGGAGAGAGCACCGGGCACTGATGCCAAGGCTGAGGACACACCCCCAGCATAGCGGGATAGGGAGACTTTCCATTGCACTGTTTTTATCTCCTTTTTGCTATTTTTTTATTATTTAGCATTGAGGACGCTGCGTTGATCTTTTGGCGGGGTGGTGTTTATTATTTTTGATATTATTTTAGTTGTTTTGCCATTTATTGTTGGATGAAATAGTTTTGAATTGTAGCGATATCTCACTTTGCTTATCAATGTCGATTTTGTGCAAATTGTATGATTGCAGTTTTCTTGTACTTTTGATCGTCGATTGTGCTCAATATCGATGACTTGAATAGTGCTTTTGATTGAACATTATGTTGGTGTGAATCCGACGAGGAAAATTTGAATTGCATAGTCTTGTGTAAACCCTTAGCCTTTCGTTGTGACTAGCGAAATTGTTGATGGTGAGTCTTACAATGACCATTGCACGCAAGCTTGACTCGTAGAGTTGTGATCCACAATTGTGTTTGAATGCTATGTGTTGTGAGATTTACTTGAAAACTCTGTATGATGATACCTAGAACTTACCCTGGTAGTTCGTGAAACTAAGCATTGATGAGTGTGGGAGATGATATTAGGTGTAAAATTTTTTGAGGGTGAACCTAATTGCTAAAATTTGTGGACTCCCTTGGGAGGGTGTGAATCCATCTTGGCACCATTTCAGCTATCCTTCTTCTTGGTTGAACCATTATCACAAGAACCTCAGCCTTTTGTGTGAAAATACCATGTCTCTCATACCTATAACCTTCATGAAGCATTGGTAAATTGAATAACCAACTCAAGCCAAAAGCCTAAGTTGGGGGTGTGGTGAGAATGATGAGGGAAATTGAGCTAGAGGTTTGTAATCTCGATCTTTTGAAAGGCTGATTGTGAAAAAAATTGGAACCCCTCTAAAAAGAAGATGAAAAGAGAATAGAAAAAGCTGAAAAGAAAAGAAAAAAATGTGAATAAAATAGTATCATTGTGCATAGAAGTAAAAAATGAAAGAGGGGGTGTTCATAGAAATGATCTATGTTCTTCAAAGTAAATAAAAAAAGATCAGTTGTGAAATTGAAGTGATTGAGAGAAAAGGAGAAGTGAAATGGTTTCCATGCTTCATGAAGGTAGAGCCACTAAACCAAACTTGACCATACCTTGAACCTCAGCCCTGTTACCAGCCTCTAAAGTCCATTGTGATCTTACATGAACCTTGTGATGGTTGGATGGAAAACTCGGGCAAGCCTATGGGCAAAGTTGTGCAAACTATTTCTCTTTTGAGAGTGTGAGTGTTGTATTGATTCCGAAATATCGATTCTCAATTGAACTTGGGCAAGAGTGTGGAATCCTTCTTAATGAAAGGGGATTCAAATATCTTTGTGGTCATAAGTTTGCATTTTAAGTAAGCATTTGTGAGCATAGACTTTAACTGATGATGGCTAGTCAGAATCTGATGCTTTAGGTGTGCATTTGATCCTCGCATCTTAGATTAATCCTTGTGTGCACTTTCATATGATTTCTCAAGCAGCACTACTTCTAGACATTCCTATTGAGTCATTGATCTCTTGTTTTACTTGAGGACAAGAAAAAGTTTAAGTTGGGGGTGTTGATGAGTCGATAGATTTGACTCATTTATAGCTTTGATTGTGCCTAATTAGTGTCCTTAATACCCATTTTGCACCTATAACTAATGTTAAATCATTTGTGTGCATCATGAAAAACCTGGAATGACGAAATGGCAATATAATGCAAAAGGAAGCCAAAAGAATGCAGAAGTTGAAAGAAACGAAGAAGGCTAAGGCTCGCCAAAGGCAACTCGATGAGTCACCGAATGAATGCAGCCTCGCCTAAAGTTCTAGCAAACAAAGGGTAAATACAAGTCAAGTCGGTGAGCTGCGGGACCAGATGGTGATTCACCGATTGAGACGGCGAGCCTGATGCACCTCGCCTAATGTTCCAGAATGAAATCAGTACTGAAGTCAAGAATTAAAAGGTGAGATCAAGCAACTAGGCGCATCGCCGAGTGGAAGGGTGAGCCAACCTAACGTCGCAGAATGAACCTGAAATTTAAATCGTGTGGGGTATTTGGGATTGTATAAATAGAAAATTTTCAATTGAATTTAAAGGGAGAGCTGGGAGAGAAGAACTAGAACCAAAAAACACATAGAAAGTACATTGCACTTGAATTGATTTTGTGAACTATTCTTGTGAATTCTTGGGAATCACACTTTGGGTGTATTTTAGTTGATTGTATTTTCTGATTGGAGACTTTGAAAATCAGTGGCTAATGTTTTTGGTAACTATCTCTTCATCATTACTATGATTTGCTAAAACCCCATTGTCTTAGAGGTGTGATTATGGGTCCAAATACCTAATTAGCTTATGGGTCTTATTGATTGCTTAATTAAATGTTGAAATACAATGGGTTCAGTTGATAACTCATGCTTTTATTTTATGAATTGAAGTTGCAAATTCAATTCTAGTTTATATCTCTTTGTATGCTTGTTGAAGGTGCAATTGAGTGGAGTTATTAACTGATGGTCATATGAGTTTTCACTTGTACTACTCAGCTTGTTAAAGTGGGTTTTATTAAGGTGCTAGATTGTGTTCCGTATTGTATTGCCTATTGGGGTTTGGTAGAAACCTATTGAAAGCAGGGTAGTTGGTTGCGAAATAGCTATCATTGTTGTAATCTTGCCTACCCATTATGTTTCAGCATTCTTATGCAATTCGTAACGACCCATTTAGTGAAATTGTTATTTGAATACTCACACATCCCCAAGGTAAAAAAAATTTCATTGGTTAAATAATTCTTTAGCTCGTGTTTGCTGAAATCAATCATTTAAAATTGTTCCCTGTTGATAATTAAAACTTGAGGATTTACTTTTCACATCGATTTATTTGCTTACCTCTACAAAAGTCTAGATCACTTTAGTACTTCGTATTTTAATGCTATACTGTATTCCATTCTTCGCGGGATCGACCCCAACTCCTCGTTGGGTTTATATTGCTAAACGACCGCCTACATCTTGAATTGTGATAGGTGTAGTTGAGCGTTATCAACTAAGACATGTGATTAGATTATGCAGGAGTTTTCAAAGGTAAATTGAGCCAATGGAAGACAGCGCGAAGAGAGAAGCTTGAATAAAAGGCAACGACGCACATGTCGGATGAAATGAAGAGAAGAAAAAATAGGCCTGACAGCCCTGGCATACTGCTTGCGCCGCACGCCATGACCTAAACTATAGAGGAATGTAGCTGGCGCATTGGTGGTGTGCCATGCCAGGCAGCAAACTACTGAAGAAAGCTGCTGGCACGTTGGTGGCGCGCCACGCCAGCCCTTGCCCGATTTTTAAGAGAAATTTTGTTAAATTAGGACTCCTATTCAGTCTAATATTGGAAAACTATTTTTGGAACTCTATAAATAGGACCTTAGGTTTATTTTGTAAAAGGTCAACTACTTTTTGTTGTGCAAGAGCAAGAGATTACAATTCATCTTAGGTTTCAATTCTCTACTTATTCGTTAAGCTTGAATTTGATAAAAACTATTGTTTTTGAGTTTATGAACATTATGAGTGGTCAACGCCCTTGTTTTGGGACTGTAGCTACGGGTTATTATTGAACATCAAATTGCGTTTGAATTGATTATTGGTTATTGCTTAAATTACTTATGTATTCTTGCTTCAGTATTTCATGATTGGCCACCATAGAGATAAATCTATTGTCTATTCTTGGACTCGAGAGATGAAGTGGTAGATAGACCAAAGAATACAAAAAGCTTGATCTAACTTGCATATCACTTGTTTAGATTCGTGTTTAGGATTGACGCTTGGAAGAACACCAAGCTTGGTTAGGAAACATGATGAAATATAAATGCTAGCTAGTTAGGACTGCATATCCCCGCTGAACAATATAGTTAGATAGCTAGTTGTAGTAGGATATTAGAGGTCGAGAGATCATGATCATAACATTAACCCTATAAACTAGTAATTTGATAACCATAATCGGTTCATTGCATGAGAGGTGATACATGAAACCCAAAGCATGTTACAGCCTTGGAATTGTCTCTTGTTTAAAACACTGAAAATCGAAGTTGTCCACATTAGTAACTTTTACTTCTCAAATTATCGCAATAGTAGTATAGAAAATCTTAAGTTCCTAATTCACTTGTGTTACTTTATAGATTTGATAGAATTGAATACAAATTGAATGTAAGTCCCTTGGGTACGATAACCCGGTTCTAAAAGAGGAAGCTATTACTTCTACGACCACATACACTTGAGTGTGCTATTGGGAGCAACAAGTTTTCAACGCCGTTGCCGGGGACTTTAAAATTAATTTATATTTCATTCTTATTAGTCTACTAGTCAACTGATCAAGTTATAATAAACTTGATCTTAGATGTTCGTTGTTGCAGGTACTAAAAGCTAAAGTTTGGCTCGGAAAGGAGAACTTGTTAAACCGGATGACGAACCTAAAAGAGCTCTTCGGCTATGAAGAAATCTTGCAAACCACAGGCGAGAATCCGAATTGGGAATAGGTCTCCAGGGAAACCGGGATGAAAACCTAGCTGACGATCGGGGGGAACGCACGGAAGAAGAACAGAGGGTGATACTGGCAGTGATAGCTACAAGGCCAGGCCGTGACGTGGAAGTTCCACTCACCACCAATGTTACATTGAGCATATAGAAACCACCACCGAGTGGTATATTTGAGCTGAAACAAGCCATGGTGCAACTTATTTATTCGACTGGGCAATTCACTGGCCTGCCTCATGAAGATCCCCAAGTGCATATACGAAATTTTAACGAGATAAGTGACACTTATATTCTTCATGGGCTATCAACTAATTATGTACGACTGACTCTCTTCCCATTGTCACTATTGGGATTAGCGAGGAGGTTGTTAGATTCTGAGCCACCCAACTCCATCACCACATGGGACTATTTAGCGAAGAAGTTCCAATAGATCCTTCCCATCAGGTACAACAACAAGATTACGAAGTGCTATTTTGAGTTTCAAGCAGAAAAGCGAGGAGAACATATACCAAGCTTGGGATCGATTTAAGCAAATGTTACTTTCTTGACCACATCATTATCAGGCGAACGAAGTACTAGCTCACACCTTTATTGAAGGTCTATAATATAATAGAAAAGTACTATTGAATACTGCAGCAGGTGGGAAAGCTTTGGACAAGAGCTATGATGAACTCGTTGAACTCTTAGACAAACTGTCTAAAGGCAACCACTATTGGAATGGTCATACGCTAAGGAACACTATGCAGAAGGCTGCAGGTATGTTAGAAGTGGATCAAGCAACGACACTAAATGCAAAGCAGGACGCTTTAGAAAATCACATTACCATGCTATTCAAGCAGTTATCAGTCGGGTAGCAACAAGCATAGGTAAATGCCGTACACCAACCTCAAGGATGGTGTGAGGTCTGTGGTAGTGGAAAACATGTGGCTGAATATTGTGGCTCTACTCTGTAAACTATCTAGGGAGTGCGCAATAAGGTGGAGGCATGCAAAACTACGGGAACACTTATAACTCGAATTGGAGGAATTAACCTAACTTCTCATGGGGTGGAAATCAGAATCAAAACCAAAACTAGGCGCAAGGGCAAAACCAATACCGAGCACAAGAGAATGGATCGTAGTATCAACATCATAATAATCAAGGTACGAAGCAATTAGGTATGACTATTGAGGAGGGCTTTCAAAATTTGAGTACTGCGATCAATACAAAGGTGGATAAGCTGGGCGAAGAGTTGGGAAGTGCCCAGTTGTAGTAGAAAAATCTTGAAAGGTAGTTTTCACAATTGGCTAATGCAATAAATTTGTGTCCCCAAGGAGGTCTTTCGGGTGATACCAATCCTAACCCAAAAAAATTGAATTTTGTAAGTACACGAAGTGGGTTACCACTAGAGGAATTAGCTTCCAACACCACAAGAAAAACCCTTATTTATGACCAATATTTAGGGACGGGCTAACAATCTTATCTCTAAAAGTATATCTATTGGGACGAGATTATATTTTGGTCCTTATTTGTATAGTCTATTGTGAAGGTATTATATTTGGTCCCAAAATAACTTACTAACTAGTCCCAAACGGTAATTGAAGGAATTTGAGCGGGAGATTTTCCCCCAAATTTAATACTAAATTATTAAAAAAGAAAATTCTTTTAACAAAAACATATAGGCGCCAAACTCTTTACACTGTAAGTGAAAAATTTTCAATGCGCTCAGCTATCTCCTCAAAATATATTGGGCTCTGGTCACAAGTTGCCCTAGTTCTCTCTTCAGCGCAACATGTCATTCCTTTCTACATCTTCAGTTGCCTTTTGTTTCTGTATCTCTCTACCCTAACCTCAACGTTGACACCTTATTTTTGTTGCTGCTCTGCCCTAAAATCGAAGGAAGTACAATTATTTATCTGCTGAAGATAAAGTTTCAACGCAGCAGCAGAATTACAGGTTGGTTCTTCTTCCCATTGAGTTGCTCTGTTTTTTTTTCCATAAGTTGCTTTGATGACGTGTTTTTCTTGTTTTATTGAAGTTGCTCTTCTTCTTCCTCCTCTTTTCTAATATTAAATAGGTTACTGATTTCATAATCTTGTCTCCTTTTTTTAGAATCAGTGAAAACATTATTGGGTTGAGATTTCTAATAAATAATTTGATTTTCTGATTTCATAATCTAGTTTTATATATTTAGTGTTGAGATTTTTTGTGAGCCAAACTTTTATTCCCATTGAAATTTTTATTTACATCTAAAAAGGTTTCGACTAAATTGTTATTCCTGTTATTCATGTTCAAATTTATGTAAATGTATTGTTTACCTTTAGTTACTGTGATATATTTAAGAAATTGAAGTGTTTTGGAGTTTGGACGTATAAACGATGTAATTAAGATTAGCGATTTCTAATTTTCTTAGTTCTTTCTTTATGCATTACTTTGAGGCTACGAGTTACTCATTTCGAAATATTAGATCATGCCAGTAAATCATCCTGAATTATTGAACAAAACCAGAACGATTGCCTACTGATACTATTACATATAGTAATTGTCTGTAGTTTCCAAAAACACGCCTGAAGTGATAATCTGTTAGATTATTGGTTTCCAACTTTCCAATGAAATAGTCATATTAGGGTCATGCTGATTTTGAGTTCTATTACATTTATATGAAGCTTGAATCTATCCACCAACTTTCTTCTTGTTAGCTTCAAGACCAATGCACATGATCCTAGTGGAGCAAATCTTTCCATTCATCTTAGTCATAGCGTGTAACTGCTCGCTCTCATCCCGTAAGCTAATAAATGTGCAGCTTTGTGTGTTTCATGTTGCGCTATCTGTTACTCCCTTAGCACTTTGATTATTGGCCCTGAATGTCTCCTAAAACATGTAACTTTTGATATTCAGTTGCAAAATCTTTGACGAATAGAGTGTATTCATGAGTATTACCTGAATGTTTTTCACCTGAATCAAGTGATGCCCTGTTTAGACTAAAAATTTGCTCAATATGAGGCATCACGGTATGACTATATGCTTATAGATTCATTACTGCAGCTGGATGACTATTAAACTGTTGTTATGTACCTCACTTTTTTGGTTGCTTCTCTCATGGAGTGCCCTTCAGTGATGTAAATTGTAGTGTGCTGTAGTTTAGACATATATGCAATATGACATATAGTTCTAGAGAGCGATGGTGATTTAGCGATTTTTAGTTTTCTTGGTTCTTCCTTTTTGTATTAGTTGAGGCTGCAATAAGCTATACTGAACAATTTGGCGAAGCTAGTTTATGAGCCAAGTTATGTCAAACATACAACTACTACTGTATCCAAATAAATTTTTCTTCCATAACATTAATTATTAAGAGAAATCTGACTGTTTTTATATAAGGAAAAAAAATAGAAGGGCACATGACTCATGATACGTGTTAAGAAAATATGAAAAGTTATGATCTTAAACCAACTACCAACAAGATTTTTTAAAAATTACAAGCGACTATTTCGTGTAAGTACATACTTTAATCTTTGGTAGACTAAAAGTAATCATGTATACATGTTTCAAGAAATAGCATCTTAACTATAAGTTAGTATATAATCTTTTATTTTTCATTGTGTCATTTGATTGTATTTTTATTTTTGATCAAAAGATTGTATTTCATTCATCTTTGGAACCCAAAATGTTACAAGTGATTTGAGCTAGCTGTATAATAATCTTCCATATCACGGAGTTGATACTTCATATTTCTTATCTAATCTTAAGACGTGTTAAATGCAATAGGAAGAATAAATCTATAGAAGTTACATATTTCTCCAACAATTTAAAATATTAGTATTGAGGATCAAAATTCAGCCTAGCAGTTCTTGTTTTTTGTGTTCTTACCGAGGGAACCTTCCATCTATCCATATTCAAAAGTTCCTTGATTTCTTTTGGGAGTATGTTGAAGTTAGTGTATATGTGAACTTTGTTTCAATTGTGTTCTAACGAAGGCGATCTATCTTCCACTATGTTATAAGTTTCAACATATATAGTAGTTGCTTGTAATCAAGTATTGGTTTAACAGATCTTTAATATCTTTAGTAGTTTCCTCTATCTTCCATGGTGTTTTTCTTTCATTATTCACACAGTTGTACAACAACAAATTAAAGGGATTAGTTTCAAAAGTATTTTTTTTGAAACCTTTCCCGATACACCAGTTAAGTCCATACAACATGGCTTTAGCCTTTGCCTAGTTACTAGTGCCATCTCTTAAAGGTTTTGAGAATGCCAAGGTCAATCTTATATTAACAGGTTGTGTGGATCTTATTAGTTTTCTTATCCTTTATATTTTTAATATATTTTGTTTGTAATTTTTAAGGTTATGACTCTTAGTAAGCAATGGATGCAACTTGTTGACAATTGGCTTAATGAAACTACTTAGTTGGTGTGGAAAAGTTTTTGGATTATGCTTTTTAAAAAACAGGAAAGGAATATGAAATACGATGTCCATGTGTCAAAAGAAAAATTTATTTTGTCTATGCTTATTCCTGGTCCAAATGGTCCAGGAGATGCAATTGATACATATATTCAGCCTTTAGTAGAAGAGTTGAAGGAATTGTGAGAAGTTCGTGTTGAGACTTATGATGCATCAGCTAGACAAGATTTTAAGTTGCATGCTTCTTTGTTATGGACCATCAATGACTTTCCAGCATATGGAAATTTATCTGGATGGAGGACCAAAGGGAAATTGGCATTTCCATGTTGTAATAAAGACACTTCCTCAACTCGATTGGTTAATGGTAAGAAGCAATGTTTTATGGGTCATTGGAGGAAACTAGGGATCCATTGGAGGAAAGGGCTCCAAATGGTGAATGCTAACTTACCTCAACAAAGCCCCAAGAAATTGCTAGAAATTGGTGACCTTCAATGGAGGATCCTAGCCCTTCTTCTTCCTTGAGAGTTGAGAGATTTATATTTTTAATATATTTTGTTTGTAATTTTTAAGGTTATGACTCTTAGTAAGCAATGGATGCAACTTGTTGACAATTGGCTTAATGAAACTACTTAGTTGGTGTGGAAAAGTTTTTGGATTATGCTTTTTAAAAAACAGGAAAGGAATATGAAATACGATGTCCATGTGTCAAAAGAAAAATTTATTTTGTCTATGCTTATTCCTGGTCCAAATGGTCCAGGAGATGCAATTGATACATATATTCAGCCTTTAGTAGAAGAGTTGAAGGAATTGTGAGAAGTTCGTGTTGAGACTTATGATGCATCAGCTAGACAAGATTTTAAGTTGCATGCTTCTTTGTTATGGACCATCAATGACTTTCCAGCATATGGAAATTTATCTGGATGGAGGACCAAAGGGAAATTGGCATTTCCATGTTGTAATAAAGACACTTCCTCAACTCGATTGGTTAATGGTAAGAAGCAATGTTTTATGGGTCATTGGAGGAAACTAGGGATCCATTGGAGGAAAGGGCTCCAAATGGTGAATGCTAACTTACCTCAACAAAGCCCCAAGAAATTGCTAGAAATTGGTGACCTTCAATGGAGGATCCTAGCCCTTCTTCTTCCTTGAGAGTTGAGAGAATTTCTTAGAGAGAGAAATTTTTTGAGAGAGGAGATTTTTGGGAATGATCTAGAATGAGTGAAATTAGGCTCAAGAAATATATATAGGGTCTAGATTAAGGGTATAACAGACTTAAATTAGGAGTTGAACATTTAGGAAAAAGACCAAAAATCCCTTAAATAATAATTGTCGGGCTCCATCTACGGTCCGTATTCCTCCGTTGATTGATTCAGAGACTTCAACTTAGGCCTAAAAATTTGGCTAAGTCTGGGGTGGGCCTACGAGACCCACCTATGGGCCGTATATTGGACGATGACTCGTCCTATTGCACTGTAGGTCAAAGTTCAGAAACTTGAAATCTTGAAGGTTGTCAATGCCAATGACGGTTCCCACCTACGGCCCATCATTCCACCTATGGTCCGTAGGTGGCCTCCGTCATCACTGGCACCAGAATTTTGAAAAGCTGCATTTTCTTTCTATTGTAGATCAGGGTGTTACAATATCTCCCCCTTGGGAACATTTGTCCTCGAATGAGAGTTAAGACATCAAGAGAAGGGTAAGAGACACAGACTAGCAACCCAACCTAGCATGCAATCACCTAGTTCACATATCCGAGGAGGAAACATCAACTCCAAGCTAAAGCATGTTCAACATATCATTTCATGAAGACTTTATGCAACTTATACGCAATGCACATAATCATACGTAGAACAATCAAGTTAGCTCATTTTCTCAAAATTAGACTCTTCATGAACATGCATGATAAAAGAAATTATTGAAATCAACTATGACACATGAAATCAAGGAATGAACCATGAGGAGCTAGGTACCTGAAGCTAGAGTAGGATTGGAGGAGAAGAGATTAGGATATCAGGACATCATATCGGCCTCGGCCTCCCACGTAGCACCCTCAACTAATTGATTCCTCCATAAAACTTTCACCGGAGCAATTTCTTTATTCCTTAACTTCTGGACTTGTCGATGTAGAATTTCCATAGGAACCTCTTCATAGGATAGGCTATCCTTTATGCCAAGGCTCTCCAATGGTAATATAGATGTCGGGTCACAAACACACTTCTTCAATAATGATACATGGAAAACCGAATGCACAGATGCTAAATCATTAGGCAAGTCAAGTTCATAAGCAACCTTACCAACTCGTCTCAAAATTTGATATGGGCCCACATAGCGGGGTCTAAGTTTCCCTTTCTTCACAAATCTGTTTATACCCTTCATGGGTGATATTTTCAAATAGATCCAATCATTAATATCGAATTCTATTTCTCTCCTTCTATCATCGGCATAGGACTTTTGTTGACTTTTAGCCATTTTCAATCTTTCCCAAATTAGTCTAACTTTCTCCATAGCCTCATATACAATTTTGGGACCTATCAAAGCAGCTTCCCCAACTTCAAACCAACCTATAGGAGATCTACATCTCCTACCATAGAAAGTTTCAAATGGAGCCATATCGATACTCAAATGGTAGCTATTGTTATATGCAAAATCAATCAAAGGCAAATGATCATCCCAATTACCCTTGAAATCGATTGCACAACCTCTCAGCATATCTTCTAAAGTCTAGATAGTATGCTCCGCTTGTCCATCGGTTTAAGGATGAAAGGCCGTACTAAACTTAACACGAGTACCAAAGCTTTTTTTGAAGGATTTCCAAAACTGAGAAGTGAATTGTGCCCCACGATGGATAAAGGCACTCCATGCAACCTAACCATTTCTCTCAAGTACAACTTAGCATAATCCTCCACTGAATAAGAAACCTTGACGGGAATGAAATGAGCTGATTTCATCATACTATCTACAATCACCCAAATTGAAATATAATGCGGCCTAGTGTGTGGTAAACCTACAACAAAATCTGTATTCACATCTTCCCACTTCAAAATGGGAATATCAATGTCTTGATATAAACCTCCCGGCTTTTGATGCTCAACCTTCACTTGTTGGCAATTAGGACACTTAGCCACAAATTCCGCAATATCCTTCTTTATCCCATTCCACCAATAGATTTCCCATTAATCACGGTACATATTGGTCTCTCCCGGGTGAATGGAATATCGAGAACTATGGGCTTCTGATAAAATTTGTCCTCTTAAATCATGTACATCGGGAACACACAAGCGACCTTGATATCGAAGCACACCATCTCCCCTTTGGGAGAAAGCCTCTATGGACCTTTTGAGTACCGCTTCCTTCAACTCAACCAAATTAGGTTCAAGATCTTGTTTAGCCGTTACATCATGCACAAAAAATGATTCGGAGCCATTATGGATTACAACACCACCTTTAGTGGAGTTAACCAACCGAACACCCAATCGGGCCAATCTATGAACATCACGAACCAACTCTTTCTTATCATCCTCAACATAAGCAACACTACCCATAGAAAACCGACTAAGGGCATCTGCCACCACATTAGCCTTACCAGGGTGAAAGAGGACACTCATGTCGTAGTCTTTCAACAACTAAAGCTACCTCCTTTGGCGAAGATTCAGATCTTCTTGTTTAAACACATATTGCAAACTCTTGTGGTCGGTAAAGACATCAACATGCACACAATACAAATAATGCAACCATATCATTAGAGCAAACACAACCGCCGCTAATTCTAAGTTATAGGTAGGATAGTTCTTTTCATGGACCTTAAGTTGCCTTGATGCATAAGCAATAACTTTCCCATTTTTCATAAGCACACACCCTAACCCAATTCTTGAGGCATCACAATATACCAGGCATCACAATATACCACAAATCCATATGATCCTTTTGGTAGGGTCACCACTGGAGCCGAAGTAAGTCTATCTTTCAATTCTTGAAAACTCGTTCCACACGCCACGGACCACATGAATAGAACCTTCTTTTGAGTCAAAGCCTTCAATGGAGAAGCAATCGAAGAAAATCCTTCAACAAATCTCCTATAGTAACCGGCTAAGCCCAAGAAAGTATGAATATCCAAAGGTGATAGAGGTTTGGGCTAGTTCATGACCGCATCTGTCTTCTTAGGATCTACCTCTATACCCTTACCAGAGACAATGTGACCAAGAAAAGCCACTGAACTAAGCAAAAACTCGTACTTATCAAACTTAGCAAAAATTTATTGGTCCTTGAGGACTTGCAACACAATCCTCAAATGGTCGGCATGATCATCTTCACTCTTTGAGTAAATCCAGATATCATCGATAAACACAATCACGAACTTGTGAAGGTATTGTCTAAACACCCTATGCATCAAATTCATAAATGCAGCCGGAGCATTTGTCAATCCAAATGACATCACTAGAAATTCATAATGCCCATATCTAGTCCGCAAAGCCATTTTCGGAATATCATCTTCCTTCCCCCTCAATTGGTGATAACCCGAATGAAGATCAATCTTAGAGAAGTAACTAGCCTCTTGAAGTTGATCAACCAAATCATCTATCCTTCGAAGATGATACTTATTCTTAATGGTAACCTTGTTCAATTGGTAGTAATCAATACACATACGGAGTTAGCCATCTTTGTTCCTTACAAACAAGACCGGAGCACCCTATGGAAAAATACTTGATCAGATGAAACCCTTATCCAACAAGTCTTTTAGTTGATTCTTTAGTTCCTTAAGTTTCGCCAGAGCCATTCTATAAGGAGGAATAGAGATAGGTTGCGTATCTGAGAGAAGGTCAATACCGAAGTTTATTTCCCTTTTGGGAGGTACACCGGGCAAATCATAGGGAAAAACTTTTGGAAAGTCATTAACAATGAGGACCAACTCAAGAGTAGAGGTTTCGCAATCCACGTCCTTCACCATAACTAGATGTTAAATGCAACCCTTAGAGATCATCTGTCTAGCTTTGAGACAAGAAACAAATTGACTCTTAAGCATAGAATTTTCCCCCTTCCACTCTAGGATAGGCTCATTCGGAAATTGAAACTGGACCATTTGGGTCCTACAATGAATAGATGCATAGCAAGAATACAACTAGTTCATCCCAAGAATAACATCAAAATCTAGCATATTAAGCTCTACAAGATCAACGTGAGTGACTCTAAAGGATAAGGAGACGAGGCAATTTCTATAGACTTTCCTGGCCACAATTGATTCACCCATAGGGGTAGAGACATGAAAAGGATCTAACAACACATCCGGCACAACATCAAACCTCATAGCTATATATGGCGTCACAAAAGAGAAGGTAGCACCGGGATCAAGCAAAGCATTAACATCAAAGTGGAAGACTTTCAACATGCCGGTGACTACATTGGGAGAACCCTCTTGCTCTTGATGACTTGAAGCGCATAGAACCATTTTTTCTTTGGGTTTCCACTAGAGCCCACTGGGTTTTGAGGTTGAGTCTGTCGATGATTATCTCCTTCCTTCTTAGAGACTAAGGGACAATCCCTTATCTTGTGATCCATCTTACCACAATCGAAGCATGCATTCCAGCTGGCGAGACATTTACGCTCATGCCTCTTTCCACACTTGGCACAAGCAGTCGATGATAATTCACTACTATTTCCTCCTTGAGGCTTAGGGTTAGACACCCTATCTTTGTTGAATTTAGGAGGAGCATTGGAGGAATTTTGACCGGAAAACCTTTTTCGAGGCTTGAAACGACCTTGTCCCTTTGATCTTGAGTGCGAAAAATTACCATCACCGGTCTTAGCCCTCTTTGTCTCTCTAGACCTTTCCTTAAGCTTCTCCTCTTCTATTTGTTGGGCATGTACCATGAGATGAGAGATATCCATGTCATTGATAAGCATAGCGGTATGAAACTCCTTGACCACCATTTTAGACACCCCCAAAACAAACTTACTCATTCTCGCCCTAGGATCGGCAACCATAGAAGGAGCATATCAGGAAAATTGTGTGAGCTTCAAAGAATACTCTTTCACACTCATGTTTCCTTGTCGAAGGTTGATGAACTCAAGAACACTTGCCTCCCTCATCTCAAGGGGAAAGAACCTATCAAGGAAATCACCCTTGAATTTCTCCCAATCAAGAGGACCCTCATTAATCGCTCTCCCTTCTTTCCATTGGTTGAACCAAATTTGAGCAACGCCCTTAAGTTGATAAGCGGCAAACCCCACCTTTTTTTTTGGCGTCACACCCACGATCATCAACACCTTATAAAGCTCATCAATGAACTCTTGAGGATCTTCCTCAACCTTAGAACCATTAAACTCCGGAGGATTCATCCTTGTGAAGTCCCTCACTCTAGACGCCACCGAACCCACATTTGGGTTCACGGGAGTCACAACCTCCCTATTGGATTGAGCCATCATGGCATGAGCCAACACTTGAAACACAGCTCTAAACTTCGTATTGGTCACTTGTTTAGCCAAAGGGTCGGTCGAAACTTGAGGAGCTTGAGGAGGAGCTTCTTGTTCCACATTCTTTCCCGCATTTCTCCTAGCATAAGCTATTTTAGTCGCCATATCCTGAAACACATAAGATAGGTATTAGGGGAGAGAGACATATAGAGTTAAACTCTATGACACGACTTAGGAGTAATGAAAGAAGTGAAGTTTCTTAAACATCTTATAGCTTCTCATTCATAAATGTGGCGCGCTTCACATTCATGAACAAGGCTCTACTCGATTCGGCTTATGAGACTACCTAGGATCTTTCTAAAACCTTGTGCTCTGAATACCAACTTTGTCACGACCCAAATTATCCCACTGGACGTGACATGTCATACAAGACCCTGAGAGGCCTCACACAAGCCACTTAGCATACATTCATAACGATAATAGAGAAATAAAGGTTCAAAAGACAATTTTTATATCAAAGCTTTTAAGGAAATAGTGGAAGCCTACATCAATGTCTCAAGCCAATCTAACATAAGAGTAAGTAATAAAGTTTAGGATGTAACCCAATACAATGCGAAAAATGAAAGAAAGAACATAGAACGTAAGATCCAACAAGGCTATGTCCTCGAATGGATGATGATTCACCAAGTCTTCACAACTCTTCTATAAAGCTCTAGCCACGAGTAGATAGAGAATCGCCGAACCCTACATCAAACAAGTCAATGTAGGCAAGAGTATGCGTTAGTACAATCAAGTACCAAGTATGATAGCCATGCACATAAATCATTTAAACACGCCAAGAGGGGAACATATTCATAAACATGCAATGACCAAGTATACATGAAAGAAAGGGTGGGAAAATCATAAGCCATCTTTTAAGGTCAATGCAAGCCATACATATTTTAATTACTTCTTAAAAGCCCTTAAGTAACTTTAGTTCATTATTGTTGAAAATAGGCTTAACTTACATATAAGACCATGTGAGCAATCAACATGGAATCCGGTGTCTACCTCACAACGAAAAGAGGTGTCTTACTTTCCAAGGTAAGACCATGAGCTTCTAGCTTACGTGGATCCACTAGCTAGTGTCTACTTAAAGACAAACATCCTATGGTGGCACATAGTTTATGGGACATGGGTAATCGCCACTTGTCCACTCGGTGCTAAGCATAATTCCCACAGATTAATCATAGTTTAATCATCATGAGTAGACGTGGGTAATCACCTCTTGTCCGTTACTTAGAATAGCTCCTTAGTTGTCAATTCAAGTTTAGTTGAGCAAGCCTTTCAACAAGTTATGAATCATTATATGTGAGAAAACCTTTCACATTCACGGGTTGAGATAAATATGAGAAATCCTTTCATAACTCAACAATAACATAAACATATCATAGACTTTGTTGCTTAAATCTCAAAACACCCTTAATTCATCATTAGCTTCATAAGAGACATGCATAATTTCATAGACTTCATCTTTACATTTTTCATCATGCTCATAATTCATAGATCATAGAATTCACATGAGTTCGTAAGAGTTCAACTTAAATCATGCAATTATATGCCAATTTATGCTTAGGAAGCCATACTTAAGGTAACATGATCATATATGAAAGAACCCACATGATAGAGGAAAAATCATACTTTTGAATTCATAATTGAAGATCATATATCACGCTAGATCGTGCACTAAATTACTTTATCACGCTAGATCATACACTAAGAATCATAAAATCAACAATTGGAAATCATAATTGAAGAGCCCATAAGAATTGATCAAAACCCTAATTCAATTTTGAGGAATTGAACCTTGAAATCTTGAAGAAACTAGGGACCGATTGGAGGAATGGGCTCCAAATGGTGAATACTAACATACCTCAACAATTTTTAGTATAGCCTTCTGTAATACCCCGAGTTCCAATATAAAGAAAATGCAGCTTTTCAAAATTCTGGTGCATGTGACGACAGAGGCCACCTACGGACCATAGGTGGAATGACGGGCTGTAGGTGGGAACCGTCGTTGGCATAATATGTGTACTACAAAACTATAATTAAATATGTTTGTTTTATTTTGAGGTTGGTAGATAAGTCCAAGGGTAGTGATGAAAAGGTGATAGTGAAAAGCTTGTTTGAGGTTGAACAAGAGTTTAAGTGTGGGGTGGTGATCCCAGGAATATTTCTATGCCGGTTTACCAATAATTACCCAATTTAGTCTTGTGTTTAAGAATAATCTTTAAGCTATTCGTTTTGTTTTGAGTAACTTGCAATGATTGTGCACTAAGACATCTGATTATATTATGTAGGAGTTTTCAAAGGTAAATGGAATCGATGGAAGACATCGCGAATAGAGAAGCTTGAATACAAGGCAAGGAAGCATGTGCCAGATGAAACGAAGAGAAGAAAATTCCGGCCTGGCAGCCCTGGCGTACTATTGGCGCCCCAAGCCAGGCCCTAAACTACAGAGGAAAGCAGCTGGAGCACTGGTGGCGTGCCACACCAGGCAGCAAACTATTGAAGGAAGCTGCTAGAACCTTGGTGGCGTGCCACACCAGCCCTATTTAGTCTTAAATTGGAAAAATATTTTTGGAACTCTATAAATATGACCCTAGGGTTTTTTTGTAAAGGGTCGACTACTTTTTAGTGTGCAAGAGCAAGAAATTACAATTCATCTTAGGTTTCAAATCTCTACTTCTTCTTTAAGCTTTAATTTGATGAAAACTATTGTTTTTGAGATTATGAACATTATGAGTGGCTAAATGCCCTTGTTCTGCGATTGTAGCTACGGGTTATTATTGAACATCGAATTGCGTTTGAATTGATTATTGATTATCACTTAAATTACTTTTGTATTCTTGGTTTAGTATTTCATGATTGGCCACCGTAGAGATAAATCTATTGTCTATTCTTTGGCTCGAAAGATGAAGAGGTAGAGAGACCAAAGAATACAAAAAGCTTGATCTAACATACATATCACTTGTTTAGATTAATGTTTAGGAGTGACGCCCGGACGAACATAAAGCTTTGTCACAAAACATGATGTAATATAAATGCTCGCCAATTAGGACTGCCTATCCCCGCTCAACGATGTAGTTAGACAGCTAGTTGGAGTAGGCGATTAGAGGTTTAGAGATCATGATCATAACATTGACCCTATAAATCAGTAATTTGATAATCATAATCGGTTCATTGCATGAGATGTGATACATTAAACCCAAAGCATGCTGCAGCCCTAGATTTGTCTCTTACTTGTTAAAACACTAAAAATTGAAGTTGTCCACATTAGTTACTTTTACTTTTCGAATTATCGCAATATTAGTATAGAAAATCTCAAGTTCCTAATTCATTTGTGGTACTTTATAGATTTGATTATAAACTGATTGTAAGTCCCTTGGGTACAACAACCCGGTTCTAAAAGAGCAAATTATTACTTCTGTGACCACGTACACTTGCGTGTGCAATTGGGGGGAACAAAGCTTATAGAACCAAATTCATCATACACGTATAAAATCAGAAACATGAGTTGATGAGAATAACGCTCTTAAGAATGAGTAGATTTTTATGAGTAGCAATTGATAGGTGTCCGACTAACATATTAGTAGGTTCGATGAGCGATATGTTATGAGTAGTAGTGAGGGAAAGTTGTAGTTCTTCTTTTAACACAATTGAGTATTTTTTGACTGCATAATAAAATTACTAAATATAAAAAATCTATGCATTTTCCTCTTTAATATATAACATTTAACAAAAGAAGATTCTGTATAAAACACATTATTATACAGCAACAACTAAACACCTAAAAGGGAAGCCCCATAAAGACCCTAAAGTAACACTTAAGTAGCTGTTACCAGCAGCTTAAGCAGTAACCATCAATAATTGTTAGCAGCAACCAACGCAGCAACAGTAAGTTCATTACTTTTGTCATAAAGTAGGGAAGCAGTGTCCTTTGTATGCACTAAGCAGATAACACAAGACTATTGTAAAGGGAATTTGCAGTTAATTGCTTATATGAGTACAGAAGGTGTATGTGCATTCCTAAATTCTAAAACACAAATGTAACAATCACTCCACAAATAATTCTTAATAGTAAATATAGAATTTCTTAAAGAAAGAAAAAAAGTAGGCAACCCAAAATTTGAACTAATTATCGATAGTCAGTTGTACAATTGATGTTGAAACTTGAAAAATTGGAATCTTTTATCCATTTAAACTACTGCCACTTTTGCTTCCGAGCTATACAAATTTTAATAATTTACCATTTTGAATGTTTTCTCATGAAAGCTATTGTTTTTGAGGATGATGGACTTGCCGAAAAATTGAACAACGACACTTCCAATGAGGTTGATGATGCGCGAAAAGATAGGTGAAACTAAGAAGTCAAAGGAGGAGGTTGCTCCTCCCTTAACACCTCAAAAGATGTTGCCTAAAATTAATCCACAATTTCCTCAAAGATTGAAGAAGAGGGATGATGATGTCAAGTTCAAAAAAATCCTATCCGTCTTTAAAACTCTGTCTATTAATCTTCCATTGGTGGAGGCATTGTTAGAGATGCCGGATTATGCTAAGTTTATGAAGGAGTTGGACACAAAGAAGCGAAGCATGGATTTTGAGACGGTTGAAGTGTCCCATAATTGTAGTGCCATTGTGTCTAACGTGGTTTCAAAGAAGGATGATCCGTGGGCATTCACGATCCCTTGCACTATAGGGATGTTTTAGTTTTCTAAGGCTTTGTGTGATTTGGGGGCTAGTATTAATTTGATGCCCTATGCCATTTACTAAAAACTTGGGTTGGGAAAGCCTACGTCAATAACTATGCGTCTTCTTTTGGCTGATCGATTTATCAAGGGTCCTATTGGCATATTCTATGATATTTTGGTGAAGGTGGACAGGTTTATATTTTCGGCTGATTTTGTGATTCTTCATTGCAAGATTGATGCCGAGGTTGCTATCATTCTTGGTAGGCTATTTTTGGCTACCAGGAGGGCTCTTGTTGATGTAGAAGGTGGTGATTTGACATTCCAAGTAAATGCTGAGGAAGTCACTTTCAACGTATGCAAATCTATGAAGCACCCGAGTGATCTCCATGTTTTATCGGCTATTGATGTGATTGATGAAGCGGTTGCTAGTGTGGGTGATATTTCATGTGTTGATGAATTTTTGGTTGCTGTCCAACTAAATTATGATGTGGGAGGTATTCACGATTATGATGAGGTTGTGGCTGCTCTATCGGGTTTAGGATCTTATTCTAAAAATCCTTTCAAGCTTGATATCGATTTGAAGAATAGGGAAAGCCCTCCCGCAACACCATCCATTGAAGAGCCACCAATGATTGAGTTGAAGGTACTCCCTCTGCATCTTTGTTATGTGTTCTTTGGAGCTAACAACACGCTGCCCGTGATTATTGCTGCGGACTACTTGAATGGCAAACTCAGGCCCTTGTCAGTGTGTTAAAATGGTTTATCAAAGCTATAGGGTTGACGATTGCCGACAATGTGGGAATTCCTCCGGGTATTTGCACCCACAAGATTCAATTGGATAGTGATTGTAAACCAAGTGTTGAACATCAAAGGAGTTTGAACCCTCCAATGCAAGAAGTTTTCAAGAAAGAGATCATCAAGTAGCTTGACGCAGGTGTTGTCTATCCTATTGCGGATAGCAAATGGGTATGTCCAGCTCAGTGTGTCCCAAAGAAAGGTGGTATGACCGTGATCCTGAATAAAAAAGGTGAACTTGTGCCAATGCAATCGATTACCGGTTGGCATGTATGTATGGACTATAGAAAACTTAATGCGGGAATCGAGAAAGACCATTTTCCAATGCCTTTGATGGACCAAATGCTTGACCGACTTACAGGGCATGGATGGTACTATTTCTTTAATGGCTATTCCAGTTATAATGAAATCTCCATTTCTCCGGAAGATCAAGACAAGACAACTTTCACATGCCCCTTATGGAACGTTTGCTTTTAAAAGAATGCCTTTTGGGTTATATAATGCACCGACAACATTTCAAAGGTGTATGCTCTCTATTTTTGCTGACATGGTGGATGACTCGATGGAAGTCTTTATGGATGATTTCTCAATTGTGGGGGATAAATTCGAAGTGTGCCTTGAGCACCTTGGTAGAGTCTTGAAAAGATGTGTCAAAACAAATCTTGTCCTTAATTGGGAAAAATGTCACTTCATGGTCAAATAAGGTATTGTGTTGGGACATAAAATTTCTGGAGCAGGCATACAAGTTGATCAATCTAAGGTTGAAGTTATCGCCAAGTTGCCTCCTCCTATTTCGGTTAAAGGTGTTCGAAGCTTCTTGGACCATGCAGGTTTCTACCGGAGGTTCACAAAATACTTCTTTAAGATAGCCTGTCCTCTTTGCAAGCTACTTGAGAAAGAAAGTGTATTTGCGTTTGATGAGGCTTCTATGAATGCTTTTGAGTGTCTAAAGGAGAATTGAGTGTCGGCTCCAATAATTTTTAATCCGAATTGGAACAGCCCATTTGAGCTAATATGTGATGCTAGTGGTGTGGCTTTAGGAGCTGTACTTGACCAACTTAAAGGCAAGTTGTTTCACCCGGTCTACTATGCAAGCAAGACCTTGAATGTAGCTCAAAAGAACTACGCCGTCATTGAACAAGAGTTGTTGGTTGTGGTGTATGCTTTTGAAAAGTTTAGAGCCTACTTGTTGGGAATCAAAGGGGTGGTGCACACCGACGGTGCTGCTATGCATTACTTGATGGTTAAAATGATGCAAAACCGAGATTGATTCGATGGGTGCTATTATTCCAAGAGTTCAACTTTGAAGTCAAAGATCAAAACTGATGTGAGAATCAAGTGGCTGACCATTTATCGAGACTTGAAACGAGAATAGTTGTTTTCGGTGAAAAAGATAATGAAGAATCTTTTCCTGATGAGTCGGTTATGGTTGTATCAATGGGTACCACTCCTTGGTATGTTGATTTTTCCAATTATGTGGTGTGTGGAATTCTTCCCGATGAGCTGAAATTTCACCAACGAAAGAGATTCCTTTTTGATGTGAAGAAATATTTTTCGGATGACCCTTATCTATTCTAGGAAGGTGCTGATCATATAATTAGATGATGTGTTCCAGAGGTTAAGGTAGATGCCATTCTTAATGCTTCCCATGCCTCACCGGTTGGTGGATATCAAAATGGGGTGTGTACAGCTGCTCAAGTATTGCAAAGTAGTTATTATTGGCCGACACTGTATCGGGATGCAAACTCCTTTGTCATAAAGTGTGTTCAATGTCAAAAGCAAGGAAGAGTATCGCGAACGCATGAGCTCCCTCGTACTCCTATCTTAGAGGTTGAGTTGTTCGATGTGTGGGGAATCGACTTCATGGGCCCTTTTGTGAGTTCTTATGGGAACAAATATATATTAGTTGCCGTTGACTACATCTCTAAATGGGTAAAAGCTATAGCTTTACTTAACAACGAAGGATGAAGTGTGGTAAATTTCTTAAGCGGTACATTTCCACAAGGTTTGGTACTCCGCGGGTGATTATTAGTGATGGGGTCTCTCACTTTTGCATAATTGTTGAGCAAATATAAGTCCAGCATAAGGTTGCCACCCCTTACAATCCGTAAACAAGTGGGCAAGTCAAAGTGTCAAAATGGGAAATCAAATGGATTTTGGCAAAAATAGTGTATGCAAATCGGTCTGATTGGTCCCGTAAGTAAAATGATGCTCTTTGGTCATATAGAACTGCCTTCAAGACTCCGATCGGCATGTCCCCATATCAATTGGTGTTTGGTAAAGCTTGCCATCTGCCGGTTGAACTTGAGCATAAAGCATTGTGGGCCTTGAAGGCCATGAACTTGAATTGGAACGATGCATCCAAGGATCGTGTTGAACAACTCCATCCTTTGGAAGAATTTTGACTTCGAGCTTTTTAGAGTTCAGCTCTTTATAAGGAGAAAATGAAAAAGTGGCATGATGCCAAGATACTTCATCGAGAGTTTAGAGTTGATGATCATGTGTTACTCTACACCTCTCGTTTGAGACTCTTTCCGGGAAAGCTCAAATCTAAATGGTCGGGTCCTTTTAAGGTGAATCGTGTGTTTGAAAATGGGGCAATCAAGTTGAAAATGATAATGGGTCGATGTTCAAGGTGAATAGACAAAGACTTAAGCTTTACTTTGGAGAGCGCACCATTGTGACGTTGATTGATGTGGTGTATTTGGATGATGCTTGAAGGCATGTCCACATCGTGCCACGACGGTAAATAAGGCGCTTCTTGGGAGGCAACCGAAGTTTTATTATAGTTGTTTGAATAAGTTTGTTGGTTGTGTAGGTTGGAGTTTGAATTTTGAAAGAAATGCAAAGCGGCGAGGGGGTTGGACTGCTTGGCGAGTCGTCCAAGTGCCCCTTATCTCACCGAATTACATCGCCATGAATAGCTTGAATTGGGGACGTCCTGGAATATTGGGCGAGCTAAAATTCCACTCAGTGAATCGTCGAGTGGATTTGGCGAGTCCGACCGAGCGCGTCTTCTGTACTTAATGAGGGCCTAGACTTCTGATGATTTATGTGAGTTTGCAACCCATTGCGCACATCGCCCACATCTTTCAAATTCAAATATTCATTTTGTTTGAAATTTTTGACTCTCATCCGCATACCATCATTCTTTAGCTTTACAGTTTGCATTTTTTCTCTATTATTGTTGATCTCGGAATGTGATTGGACTCATTTCCTCGCCTCGTTGTCGTGCTTTCCTATTTTTGTTTTCCTTTAGGTTTGTATCCTTTAATTTTTAAAAATTCATGCCGTTTTCATTGTTTTAACTTGATGATTGTATGGGTAATTAATTAATTTGATATGTTCATGCTTAATGTTATTGCCTCTTACTTTGTTTCTTATATTTGAACTCGAGCATGTTAATATTGGTGTGTTTTGTCCCTATTTTTGGTGGGTAATTGTTATTTTCGATTCTGGGTTGTTGTATTGTTGGTGGGTAAAGTTTGAGTAGCCCTGATTTCAATCAAATGACTTGAATTTTTCCGATGATAGATTAAGTGATGTCTTTCTTAAGGGCAAATTGTCATTTTGTTTTTTTCGAATTGATTTGGGGGAAGTCTGAGTACCCCTAGTAGAAATTGGGTGTGGGTCTTTCCTATTTGATGTAAATTGAGCTTTAATTGTTGTGTCGTGGGCTGAAAGTTGATAATTTTAGAAAAATTGGGGGGTGATGCATTGGGTCGATTTGGCGAGCTAAGTTAAGCTCGCCGAGTTGACTCTGCGTGTTGCCTATTGCACCCCCTTCGCCTTCTTATCTTGTTTATTTGCCATTTTATTCTTTAACATTCAGCGAGCTCTCTCTTGCTCACCGAGTGAGTTTGGCGCCTCGACGATTGGCATAGTCACTGCCTTTTCGACCTTTATTTTTACTGACTTTTGTCTGGAACTTTCGGTGATGCTCTTTTAGCTCGCCTAATTAGTTCAGTGACACGCCGACCTTTTCGGTGAGTCTTTCTGCATTATTCCTATTTTTTAACATGGTTCGTTCAAATCTTCGGCTTGTTTGTTGGTCTTCACATGTATGGCTAGACCTAAGATTCCCGCAAAAGGACCACCATCTCGAAAGAAGGTGAAAGGGGTGGTAATTACTTCGGAGGTTGAACAACCCTGACCCAAGTGCAAAAAACATCCCAAGCAATTGGGAAAGGCAAGTAACAAGTGGTGAGGAGTTCCACCTCAGAGAGTGATGATCTATCCATTCAATTCACGTCCTCTAGCTCAAAAAGTGAGGAGGTTGAGGAGTCCGGGGCTTCGTCTGCAGAGTTGATCAAGCAGAAGCGCTTCGAGATACGCTCTAAGGCAACTTATGATCCACTGGCAATGGCTTATACTGCTATTGCCCCACCTGAGCCACCAGTGGATCCTACTCCCACTCCAGTTCAAGATCCGGCCCCGACAAATCTTTCGAGGTTGATAAATAGACTCAAGGTCAAGGGTTTGAGGAAAAGAGGTTTTCCATTGATGATGTGGTGGACAGGTATTCGGAGGTGTGGGAAACTCTATGTTTCCATAAATTCCAGATTTTTAAAAAGCCTCGGAGTCCATACGTACCAACGTGGGTTGAAGAGTTTTATGCCTCCTATGCTAATCTGATCCCGAAAGGGAAAAAGCAGGCCCAATCTAAGGCACAAGTTGACTTTGTCATGGTGCGAGGAAAAAAAGTGAAGTGCAGCCAAACGGAAATTAATGTTGCACTCAACTACACAGTTGGGATTCGGCATTCTTTGGCCAATAAAATAAAGACCAAGACGTTGGAGGATCTTAAGTGGTGGTTGGCCCTTTGCTTAGTGATGTGACCCCTCCATGGCTTGAGGTAGGTACGATTATCGAGAAGAAGGATCTGAACATTATATCGAGATATTGGTTCGGATTCATCAGCAGCACGCTCATGCCATCTCAGAACGAGTCCATCCTCTGGCACCTGAAAGTTACACTTTTGGGATGTATCATGGGTCGCCACATGCTCAATCTGGGATGATAATTGAACAAGAGATACTAATGAGGGTGAAGCAGAATTAGACTTCCCTCCCGTTGCTATTTTGATTAGTGATCTTTGTCGGTGGGCTAGTGTGCCTTTTGAGGCAAAGACGGATGTTGAGGTCACCCCGGCCTCATCCTGCGACATCCGGCGGATTGAGGTTGAGTACTTGAAGAATGAAGCAGAGAGGAGGAGGAGACCTCTGATTGACCCATCTCCGGCTTTTGATGTTAATGCCATGGAGACTGGTTCTCCTCCTCTCGCAGTTGAGCCGACAGGTATACCTGCTCCCGATGATCCTGCCACTTCTGCCCCTACCTTCGCCATCTCTTCTGTCCCTGCACCTGGTACATTTCCTGGCTCATACCCTTTGATGCAGCGCTATGCTTATAAAGATGGGCCACTTTGTCCATTCAACTAATGTGCGGGCGTCGCGAGTCGATTCATAGCTACTGCACATGCTCCCATAAGAGCGAAGTTGGAGGATAAGCGTCGAGTGATCACAGCTCATGGGCTGGCTTTGAATGCCCTCACCACTAGAGTAGTGGAGTGTGATAAGAAGGAGGGTAGTTCTACTGAGCTAACAGCTGTGAAGGCTGATTTTGATGGGTTGCGTCGGGATGTGGATGAGTTGAAGTCCATGTATATTACGATGTTGTAGGGGTAGCGTTTACTTCCCCGAGGGAAAACTTCTGAGATCTCTTTACCCACTACCACCGGAGCCACTACAGCCGTTGATGAGTCCATGGAGGATGACACTTTGGAGATGGATGAGGAGGAGTTGGCTCGGGAGCGAGAGGTCTATGCAGACTTAGAGGACTTGGAGGACGACATGGTGAGGGCCGCCACTACATCTTCTCTATGACACACATGGATGGTTTGTTCGGGTTGAACCAAGACTGTAGCTGTAGATGTGCTAGACACTGATGCCTAGGGAGACACAACACTTCAAGGCAGCGCACCTCCGCCATAGCTGGACAGAGGGATCTCTATTTACACTCCATTTCTTTATTTTTGTAGTTATCTTTAATTTATTTCGCATTGAGGACATTGCGTGTTTCTTTTTAGTGGGGTGATTGCATTAGGTCTGCCCTTTTCCATTTTTGGTTGTATGTTATAAGATTTTTTTTGTACGTTTGAATTTTTTTTTTGTTTGGATGTTATGACTGACGTTGCGATTTTTCTCTGAAATGAATGTCAACTTCTCTCTTTCTATTTGTTGTTGTTTATTGTGAGCATTGTGCCGTTCTCTTGTACATTTGAGTATCGATTGTGATCAATATTGATGAATTGAATATTACTCTTGATGAATGATATGTTTGTGTGAGTCCAACGATGTAATTTGAGTTGCATAGTCTTGTGTGAACTCTTAGCATCTCAATGTGACTAGTTGAATATCGAAGTGAGTCTTGCAAGGACCCTTGCGTGCAAGTTTGACTCGTAGAGTTGTGATCCAAAATTGTGTTAGGATGCCATGTGTTGTGAGTGTTACTTGAAAGGTGTGTATGATGATACCTAGAACTTGCACCATTGGTCCAATTGACAAGCATTGATAAATGAAGGAAATGATCTTAGGCGTGAATTTTTTAGAGAGAGCCTAATTGCTATACCTCTGTTTGACCACCTTTTGAGTGTGCGAACCCACCTTGGCACCATTTGAGCCTATCCTTTTCATTGATTGAAACATGATTGCAAAGACCTTAGCTGGTTATTGGAAATTACCATGTCTTTCCCACCTATAACCTTCCTGACTCATTGGTTAGTTTGAATAGCTAACTTAGGCAAAAATCCTATGTTGGGGGTGTGGTAAGAATGAAGAAAGAAATTTAGCTAGAAGTTGGTGAACTCAATCCTTGGAAAGATGTGTGTGAAAAATATGGAACCCCTCTATTTAAAAAAATATACATGAAAAGAAAAGAAAGAAAAAGATTCGAATGAAATTGTGCCTTTGTGCGTTGTTGTGAAAATAAAAAGGGGTGATCCTAAAATATTTTTTGTGTTATGAATAGACAAAGGATGAGTTGAAAATTTTAAAAGTATGAAAGAAAAAGGAAATAGAAGTGAAATGGGAACCATTCTTCCTGAAAGTAGAGTCACTAAATCAAAATGATCATACCTTGAAACCCAGCCTCATTACAAGTCTTGAAAGACCTTTTTTATCCTACATAAGGCTTGTGAATGATAGTTGGAAAATACAGGTAAGCCTATGGGTAAAGTTGTGCATGTTTTTCTCATTAGGGAGTGTGAGTGTTGTTTTTGATTCCTTAATGATGGTCTTTACTTTGCTTTGTGAGAGCATGGAATCATTCTTGGCATGAGGGCATTCAAATACTTTTGTTGGGCATGAATTTGCATTTAAACTGAGCATTTGTGAGCATGAACTCTAATTGATGATGGCTAGTCCGAGCTTGAAACTTTGAGTACACATATTATCCTTGCATGTTTGAATTGAACATTGTGTGGATTCTCAAGGAGCACTGTTTGTAGACATACCTATTGAACTGATTGATTTCTTGTTTATTTGAGAACAAGCAAAAGTTTAAGTTGGGGGTGTTGATGAGTCAGGAATTTTGACTCATTTAGGGCTTGTTTTCAATCGATTTAGTGTGCTCAATGCGTATTTTATGCCCAAAACGGATGTTAAATTGTTTATGTGCAGTCAAGGAAGCTTGGGAACAAGGCAAGCGCATTATGTTGCAAAAAGAAGTGAAAAAGCTTGAAACCTTGAAGACAAAGAGGCTGAAGCTAGAAAATACAACTCGGAGACTCCCCAAGTGAGCCTACAGCTCGCCTAAATACCCAACAATCCACCTGAGGAAACATGCCAACTCGGCGAGCCTAGGAGCATATTGTTGACTCACCGATGAGAAAGGCAAGCTCGACTCAGATCGCCCAATGTAACAGTATGAAAGGGTGCTGAAATCAAGCTAAAAAGGGCGAGAAGGATCCATTAGGCGACTCGCCGAATGGTTCAGCGAGCCCGACTTACCTCGCCGACTTGACCCACGTGATGAAAAGTGTGAAATTTTTGTGAAAGTATAAATTGATTTTTTAAAAGAGTGAAGGTATCATTTAAATGAGTCTAAGCTGAACTTTTACTTCTTGAATAATTTACAAACATTCTTGTGGGGATTTTGGATTGGAGACTTTGGGTAGAAGTTTAAAATTGTAGTATTTGATCTTAGAAGACTTTGTTCATCAATGGAGAATCTCTTTGATAGCGATTTCTTCCCTTTTACTATAAGTAGCTAAAACCCCAACTCATTAGGGGTATGAATATGTGATCAATTATTTAATTAGATTATGGTATCGCTAATTGCTGAATTCAATGTTGAATTGAAATGGGTTCAGTTGTAAATTCATGTTTTCAATTATAATCTGAAATTGAGAATTCAGATTTAGCCTAGATCTCTATATTTTCTTGCAAAAGATGCATTAGACTGGAATTTGCGATTGATAATTGTTTGAAACTGCTGTCTTTGTTTCCTAGCTTGTAAAACTGGGTTGAATTAAAAAATTAGATTGTTTTGTAATGTTATGCTTGTTGAGTTTTGCAAGAACTCACTTGATACATGATGGCTGATTTAAAATATATCTATTATAGCCTAAATCTATCCTACCCATTAAGATTTAACAACTTATATTCATTGGTGATTACCCATTAGCGAAATTTATGATTGATCACTCACACACACTCCTAAGGTCCCGTCTCTAATTGTCAAAACCCCGTGTTGCTTGTCCGTTACAATTGGTTACTAAATTCTGTCATTATTGATAATTAAAATTCAGATATTTACATTATGTTTTGTTTTACTCATTTTTACCTGCAAAAGATTAGATCACTATAGTAATTTGTTGTCGAATTCTTTACTAGAACACACCTGGTGGGATTGACCCACTCATTGTTGGGTTTATACTTACTAGAGGCTGCCTACACCGTGAATTCTTATAGGTGTAGATGAGCATTATCATCCTTACTTTTTAATTAAAATCCTTTTCGAAGCATTGTTATGTTTGGATAGCCAACTTAGACCAAAAGCCTAAGTTGGAGGTGTGGAAAAGATGAAAGAATGAAAACCAAGTGAAGGGTAAAGGAAAAAGAAACGAGAATCAACTTTGGAGTTTGTTGTAAAATGAAGTTACCCCTCCTTATAAGTATAGAGAAAGGGTCATTAAGATGAAAATGCTTTTGAAAAATTGAAATGAACAAGAGAAATGAATGAAATAAAGGGGATTCCAAATAAATTGAGTGAAAAACCAAAGTTTGAGTTCTTAAATGAAAAAGAATGAAAAGAACTTGAGAAGAGGTGATGATGATGATTGCAACAATGCTTTGAGAAGTTAAAGTCACCCAGCAAAATTTACCATACCATAACCCTCAGTCCCATTACAGGACGAAAAGACCCTTGAGATCTTGCATGAACTAGGTTATGTGATCATTGGAAAAAATGGGCAAACATATGGGACAAAGCTTACATGCGTTTTTCTTTTGAGAGAGTGAGAGTTGCATTGATTCCTTATATCCTTGTCGATTTGCTTTGTGAGAGCATGGAATAATTCTTGATGTGAGGGCACTTGAATGCATTTACTGAAACATGTTCTTGCATTAGACAAGAAGCTAAAGTGAGCATGAACTTGTGTTAAACCAGCTAGTCAGCATTTGAAGCTTTTTGATAATGATTGAGTGTAGCATGTTATTGATAGTAGTTTTGATATGACCCTTGCATGCTAGCTCTGATTGAGTACTATTGTAAACACCCTTATTGATCTAATTGTGTTCTTGATTTACTGGAGGACGATCAAAAGTTTATGTTGGGGGTGTTGATGAGTGGTAGATTAGCACTCATTTAAGGTCCATTTAGCTCTATAATTAGTGTCCTCAATGCCTAATATTTTCCTTTTCTAATAAAATATTTATGATTTGCAGCTATGAAGACTATTATACAAGGCGAGGATTGATGTTTGAAAGAATGGACAAAAAATGCAAAAAGAAGTTCAAACTATTCATTGTTGATCGCCTAACAAGAAGGACATATCGCCAAATAAGAATGACCTCACCAAAAAGGAAAGTGCATATCACCTGTGTCTATCAAATTAGGTTGGTTAACTCAAGTAGATAAGGCGATGCGATGACTGAGAATGGCGGCCTTGATGAACATTGCAAGAAATGACAGTGCGACACGAAAAGATTGAATTCTCAGAAGGAGAATGATAACGCACAAATCACCCTCTAAAACAAGTCCAAAGAATGAGCAGTCATCGTCAATAAAAGTACTCAACTAAGAGTCGGGGTTGAATCCCACAAGGAACAATGTAATGCCAATTGAAGAAATAAAGACTAACTAGATACTAGTTTTAATCTAAACAAGCAAAATACAAAATGATCAAATATAAGGAAATTTATCTAAGTAAACTGCGAACGGGGGCAGAGACAATATCAAGCAAGGGATGTATGAGAATTGAGAAAACTTGAGATTCAATCAACACTCAATAATCCATTATAACTCAATCTAAGATTAATCACAAATAGGTAGGTTAGATCATCTAAATTCAACTCTAATCTCCTTTCGGTCTCAAAGGGTTATATCACGATATCTCCTTTCGGTCTCAATCGCATCAATACAAGACAATCCACTACCTTAACTTAGACCTCTTTTTTAAAAAAGCCTTACATCAAACAATGAAACCCTAAACCTTCATCTTTCGATCTCATATTCAAGATTCAAAGTCACAATGCAATTATCAATCTAATTCTCCATTCCAATAAATCTCTTTCGAGCATCAATCGGAGATCGGAAGCTAAGATTGAGTGTGCACCCTCAACCTATAAATTAAAACATTAAAACAAGATAGAACCTATTTCGTGAAATCAATAAGGAAGCAAGGAGTTACAAAAGCAATTGAGTAATTAATCAAAAACCAAAATAGCTTTACCTATTTCTAGCACAAAAGCCCCAGTTTGACACACACAAGCACACCCACATTTCTAGCAATTAAGAACAAGGAAATGAAGAAGGGTAAAAGGAATTTACTAAGATAGAAAACAATCTCCAAATTAAAAAATTAAATGTGAGGCAACTAGCCTTCAATGTCTCAACCCCAAATCAAGATCTATAAAATAAGTCCTCAAAAATTAAGCTAAGCTATCTAGATATTCTCTCTAAAATCCGATATGGAATCATCCTCTAATATTGACTGCCCATGAGTATAAAAAGGGTTTTGGGAATAGATTTGGTGAAATCCCCAATCTGCTCAAGTGCCAGACAGTTTACCCATTGCGGTCGCGACATCTAGCTCACGCGATTGCAATGAGCAGTGTCGCTGGGTCACCTGATCCCGACCCCTGACTATGCGATCAAGAGGTCCAAGTATTATGTGCATCATGATCGTGACCTCCTCGTCATGCGGTCCCAAAGAGCAACTTCCTGCTAGTTTTACTTTCTTCCAATTTGACCTCTTTTTGCTCCAATTCCACATGGTTTCTTCAAGCATCTTCTAAATCAATTCTCCATTTCATTTTCCTGCATATATGAAGAAAATCAATATTAAAAGCATCGATTCTAAACAAAATCAAGCTAAAATAACTAAGAAAAGAGCCTCAAATGAGTGGAAATTCACCTCTCATCAACACCCCAACATAGAAACTTTGCTTGTCCTCATGTAAAGAAAATCAAAAAGTCAAGAGGCTCTTATTTTAGCACACACCACACATCGATTTCACCATATTCAATTAAGCACAAAGGTAATTTCTTCGGTTGGTACTAACAAATAGACCGCATGCAAAAATTTTACGAAGTCAATTCCCTTCACTCTCATGGGACATTTTCAAGAATCAAGAATCATTAAATGACGACATCTCAAACTCAAGAAGCAACTCAATTCATTAGTTCTTTGAAATGCTCACTTGACTCAATTGGGAATCGTCAAAATCACCACTTTATCAACTTACATGCCATCATAGAGAAATAAATGTACCAAAATACTCACAAAGTATTTACAAGACAAGGGACAAAGATGCAAAACACTCACACTGACAACAAAACTTCTCATGAACACAAATTCCACACCATAGGCTTGCCCATATTTTCAATCACTATTGACACAACTTCATTCAGTTTGAAATCTCAAAGGACTTTGTTAAGCTTGTAATGTAGGCTTGGGGAAGGTTAGGATATCATTGGGTAAAAGTGACTACACCCTCCTTGGACACTACACAACAACTCATCATTCCTCAACTTTTACACTTTTTCTTCATTTTTCAACTCAATGCATATTACACATTATTTTCTTATTCTTATTCTCGATGCCCCACATGCAAACATATTCAACTTATGGAGGACTTAAGTCTTATTTATTCAAACTCTTTCTTTCTTTTTTTTCACATCTTTTTCATTCTTTGAAACTTTTTCCTCGAATCTCAAACTCTTTTTTTTTTGTATCAAGCCTTCATATGGCTTATCCATCTATAGGTTTCCTATATTACCCCCAACTTAGGCTTTTATCCTCAACTTTCACCATTTTCAAATTCAAGGAGAAAGGGTTCAAAAGAAGGTTCCTTTTGAAAAAGGTCACGGCTTGTAATGTTGTTGCCAATAAAAAGAATAAGGCTCAAAGGGGAAATCTAAGAATACATTTAGTGCAAAGGTGGGATTTTTTTGGCTAAGCGGACTTCAAGGACAATCAAAGAAAGCCTATGATCATTTCTCCAACAAAACTCAATCAATACCAACATTTCAAGACGAACTGAGCAAGGTCTAGGTAACACAAGTGAACACAAGGCATTATTCAAAAAATCTCACCACACATGGAATGCAAATCAATTAAGATGGTTCAAAATCCAACATCCTTTATAAAGTGCGAGTGGCTTCAAAAATTAAAATTGCTAACGAATCAAAAGTCACAAAAAGAGATATGAGAGTTGTCACAAAATCATTCATTCGCACTCAGCTTTTTAAAATGGAGGGGTATAATTTACTTTATTCACATGCACAAATATCTTCCTAGTACCAACCAAGCCACAACATCCAAAAAAGATGACAATTTTTCCCTTATGAAAGTTGTCAACCAATCTATCATCAGGCAACCTCATGCATCTATCTAGGGTTGGTTACTCAGACTTCGCCACATCCAACACCAATCAAACACTCACAAGCAATCAATGTTTTACCCTTAAGAAAGTCATCACTCTATCTATCATCGGGCATCGTCAATCCACATCTAAATTATCTAAAGGAAAAACAAAGAAACTATAACTACAAGAAACAAATTATACATCGAACCCAACATAATATATCAAAAAGCCCGACAAGGGCACATCATCCACAAATCCAAAATAAAACCATCCATCACAGTATCAAAACATGCCTGACAAGGGCTCATAGATCCAAATCATAAACAAAGTAAACCTGACAAGGGAGGCATCCCCAACTAAAAATGAAGTTGTGTCCTCATAGAACTACAATTTAAAGAGAATATGATGGCTCCCTGGAATGATCTCACTCAGAGTCGGAAGTGTCGTGGTTTGAAAGTGTATCATCAGTGTCATAACTGGACCCACAGAATTTTCGGAGCATATCCATCTTCTTGTTCAAAAGTTTATTCTTCTTTTTTTCATGCTCCTTCATCTTCTCATGCCTCTTATCCATCCTTGTAATCCTGTCATTAAGAATTTGCTGATCATGCATCAATGTGGTCAAGGTGGAAGAAATAGTACCTGAGGTTGAGGAGCTCTCTCCCTGGTTAACGGGAAGGTGGTGCACTAACTCCTGAATATGAGAGTGGATTTGTGTATCCAAGCTATGCACTTGTCCGGATATGTGAACAAAGGCAGGAGGTACTCTCTGAAGTGGCCCAATAGAGGTGGAAGTGGTGGCATGGCTAAGTGAATTACTGCTCTCAACAAAAGTACCAAATGCCGAATCATTAACATTAATGTTTTTCTTCTTAAGCATATGCCCTGATTCCTTCTTCTTGAGTGGGTGAATAGGCTTCTCCATATCTCGCGTGCTATCTTTATCCTGACTGTCTACATCGGCTACCTGGCACAAATAAGTAATAAAAGAAGGAAAAGGGACACTATTTGTACCTTCAATAACCACCTCTTGCATATGTTGCACAATAAACTTGCCAACATTAACCAGAAGTCCCTCCATGATAGCACAAATCAATATAGCTCTGCCAGTAGAAAGATCAGTCTCATTCCTAGAAGGGATGACACACCTACATATGCTGGAAAGCCAAGTCTTGGCCTCGATGATGAACTCGGTGGACTCTATCCGTGTGTGTTGTTCTGAATCCACTCTGGCCTATTACCATTATGAATGTGTCGCACGAACCACTCTTTTTCATCTTCCTATGCCCTTGCTAGGTGAACTTCATTGTCATTATCAGGAAGGCCATAGTATGCATTGATCCTGATAGGGTCAAAGTGTACTTTCTTGCCCCGAACCATGACTTCAGAGGTAGTTTCAAAGTTAGATTTTGTGGTGTTGGCATAGAATTTGCACACCCATGAGTAATTGACCTTGATAGGATCAGCGATGAAGCACAACTAACTGCTTGTCTCTAACAGTCCATAGAAACCGGGCATGCGCTTCTCCAAGTTATACAAAAGTATACCTCTCTCCTTTATGACGTTCTTTATGAGATAGCGGTCATACAATCGGTGGCACTTTGTGGACACAAACTACTCATGATAAAAAATCTCATTCCGCGCAACATTTTCTTGAGTTTGTTCTTCGACTTGGTTGACGTTGTCAGCCATGCTTTTGCAAATTTAGTACCTATACAAGATGCAAACATGTCAAACGAATGCAAAGGTACGTAAAGAATTTTATTATTAAGCAACTATACCAAAGAAATGAGTGGAAAAAAATCAAGGGAGCGGGGGCAAAACTACTATTTTTGGTAGTGCTGACTACTAGGCAAATGACTCATTGCGATCACGGGATGGATTCACGCAATCGTGAGACTCATCCTTTCAAGTCCTTGCTATCACGGGATGAGACATCACGATCACAGCTTTTTCAAATTAATCACACCATGATCACGGGATTAGACGTCGCGATCGCGAAGAAGAAACTCAGGTCAGAAAAGCTTTCACATAGGCATTTCATCAAACAAGTTGTGGGCAAATAATTCTCATGCCTTTTGCAATAGGTTCAAGCTCTCTATTTCCCCCACCAATCATTTAATAATCAAACAGTACAATAATCAACAACAAACTCCACAAAATTAGGTTATTTCAACACCAATCATGATTAAAATATAAGGGTGAAACTCAACCATTTGGCAACTACTTACCCCCTTAAAACATTAATAAAGAAAGGAAGGGAAAACTGATACCTTGAGTTAACAACAAATTCCTAAAGGAGATTCTTGCAAAGGATAATTGATTGGAGCAATTGAATTTATGAGGGGAGAAGTTTTTCTGTCGTTTTTAGGAGATGAATGGTGCAATGAATCTGATTTTTGAACATTTACCTTTTTTAAATTCAGGCGCTTCATGGTGATCGCGGCATGTAGCCTCGTGATCGCGACCAGCAACTAATTTACAATTCGCAAACGCGGCACCAACCGTACGCGATCACAAACATAAGGAATTAACGCATCGCGATAGTGACCAAAGGCTTATGCGATCGCTATGATAAACTGAGTGCCAGACTTGCTGAAGCTATTGTCCATTTAGGCTATGGCAGGGGTAAAAATGGCGATCCACCCAATCTCTTAAGCGCACCTGGGCATCAAAAATTGTGTAAATTATTTTTTTTTAAAGGTGTTTTCACCCCAACCTTTAATCCTAATCAATTTTGTGCATCCAAACCTGTTCAAAACACCACCACAAGCACTTGAAATTATGAGGGTTAGTTAAAAGCACAAATTAAACCTAGTCTAAAAAACAAAAATTCAAAATTAAACTAAGCTAGATACCAATGGGTTGCTTCCCATGAAGTGCACAATTTAACGTCGTGGCGTGATGCTAGTCACATCACCCTCTATGTTTCCACGTCAAGGCGATGAACCTTCTCCCCAATTTGAGATTAATTTTACTCCAAAGTGCATGGGGAGGACAAGAGCGAAGCACAAATTTCACCCAATCTCTTCACTTTGAAGACTTGAATTTCTTACCAAATTTGGCATCATTTTTCCATTTTGGAATCTTGGGCAAGAGTGAGCATGAGAGGGTTATTGGCCCACTTGAGTGTTGCTTTGCACGAATTATGGCCCTCAATAGTATGAAACCCTAAATTTCGCATGAACCAAAGTGGCCATTTATGATCTTTTTTGCTTTATCTTGCAACTGTAGTATCATGCCACTTAGTTCGGCTTCTTGGATTGTTATTGATTTGGGTTGGTTGCACAAGCTCAAGATATGTTCTACATCCACCTGCGCCTTGTAACTTTTCTTGGGTTCTAACCATTCATCTCCAAAAATGGTTCGGAACATCTCATCACACCAAGCAAGGGGAGAGTCGTGAGACTCTTCTTCGATCTTTTTTGCCATTGAATAATGAGGAGTTTCATCCTCCTAAATTCTCTCACCTCATCCCTAAGAGTATCAATTCAAAACTCAAGATCGAACATGCCATAGCACCTATCTTGGTCCCTTTTCCGACACCTTTCCATTTATATAGAGAGAAGGACTAGGGCTTTCTTGCCCCAACTAAGCTTTTCCTCCATGTTCCTAAGCCTCCATTGACTTAATAAGTATGATTCGCTCAAAGACCATGGTTCGGTGGTGGGCAAGCACTCCCAAAGATATAGTAATCACAAAAAGCCATAGAAACAAAACAAAAGAAAACAAGGACAACTATTCATAATTTAGATAGAAACAAGTAAACTAGAAATCCTAAATTAATTCGATACGCCTAATTGTTCCCCGGCAGCGGATCAATTTTTGATAACCCTCAAATCACCCTCTAAAAAAAGTTCAAAGAGTGAGCGGTCATCGTCAATAAAAATATCCAACTAAGAGTTGGGGTCGAATCCCACAGGGAACAATGTAATGGCAACTAAAGAAAGAAAGGCTAACTAGATACTAGTTTGAATCTAAACTAGAAAAATACAAAATTATCAAATACAAGGCAATTTATCTAAGTACACTATGAATGAGGGTAGAGATAATATCAAGCAAGGGATGTATGGGAATTGGGAAAACTTGAGATTCAATCAACACTCAATGATCCATTATAACTCAATCCAAGATTAATCACAAGTAGGTAGGCTAGATAATCTTAATTAAACCCTAATCTCCTTTCGATTGTAAAGGGTTATATCACGATATCTCCTTTTGGTCTTAATTGCATCAATACAAAACAACCCACTACCTTAACTTAGACCACTCTTTCAAAGAAGCCTTGCATCAAACAATGAAACCCTAAACCTTCATCTTTTAATCTCAAATTCAAGATTCAAAGTGACAATGCAATTATCTATCTAATTCTCCACTCAAATCAATCTCTGCTGAGCATCAATCGGAGATCGGAAGCTAATATTGAGCGTGCACTCTAAACCTATAAATTAAAAAATGAAAACTAGATAGAACCTATTTCATGAAATCAATCTGGAAACAAGGAATTACAAAAGTAAAAGAGCAATTAATCAAACACCCAAATAGCTTTGTCTATTTCTAGCCCCAAAGCCCCTATTTCATACATACAATCACACCCGCATTTCTAGAAATTAAGAATAAGTAAATGAAGAAGGGTAAAAGGAATTTACTAAGATAGAACACAATCTCCAAATCTACAAATGAAATGTGAGGCAACTTGCCTTAAATTTCTCAACCCCAAATCAAGATATACAAAATTATTCTTCAAAACTTAAGCTAAGCTATCTAGAAATTTTGTCTAAAATCTGATATGGAATGTTGCTTCTTCTAACAATGACTTCCCATGAGTATAAAAAGGGTTTTGGGAATAGATTGTTTGAAATTCCCCATCTGTACAGGTTCCGGGCAATTTACCTTTCACGGTTGCGACATCTAGCTCACGTGATCGGATGAGCAGTGTCGCTAGGTCATGCAATCATGACCACTGACCAAGCGATTTATAGGTCCAAATATTGTGTGCAACGCGATTGCGACCTCCTCGTCACGTGGTCGAAAAGAGCAATTTCCTACCAATTCTACCTTCTTCAAATTTGGCCTCTTTTTGCTCCAATTTCACTTGGTTTCTTCAAAGATCTTCTAAATCCATTCTCCATTTCATATTCCTACGTATATGAAGAAAACCACATTAAAAGTACTGATTCTAAATTAAAGTAATCTATAACTAAGAAAAGAGTCTCAAATGAGTGGAAATTCACAACTCATCACCGAACAAAGGTGGAATTCAGTGATTCATGAAATGTGAAAGGCTGACTCGATCGATTTTACCAACAAAGGTCAAACATATGAAATCTAGAGCATTAAAAGGTGAGCTGAGGAGCAAAAGGCAATTCACCTAACGAGCTCGATGAGCCCAACTAATCTCGCCAATTTAGTTGCATTTTTGGTTTTGGGCCAAAATTTTGTGAATGTATAAATAGCCCAGAGGAAAGAATTTTAGAGGGGGTTCTAGAGTGAGAAATCAGAGGAGGAAACACTTTTGTCTTTGAAGAACATTTTTCTAGCTTTTGGGGTTTTACAATTTTGTGCTTGACTTTCACAAATTAAAGTTGAATCCAAAGTGGTTTTGCTTGTAATTGCTTAAATTCCTATTACCCATGGTTGCTTTTATTGAAGGTATAATCTCTTTACTTTTTGTGATTGGTAGAAAATACCCTAACATCTAGGGGTGCATTTATGGGGTCAGATGTTGATTTAATATAGTTGGTATTGTGCTATGCTCTATTTTGCTGATGTTCATACATGAATTTGGTGTAATAAGAATGGAGTTAATTTATGGGTTAAGGTTGCAAACTTAATCATATTTTTGATCTCTTGTTGATGCTCAAAAAAGATTAATTGGAATGGGTAATTAGTTTGATAGCTATTCAGGTTTGATGTTTGTAACTTGATTGAAAATAAAGGTTTGGCTTAGATCTATTTACCCTGTTCTTGAAAGAGATAATAGAGTAAAGTATTAGGTTGTTGAGACTGGCATTTAGATGAGACTGAAAGGAGATTCTATTCATAGATGCTTTGAGATCGAAAGATGATTAGCGTCAATGAAGATGAACTAGCCTTTTCATGTGTGTTCATCACAACAGAGGAGCACAACTCCCTTATGTGATACCGATTTCAAATCCCCGCACCCCTAGATTGCTTGTTAACTCTTGAATTCTTCAATACTTTAGTTTAATTGTGATAATTGACAACCAAATCTTTATATTAAATTGGTGGAATTATCCACCCACTTATTCTTACTATTGCAAATGAGCGATCTTAAAGTTTAAATTTCTTGATAGGAATTCTCCACGATATATAATTCTCTGTGGGATTCGACTCCGACACTTCGTTAGGTTTTTATTGACTATGACCGCTGTCCCTTTTAATTGGTTTTAAGGAGGACACTAGAGTATTATCACCTCCTATTCATCATTTAGAGTGTTCCTATGCAACCCCAAGACATTTATGACTTGTTGGGACAGAAAATTAGGTCAGTTGATCATTCATTTGGTTTTTTTTACAAGTTTTAGTGTTTTGGAGCTTTTGATCCTTAAACAGTAAGTTTTGATGAAAAGTTCAAGATGATTATCTTAGAATCAAATTCTAATGACTACATTAGCTCCGAAAGCTTTGACATGACTCCCGAGGATTTCATTATGAGTTAGTGTGATTAGGCGTTTTAACTTTCAAGTTAAGGCCTAGTTTTGACTTTAGTTAACATTCTTGGTAAATGAGCCCGGATAAGAATTTCATCAGTGCAGTTAGCTTAGGAATGTTGAGTTTGGTCTAGAACGACCTTTCATTTATAACTTATGGTTTTCGAACTAATTTTGATCCCTCTTGTACATGTTTTATTAAAATAGAGTGTGGGTGTGGGATCCACTTTTTACCGAGACAACCTCATATGGGAATTTTGACTACTCCATTGTGTACGTAGTATCGAATTTGGTGAGGTTGCAAATTTGGTGTGGTTGCATATCTCATTTGCGTGCACGAAGTTTTTAACAAATTTGGAACACCCCATCCAAGATTTCAGAACTTCCCAAATAAGCTGATATAAATAACTTAGTATTGGTGAATTTTAATCTTCATGTTCGTGGAGCCTTTGACACGATCGCGGAGGTCTTGTGGCTTTAGAGCCATGTTGATAGAGCCCTAGTTGCTTTAACAAGGCCCATTCACTAAGTATTGAAGCGATTGCGGGGATCCAGTTCGCCTGTGGCCGCATTCATGGAGCCCTCACCGCATTCATGAGGCCTGCGTTCATGATGAAGAGTTTCATCTAGACTTTTAAATAAGACTCTGACACGAGGCAACCTTAATTCCAAAAATTATTTTTGCATTTTCTTCCTCTTATGAGCTCTAATTTCATTGATTCAAAGTCCTATGTGATCGTTATGAGCGTGGCTACGTGGGTTGGTTATCGAGAATTATAGAAGAACCTCTATTTGAGGTGAATTTGGGTTTTTTTTGGCTGCCTTGGCTTGGTTTACTTTTTAAAATTTCTTGTTTTTGTGCTGGCCATTTTAAGCTATGGATTGTGTTCAATTTTGGAAAAAATGTTCGGGCCATACTTAAGGACCTCTTTACGGAGTCAATTTCAGAAAATCTAGTACAGGTCCCATAATTCCTATTTGACTCGAAACTTGTTCTGTTCTCAATTTATATGATTTTTGTGTCTAAATTATTGTACTAATGTTGTGATCCTATTTTTGATAGTGTGGCAGCGTTTAGAGGCTATTCATAAAGGAAAAGGTCCAAGTTTGTAATTTGGAGCGCGCGAGGTCGGCCTTCAGGTAGACTATGGCTTCCTTTCTAATTAGATTGAGCCTAAATATGTGAATTCATGATTGTTAGTGTTAATTAGGGGGGGGTTACCTAGTTTTTTTTGTTTTTCTTCTAAGAAACCATGTTTTAGGGTTGATTAGTGCTGTTTCGAGGGTGGTACCATGCTAGCTAGGGTTTTATATATGTTTTTGCATGCTACATTGAGTTACTTGCATTAGTACTTTTTGTTTGAAGCATGTTCGGCCTTAGTCAAGGATAGATTAGTGTCGCCTTCAACCATTAAGCCTTGTAGCCTTGTTTTTGTCTCTGACATCGCTCGGACAGACTAGATCCCTGGAGACTTGAATAGCAGACTTGGGTCTGATAGTGTGAGGATTAGTTTAGGCATTTTGGAAGCTTGTATACTCTCTACAATCCCTCCCTATATTTTCAGCTCCAATGTATTACCGAAGGTTGTGTGCTACTCGGGATTGGAAATGTTTCAGGCTTTGAGGCTCTTGTGATTCTTGTGCATGGATTTTGATCCATAGAGGCTTGAAGCCTATTTTAGTGTTACGACCCAGGGTAGCCCCTAGATGTAACATGGCGTACAAGACCCTGAGAGGCCTCACACATGCCCTTAGCATACATAACATACAAGATAATAGAGAAGAATTAAAAAGAGAATTATATAACAAAAAAGCGGAAGTCTACAACTTATGTCTCAAGCCATCTAACATAACAGAATAGAAATGAAGGTTTGGGACGCAGCCCAGTATAATATCCAAAAGCATAATGGAAAGCATGAAAAAGTAACAAGGTTATGTCTTCGGACATAGGAGGCCTCACCAAGTCTTCACTATCATTGGAACTGACTAGCCACGAGTGGGATGAGAAGAAGCGCCAAGTCCTACATCAGTAGAATCAATGTAGGCAAAAGTATGTGTTTGTACAATCAAGTACCAAGTAAGATAGCAATGCATAAAATGGCATCTAAACCATGCTAGAATGACATATAATCATGACATATAATGGCCAAGCTAAAACATGATAGAACATAAGAAACATGAAGTATAAAACATGGCCAAGACAAGCTATTCATCTTTCCTTTATTTTACTTTAGACCATCATCATGAGATCACTTGTTCATTTACTTGTGGGGAAATAGCCTTAACCGACACATAAGACCATGTGAGCTATCAACATGGAATCCAGTGTATGCCCCACACCGAAAAGGGGTGTCCTACTTGCCAAGGTAAGACCATGAACTGCTCAGATCGTGTCTATCATAGACCATCACCCTATGGTGGCACATAGGTTATGGGACATGGGTAATTGCCACTTTTCCACTCGGTACTAAGCATATTTCCCACGGAATTATCATAGTTCATTTTATCTTAGGTAGACATGGGTAATCGCCTCTTGTCCGTTAATAGAATAGCTCCTTAAGAACATGGGTAATCGCCACTTGTTCTTCTATTAGTCATGATTTCATTATTAGTAGACATGGGTAATCGCCTCTTGTCTACATTAGGGAACATGGGTAATCGCCACTTGTGCCTTCATAGAATAGTTCATTAATCATAGATTCAAGCTTAGTTGAGCAAAATCTTACAACAAGTTATGAATCATTACGTGTGAGAAAACCTTTCACACTCATAGGTTTAGCATTACATGAGAAACCCTTTCACAACTCAACAAAATACACTAACATATCATAAACTTCATAAAACATGCATGAGTTCACAAGCTTCATATTTACATAGCTCATCATGCTCTTAACTCATAAATCATGGGTTCGTACGCTACTTCCTCAAACATGCAATTCAATGCAAGCAAACACTTAGAAAGACATAAATCAAGGCAATTTAGTCATAATTGAGGGAACCCACATAATTGAGGAAAATCATAGATTTTGATTCAACATGCATCTTTTCATAAAATATCCTCTTTTCATCATTCATAGTCTTACATGGAATGCATAGCCTGATAATCATAATCCTTAACTCACTTCACAAAGAGTTCATGCAATTCATCTTTTCTCAATCAACCCACAATCATAAGCATAATCATAAATTGGGGGATACTTAGCATAAGCTAATGGGATTCATCAAGTTGCATGTAAACCACGCTAAACCGTGCACTAGCTTACTTTACCACGCTAGATCGTGCAATATCAACCATAACATCAACAATGTAAAGCATAACGAAGAACCCATAAGAATTTGTCAAACCCTAACTCTCTTGGGCAAGACTATGCCTTGAAAGCCTTAAGGAAAAGAGGACCCATTGGAGGAAAAACTCCAAATAGTAAATACTATCATACATCAATGCCAATGCCTTGAAATAAAAGGGGATTGATGACCTTGATGAGAACCCTAGCTCTCTTCTTCTCCTTCTTGTTCTTCTAGAGAGAGAAATATTTTGGGAGATTAGCGTTGGAAAATGAAGGGGTTAGGGCTTAGAAAATATAAATAGGGCCAAGGTTAAGGGGCAAAATCATCTAGTACATGGAATAAACATTTAGGGAAAAAGTCCAAAAAGCCCTTAAATAAACTGTCGGGGCCAATCGATGGACAAGACATACGGTGTGTACATCCACTGACGGACCGTCCTGCTCTTCCGTCAATCGATTCAGAAAGTTTGTTTTGGACTGAAAATTTGGCCAAGTCTGGAAGGCATCTACAGAACCCATCTACGGCTCGTCAACTGATCTACTAACCGGCCTGGTATTCTGTAGGTCAAGGTTCAGAAACTCAAAATTTATAAATCTGGCCGGGCCATCGACGGTTACCATCTACGGCCCGTCACTACACCTACGGTCCGTAGATGGCCTCTGTCATCACTTGCACCAAAAAATTTTGAAACTGCATTTTCTTTCTTTTCAAAAACTGGGGTGTTACAATATCTCCCCCTAGGGGACATTCCTCCTCGAATGAGAACCTGGATATCCTAAGAAGGGCGATAAACTCGGACTAACAACCCAACCTAGCATGCAAGCAAGTAAATGCACATATCCGAGGAGGAAACATCAACTCCAAGCTAAAGCATGCTCAATACAAAATTCATGAAGACTTATGCAACTCATACTCAATGCACAATTATATATATATATATCATGCTAGACTCTTCATGAACATGCATAAATCAAGGAATCATGGATACAACTATGACACATGAGATCGAAAAGAATGAACCATGAGGAACTAGGTACCTCAAGCTAGAGGAGGATCGGAAGGAAAAAGATGAGGATAGCGGGACATCATATCGGCCTCGGCCTCCCAAGTAGCACCCTCAACTAATTGATTCCTCCATAGAACTTTCACGGAAGCAACTTCTTTATTTCTCAACTTTCGGATTTGTCAGTCTAGAATCTCAACCGGAACCTCTTCATAAGAAAGGCTATCCTTAATGCCAAGAGTCTCTATTGGCACTACAGAGGTCGGATCACCATCACACTTTCTCAAGAATGAGACATGGAAAACCGAACTCATTGATGCCAACTCACTAGGCAATTCAAGCTCATAGGCTACCTTACCAATATGCCTCAAAATCTTATATGGGCCTACATAACGGGGACTAAGCTTCCCTTTCTTCCCAAATCCCACCATCATTTTCTCCTTAAGGCTTAGGGTTAGACACTCTATCTTTGTTTAACTTAGGAGGAGCGTTAAAGTTACCTTGACCAAAAAACCTTTGTCAAATCTTAGAATGACCATATCCATCAGACCTTGTGCGTGAGAAGTCACCATTAGTGGTCTTAGCCTTGTTTGCCTCCCTAGACTTTTTCTTAAGTTTCTCCTCTTCGATTTTTTGAGCATAAACCATTATACGAGAAATGTACATATCATGGATAAGCATAGTGGTACGACATTCTGTGACCACCATTTGGGACACTCCCGAAACAAACGTACTCATTCTTGCCCTAGGATTGGCAACCATAGTAGGAGCATACCTTGACAATTGTCTAAACGTCAAAGTATACTCCTTCACACTCATGTTTCCTTGAAGAAGGTTGATGAACTCAAGTACCATTTCTACCCTCATCTCAAGGGGAAAGAACCTATCAAGGAAAGCAACCTTACACTTCTCCCAATCAAGAGGACCCGCATAAACTACCCTCTCACTCTTCCAGGGTAGCCCCTAATATTGTCACGAGAGGCCTCATACAAGCCCTTAGCATACATAACATACAAGATAATAGAGAAATAAGAGTTCAAACCTCCCGGCCTTTGATGCTCAACTTTCACTTGTTGGCAATTAGGACACTTAGCCACAAATTCTGCAATATCATTCTTCATTCCGTTCCACCAATAAATTTTCCGCAAATCACGGTACATTTTTGTAGCTCCTGGGTGGATGGAATATCGAGAACTATGGGCTTCTAATAAAATTTGCTCTCTTAAGCCCTCTACATTGGGGACATACAGACGACCTTGATATCTAAGCATACCATCTCCCCCTTGGGAGAAAACCTCTATGGACTTCCTGAGTACTGCTTCCTTTAGTTCAACCAAGTTAGGTACAAGACCTTGCTTAGCTTTCACATCATGCACAGAAGAGGATTCGGAACCCTTGTGAACCGTAACACCACCTTTAGTAGAATCAACCAATCTAACACCCAATCGAGCAAATCTATGGACATCACGATCCAACTCTTTCTTACCATTCTCAACATGAGCAACACTACCTATAGATAATCGACTAAGAGCATCCGCCACCTCGTTAGCCATACCGGGGTGTTAGAGAACACTTATATCATAGTCTTTTAACAACTCGAGCCACCTTCTTTGGCGGAGATTCAAATCTTTCTGTTTAAAAACATATTGCAAACTCTTATGGACGGTGAAGACATCTACATGTACTCCATACAAATAATGTCGCCATATTTTCAAAGCAAACACAACTGCCGCTAATTCCAAGTTATGAGTAGGATAGTTCTTTTCATGCACCTTAAGTTGTCTTGAAGCATAAGCAATTACCTTTCCATTTTGCATAAGAACACATCCTAACCCAATTCTCGAGGTGTCACGTTAAACCATCGGATCCTTCTAGTAGAGTCAATATCGGAGCCGAAGTAAGTCGATCCTTCAACTCTTGAAAACTCTTCTCACATGCTCCAGACCATGTGAATTTAACCTTCTTTTGAGTCAAAGCCGTCAACGGAGAGGCAATTGAAGAAAACCCCTCAACAAACCTCCTATAATAACCAGCTAGGCCCAAGAAACTATGGATATTCAAAGGTGATAAAGGTCTAGGCCAATTCTTAACCGCTTTCGTCTTCTTAGGATCTATCCCAATGCCCTTACCAGAAACAATGTGACCAACAAAACCCCCAGACCTTAACCAAAACTCACATTTACTAAACTTCGCAAAGAGTTGTTCGTCCTTGAGGACTTGCAACACAATCCTCAAATGATTAACATGTTAACCCTCATTCTTTGGGTAGATTAAAATGTCGTCAATAAACACAATCACAAACATGTCAAGGTATTGCTTAAACACTCTATTCATCAAATCCATAAATGTGGCCGAAGCATTTTTCAACCCAAACGACATTACCAAGAACTCGAAGTGACCATACCTAGTCCGAAAAGTCATTTTCCGAATATCATCTTCCTTCACCCTTAATTGGTGAAAGCCCGAACGAAGGTCGATCTTAGAGAAATAACTAGCCCCTTGAAGTTGATCAAACAAGTTATCTATCCTTGGTAGAGGATACCTATTCTTAATGGTAACCTTGTTCAATTGGCGATAGTCGATACACATACGAAGTGAACCATCTTTGTTCCTTACAAACAAGACCGGAGCACCCCATGGAGAAATACTTGGCCGGATGAAACCCTTATCCAACAAGTCTTTCAACTACTTTTTTAGTTACTTAAGTTCCGTCGGAGCCATTCTATAAGGAGGAATAGAAATAGGTTGCGTATCTGGGAGAAGGTCAATACCAAAGTCTATTTCCCTTTCAGGAGGAATACCGGGCAATCATCGGGAAACACTTCCAGAAACTCATTAACAACGGGGACCTACTCGAGAGTAGGGGTCTCGGAATCTATATCCCTCCCCTTAACAAGATGGTAAATGCAACTCTTTGAGATCATCTTTCTAGCTTTTAGATAGTAAAACAAATTGACCTCGAAACATAGAATTCCCTCCCTTCAACTCTAGGATAGGCTCATTTGGAAACTGAAACTTGACCATAATTAATGGAGGCATAACAAGCATGCAACCAATCCATCCCAAGAATAACATCAAAATCTAGCATATCAAGCTCTACAAGATCCATATGAGTGACTCTATGTGATAAGGAGACGGGACAATCTCTATATACTCTCTTAGCCACAATAGATTCTCCAATCGGAGTAGAAACACAAAAAGGATCTGGCAACGCATCCGAAACAACATCAAACCTCATAGCCACATATGGCGTCACAAAAGACTAGGTAGCACCGCGATAAAGCAAAGCATAAACATCAAAATGGAAAACTCTTAACATACCGGTAACCACATCGGGAGAGCTTTCTCACTCATGACGAGCCTGAATTCCATAAATCAGTTTTGCTTCAGAGCATTCAAACCCGATCCTCTAGGTGGAGCTTGCTTATTCTCTCTTCCCTTGGCCGTGAGAGATGGACAATCCCTCATCTTTTGACCACTCTTTCCACAATTATAGCAACCATCCGTACCGGCTAGACATCTACCTTCATGCTTTTCCCGCACTTGGCACTTTGCACAGGGAGCCAATAAAGAACCACTATTATTCCCTCCTTGACACTTGGGGTTAGACACCCTACCATTGTTGGATTTTGGAGGAGCATTGGATGAGCCTTGGTTAGAGAACCTTGGTCGAAATCTAGGACGACCATGTCTCTCGAACCTTGCATGGGAAGAGTTACCATCACCGGTCCTAGCCCTCTTGGTCTCCCTAAACCTTTCCTTAAGCTTTTCTTCTTCAATTTGTTCGTCATAAACCATGAGGTGAGAAATATCCATGTTATGCACAAGCATGGCGGTGCGGCACTCTTTCACCAACATATCGGACACTTCCGACACAAATTTGCTCATTCTTACCCTTGGGTCGGTAACAATGGACGGAGCATGCCTAGCCAATTGTGTGAACTTCAATGCATACTCTTTTACACTCATATTTCCTTATCGAAGGTTGATAAACTCAAGCACCTTAGCCTCTCTCTTCTCAAGAGGGAAGAACCTATCAAGGAAAGCAACCTAGAATTTCTCCCAATCAAGGGGACCCTCATTAACCGCCCTCTTACTCTTCCATTGATTGAAAAAAATTTGGATGACACCCTTGAGTTGATAAGCGGCCAACTCCACCATTTCTTCCGGCGTCACACCCATGATCATCAACACCTTGTACACTTCATCAATGAATTCTTGAGGATCTTCCTCAACCTTAGAGCCATGGAATTTCGGAGGATTCATCCTTATAAAGTCCCTCACTCTTGATGCCGCTGTACCCATATTTGGGTTCACGGGAGCCACCACCTCTCTATTGGTTTGAACCGTCACAGCTTGAGCCAACACTTGGAAAGCAACCCTAAACTCCGCATTAGTCACCTGTTCCGCCAAAGGGTCGGCCAAAACGTGAGTAGCATTAGGAGGAGCTTCTTGTTCCACATTCTCTCCCATGTTTCTTCTAGCGTAAGCTCTTCGGGTCGCCATATCTTGAAATGCGTAGGATAGGGATTAGGAGAGAGATATATATAGTTAAACACTATGGCATGACCTACGAGTAATGAAAGAAGTGGAATTTCTTAAATGTCTGATAGCCTCTCATTCATAAATGTGGCGCTTCATACTCATGAACAAGACTCTACTTGACGCGGTTTTATGAGACATCCTAGGATCTTTCTAAAACCTTGCGCTCTGTATACCATGTTTGTCACGACCTAGGGTAGCCCCTAGAGGTAACACGGAGTACAAAACCCCGAGAGGCCTCATACAAGCCCTTAGCATACATAACATACTAGATAATAGAGAAATAAGAGTTCAAAAGAGCATTCTATATAAAAGCTTTACTCAAATAAGCGGAAGTTTACAACTTATGTCTAAAAGCCTTCTAATATCATAGAATACGAATAAAAGTGATAGGGACGCAACCCAATACAATATCCAACACTGAAAAGAAACGACATGAAAATAAGAACAACTAGGCCATGTCCTCGGATGGATGAGGACTCACCAAGTCTTCTTCCCAACTCTAAGTCAATGCTCTAGCCACGAGTGGAAGGTGAATTGCCACGTCCTACACCAAAGAACTTAATGTAGGCAAGAGTATGCGTTAGCACAATTAAGTACTAAGTATGATAGCAATGCACATAAACACATAAATCATGCTAGAGAGAGACATAATCATGACATACAATGGCAAAGCTAAAATCATGATAAACATGAAACATAAAGCATATATCAAGGCCAAAGCAAGCTAAATCATCTTTCCTTCTTTTCTTTACTTCATCATGAGAACACTTGTTCATTAACTTGTAGGGAATAGCCTTAACCGACATGTAAGACCATGTGAGCTATCAACACAGAATCCGGTATCTACCCCACACCTAAAAGGGGTGTCCTACTTGCCAAGGTAAGACCATGAACTTTTTAGCTTATCTGGATCCACAAGCTAATGTCTATTAAAAGACAACATCCTATGGTGGCAACATAGTTTATGGGATAGAGATTGCTTTAGGAGACTCGGCCTCAACTAACGGGAGAGTTCCATCTAGAAAACCCGGCCTCTACTAACGGGAGAGCTTTCACTAGAAGACCCGACCTCTACTAACGGGAGGGCTTCCATCTCAATATCCACTCGGTGCTAAGCATAATTCCCACGGATTAGTCATTAACATATTCGTATCATTATACATGGAGAGGTACAACTAGGGTTACATATCCAAGCTAAAATCATGTTTATAGATATTCATCTTCCATGGACCTTGTCCAAGCTTACATCATTAGAATAGCCCCTTAAGAACATGGGTAATCACCTCTTTGTTCTTCTTTTATCATAATGGGAGAATTACGTGAGAAAACCTTTCACTACTCAACCGTAGCAACATCATATCATAACTTTGGTACTTTACTCTCAAAGCACCCTTAATTCATCATGCTCATATTTCATAGTTCATAGAGTTCATATGGGTTTATGCAAGTTCAACTCATATCATCCAATTCAATGCAAGCTCATGCTTAGAAAGCCATAATTAAGACAATTTACCCATACTTGAAGGTACTCACATAATAGAGGAAATTCATGCTTTTGACTTGATCATGTTAAATTGATAAGATTATCCTAAATTCATTCCTAATTCATATTTGATTTCTTAGAGAATTCATAAGCTTCATCAAATCATAACTCAACCCAACAATCAAAGCATAGATTATCAAATTGGGGAGAATTAGCTTGGGATCATGCGGGTTCATGCAATCTTTACATCAAATCATGTAATTCACGCTAATTCGTGCACTAAGTTACTTTATCACACTAAATCGTGCACTAGGAATCATAAAATCAATAATTGGAATCATAATTGAAGAACCCACAATGATTGATCACAAACCCTAATTCAATTGGGTTAGAGTAAACCTTTGAAAATTATGAAGAAGAGGAAGAACTCATTGGAGGAAAGGACTCCTAATGGTGAATACTATCATACCTCAAAGCAATCAACAAGAAATTGGAGAAGATTGAAGGTCTTCAATGGAGGATTCAAGCTCCTTCTTCTTCCTTGAGAGTTGAGAGAAAGTTTTTTTTAGAGAGAGAAATATTTGAGAGAGGAGAGTTTTGGAATGAATTAGAATTAAAGGAATTAGTCTTAGAGAGTATTTATAGGTCTAAGATTAATGGTATAACCACTTAGTGTAATAGCTAAAAAATTAGGAAAAAGACCAAAAAACCCTTAATTAAAAACTGTCTGGGCCAATCGACTGACAGGATCTACGGTCCGAACATCAATTGACGGATCGTCCTGTTCTTCCGTCAATTGATTCATAAAGTTCATTTTGGGCTGAAAATTTGGCTAAGTTTTGAAGGCATCTACGGAACCCATCTATGGTCCGTCAACTGGACTACGAACTGTCCTTCTGTTCCGTAGGTCAAGGTTCAGAAACTTGGAAATCCTGAAATTTCACAGTGCAATTGACGGTTCCCACCTACGGCCCGTCAATCCATCTACGGCCCGTAGGTGTCCTCCGTAGGTCACTGTCTTCAGGTGAGTTCTGCATTTAAAAATCCCTTGAAAGCTTGGGGTGTTACAATATCTCCCCCTTGGGAACATTCGTCCTCGAATGAGAATGAAGACATCTTTAGAAGGGTAATAAACACGGACTAACAACCCAACCTAACATGCAATCACATAAATGCACATATCCGAGGAGGAAACATCAACTCCAAGCTCAAGCATGATCAACACTTCATATCATGAAGACGTTATGCAACTAATACTCAAATGCACATAATCATATAAGACTCTTCATGAACACACATAATCAAGGAAATCATGGAAATCAATTATGACACATGAGACCAAAAGAATGAACCATGAGTATCAAGATACCTCAAGCTAGAGTAGGATCGGAAGGAAAGAGATGAGGATATCGGGACATCATATCGACCTCGGCCTCCCAAGTAGCACCCTCAACCAATTGATTCCTCCATAGAATTTTCACGGAAGCAACTTCCTTATTTCTTAACTTCCAGACTTGCCGGTCTAAAATCTTAACCGGAACCTCTTCATAAGAAAGACTATCCTTTATGACAAGATTCTCTAATGGCACTATAGTGGTCGGATCACCAACACACTTCTTCAATAATGAGACATGGAAAACTGGATGCACAGATGCCAAATCATTAGGCAAGTCAAGCTCATAAGCAACCTTACCAACACGTCTCAAGATCTGATATGGGCCTACATAACGGGGACTAAGCTTCCCTTTCTTCCCAAATCTCATTACACCCTTCATGGGTGAGATTTTCAAGTAAACCCAATCATCCACATCAAATTCTAATTCTCTTCTCCTAACATCGGCATAGGACTTTTGTCAACTTTGAGCCGTTTTCAACCGCTCCCTAATAAGTCAAACTTTCTCCATAGCCTCATGCACCAATTTCGGGCCTATCAAAGCAACTTCACCGATTTCAAATCAAAATATTGGTGATCTACACCTCCTACCATAGAGAGCCTCAAATGGAGCCATACCAATACTAGAATGGTAGCTATTGTTATAAGCAAACTCAATCAAAGGCAAGTGATCATCCCAAGTACCCTTGAAATCAATTACACAAGCTCTCAACTTATCTTCCAAGGTTTGAATAGTGCGCTCCGCTTGCCCATCGGTTTGGGGATTAAAGGCCGTACTAAGCTTAACATGAGTACCAAGACCTTTTTGAAACGACTTTCAGAATTGAGAAGTAAATTGTGCACCACGATCAGATATAAGAGATAAAGGCACTCCATGCAGCCTAACCATCTCCCTCAAATAAAACTTAGCATAATCCTCCGCCGAATAAGAAGTCTTGACTGGAATGAAATTGGCTGACTTTGTCATTCTATCAACAAAAACCCAAATCGAATCAAATTGTCGCCTCGTGTGAGGCAAACCCACAATAAAATCCATATTCACATCTTTCTACTTCCAAGTAGGAATACTAATATCTTGAGTCAAACTTCCCGGCCTTTGATGCTCAACTTTCTCTTGTTGGAAATTAGGACACTTAGCACAAATTCTGCAATATCTTTCTTCATTCCGTTCCACAATAAATTACCCGCAAATCACGGTACATTTTGGTAGCTCTTGGGTGGATAGAATATCGAGAACTATGGGCTTCTAATAAAATTTTCTCTCTTAAGCTCTCTACATTGGGGACACACAAACGACCTTGATATCGAAGCATACAATCTCCCCCTTGGGAGAAAACCTCTATGGACTTCTTGAGTACCGCTTCCTTTAGTTCAACCAAGTTAGGATCAAGACCTTGCTTAGCTTTCACATCATGCACAAAAGAGGATTCGGAACCCTTGTGAACCGTAACACCACCTTTAGTAGATTCAACCAATCTAACACCAAATCGAGCCAATCTATGGACATCGCGAACCAACTCTTTCTTACCATCCTCAACATGAGCAACACTACCCATAGATAATCGACTAAGAACATCCGCCACCACGTTAGCCTTACTGGGGTGATAGAGAACACCCATATCATAGTCTTTTAACAACTCGAGCCACCTTCTTTGGCGGAGATTCAAATCTTTCTCTTTAAACACATATTGCAAACTCTTATGGTCGGTGAAGACATCTACATGTACTCCATACAAATAATGTCGCCATATTTTAAAAGAAAACACAACTGCCGCTAATTCCAAGTCATGAGTAGGATAGTTCTTCTCATGCACCTTAAGTTGTCTTGAAGCATAAGCAATGACCTTCCCATTTTGCATAAGCACACATCCTAGCCCAATTCTCGAGGCGTCACAATAAACCACTAAACCATCGGATCCTTCCGGTAGAGTCAATATCGGAGTCGAAGTAAGTCGATCCTTCAACACTTGAAATCTCTTTTCACATGCTCCAGACCATGCGAATTTTACTTTCTTTTGAGTCAAAGCCGTCAACGGAGAGGCAATTGAAGAAAACCCCTCAACAAACCTCCTATAATAACCGGCTAAGCCCAAGAAACTATGGATATTCAAAGGTGATAAAGGTCTAGGCCAATTCTTAACCGCTTCCGTCATCTTGGGATCTACCTCAATGCCCTTACCAGAAACAATGTGACCAAGAAAACCCCCAGACCTTAACCAAAACTCACATTTACTAAACTTCGCAAAGAGTTGTTCGTTCTTGAGGACTTGCAACACAATCCTCAAATGATTAACTTGTTCACCCTCATTCTTAGAGTAAATTAAAATGTCGTCAATAAACACAATCACAAACATGTCAAGGTATTGCTTAAACACTCTATTCATCAAATCCATAAATGCGGCCGGAGCATTTATCAACCCAAACGACATTACCAAGAACTCGTAGTGACCATACCTAGTTCGGAAAGCCGTTTTCAGAATATCATCTTCCTTCACCCTTAATTGGTGATAGCCCGAACGAAGGTCAATCTTAGAGAAATAACTAGCCCCTTGAAGTTGATCAAACAAGTCATCTATCCTTGGTAGAGGATACCTATTCTTAATGGTAACCTTGTTCAATTGGTGATAGTCGATACACATACGGAGTGAACCATCTTTGTTCCTTACAAACAAGACCGGAGCACCCCATGGAGAAATACTTGGCCGGATGAAACCCTTATCCAATAAGTCTTTCAACTGCTTTTTTAGTTCCTTATGTTCCGCCGGAGCCATTCTATAAGGTGGAATAGAAATAGGTTGCGCATCTGGGAGAAGGTCAATACCGAAGTCTATTTCCCTTTCGGGAGGAATACCGGGCAATCATCGGGAAACACTTCCAGAAACTCATTAACAACGGGGACCTACTCGAGAGTAGGAGTCTCGGAATCTATATCCCTCACCTTAACAAGATGGTAAATGCAACTCTTTGAGATCATCTTTCTAGCTTTTAGATTGTAAAACAAATTGACCTCGAAACATAGAATTCCCTCCCTTCAACTCTAGGATAGGCTCATTTGGAAACTGAAACTTGACCATAATCAATAGAGGCATAACAAGCATGCAACCAATCCATCCCAAGAATAACATCAAAATCTAGCATATCAAGCTCTACAAGATCCATATGAGTGACTCTATGGGATAAGGAGACGGGACAATCTCTATATACTCTCTTAGCCATGATAGATTCTCCAATCGGAGTAGAAACACAAAAAGGATCTAGCAACGCATCCGGAACAACATCAAACCTCATAGCCACATATGGCGTCACGAAAGACAAGGTAGCACCGGGATAAAGCCAAGCTTAAAAATCAAAATGGAAAACTCTTAACATACCGATAACCACATTGGGAGAGCTTTCTCGCTCATGACGAGCCTGAATTGTATAAATCGGTTTTGCTACTGAGCATTCAAACCCGATCCTCTAGGTGAAGCTTGCTTATTCTCTCTTTCTTTGGCCGTAAGAGATGGACAATCCCTCATCGTGTGACCACTGTTTTCCCAATTATAGCAACCATCCGTACCGGCTAGACATCTACCTTCATGCTTTTTCCCGCACTTGGCACAAGGAGCCAATAAAGAACCACCACTATTCCCTCCTTGACACTTGGGGTTAGACACCCTACCATTGTTGGACTTCGGAGGAGCATTGGATGAGCCTTGGTTAGAGAACCTTGGTCGAAATCTAGGACGACCCCTACCATTGTTGGACTTCGGAGGAGCATTGGATGAGCCTTGGTTAGAGAACCTTGGTTGAAATCTAGGACGACCATGTCCATCGGACCTTGCATGGGAAACGTTACCATCTCCGGTCCTAGTCTTTTTCAATTTGTTCTTCATAAACCATGAGGTGAGAAATATCCAAGTTATGCACAAGCATGGCGGTGCGGCACTCTTTCACCAACATATCGGACACTCCCGACACAAATTTGCTTATTCTTGCCCTTGGTTCGGTAACTAAGGACGGAGCTTATCTAGCCAATTGTGTGAACTTCAATGCATACTCTTTCACACTCATATTTCCTTGTCGAAGGTTGATAAACTCAAGCACCTTAGCCTCTCTCTTTTCAAGAGGGAAGAACCTATCAAGGAAAGGGACCTTGAATTTATCCCAATCAAGGGGACCCTCATTAACCGCCCTCTCACTCTTCCACTGATTGAACAAAAATTGGGCGACACCCTTTGAGTTGATAAGCGGCCAACTCCGCCTTTTCTTCCAGCGTCACACCCATGATCATCAACACCTAGTACACTTCATCAATGAATCACAATTCGAAGTGGAGACATGAAAAGAATCTAAATACACATCCGGAACAACATCAAACCTCATAGCCACATATGGTGTCACAAAAGATAAAGTAGCACCGGGATCAAGCAAGGCATAAACATAAAAGTCAAAGACTTTCAACATACTGGTAACCACATCGGGAGAATCCTCTTGCTTATGGCGAGCTTGAAGTGCATAGAATTGGTTTTTCTTTTGATTTCCACTAGAACCCGATGAATTTTGAGGTTGAGTTCATCGACGGTTATGCCCTTCATTTTTAGCCACTAAGGGACAATCCCTTATCTTGTGATCCATCTTACCACAACCAAAGCATGCATTAGAATCGGCTAGACATTTATCCCCGCTTTTTCCCACATTTAGCACAAGTAGTTGATGAATAAAATCCACCATTCCCTCCTTGAGGTCTAAGGTTGGACAACCTATCCTTGTTGGACTTAGGAGGAGCATTGGACGAAGCTTGATAGGAGAACCTTTATCGAAACCTAGAACGACCATGTCCATCGGACCTTGAATGTGAGAAATTACCATCACCGGTCTTAGCCCTCTTTGCTTCTGTAGACCTTCCCTTGAGTTTCTCCTCTTCTATTTGTTGAGCATACACCATGAGATGAGAAATATCCATCTCATTGACAAGCATGGAGGTACGGCACTCTTTAACCACCATTTCAGACACTCTCGAAACAAATTTACTCATTCTTGCCCTAGGATCGGGAACCATAGAAGGAGAATATCGAGACAATTGTGTGAATTTCAAAGCATACTCTATCACACTCATGTTTCCTTGACGAAGGTTGATAAAATCAAGCACCCTCGCCTCCCTCATCTCAAGGGGAAAGAACCTATCAAGAAAAGCAACCTTGAATTTCTCTCAATCAAGAGGACCCGCATCATCCGCCCTCTCACTCTTCCATTGGTTGAACCAAACTTGAGCAACTCCCTTAAGTTGATAAGCAGCTAAATCCGCCTTTTCTTTGGGCATCACCCCCATGATCATTAGCACCTTGTACACTTCATCTATGAATTCTTGAGGATCTTTCTCTAACTTAGAACCATGAAATTTTGGAGGGTTCATTCTTGTGAAATCCCTGACCCTTGAAACCGCCGTACCCACATTCAGGTTCATGGGAGCCACAACCTCTCTATTGGCTTAAGCCGTCACGGCTTGAGCCAATGCTTGAAAAGCAGCCCTAAACTCCGCATTAGTCACTTGTTCTGCCAAAAGGTCAGCCGAAACTTAAGGAGCTTGAGGAGGAGCTTGTTCATCCGCATTTCTTCTAGCATAAGCTCTTCGGGTCACCATATCCTGAAACACATAGGATAGGGATTAAGAGAGAGATATAGAGTTAAACTCTATGGCACGACTTAGGAGTAATGAAAGAAGTGAAGTTTCTTAAATGCCTTATAGCCTCTCATTCATAAATGTGGTGCGCTTCACACTCATGAACAAGACTCTACTCGACGTGGCTTATGAGACATCCTAGGATATTTCTAAAACCTTACGCTATGAATACTAAGTTTGTCATGACCCAAGGTACCCCTTAGACGTTATATGGCGTACAAGACCCCGAAAGGCCTCATACAAGCCACTTAGCATACATACATAAAAGATCATAGATATTAACAGTTCAAAAGAAAATGTCATAACTAATCTTTTATGAAAATAGCGGAAGTCTACATCTCATGTCTCAAAGCCAATCTAACATAAGAATGGAAAATAAGGTTAGGGACGTAACCCAATACAATGCTAAAATGAAAGAACATGAAAGTAAGAAACAACTAGGCTATGTCCTCGAATGGATGAGAACTCACCAAGTCTTCAACAATCTTCTACTAAGCTCTAGCCACGAATAGATGGAGAATTGCCGGACCCTACATTAACAAGTCAATGTAGGCAAGAGTATGCGTTAGTACAATCAAGTACAAAGTATGATTGTAATGCACATAAACATTTAAAACATGCTAAAATGGGACATTTTCATGCGATGCAATGACCAAGTTAAACATGATAAGGTATAGAAAACATAAAGCATAAACCAAGGTCAAAGCCAGTTAAGCATCTTTACTTTACTTGAGAAACATCATGATCACACTTTTAGTTCTTAGTCATAGGAAGTAGCCTTAACCGACATGTAAGACCATGTGAGCTATCAACATGGAATCCGGTGTATAACATGTAATACCCCAAGCTTCCGAAGAATTTTAATTGCAGAACTCACCTGAAGACAGTGACCTACGGAGGCCACCTACGGGCCGTAGATAGATTGACGGGCCGTAGGTGGGGACCGTCAATGGCACTGTGAACTTTCAGGATTTCCAAGTTTCTGAACTTTGACCTACGGAGTAGCAAGACGGGTCGTAGATTGATTCACGATCCGTAGCTAAGACTCGTAGGTGTCCCCCAGACTTAGTTTTAATTTTTTACTCAGAAGGCTGACCTACGACTTCAATGTACGGTCCATCGATGGACCTACGAGCCGTAGATTGATGTCATCATTGCAGGTCCCCTAAATATAGTTTCTGAATATTTTGATGGAAGGACAGTACGGTCCATCATCTGGCCTACGAACCGTAGATCCCCTCCATCGATTGGCCCCGACAGTTTTTAATTAAGGGCTTTTTGGTCTTTTCCCTAATTGTTTACCTATTAAGCTAAGTCGGTTATACCCTTAATCTAAGACATGTAAACACTTTCTAAGCCTAATTCCTCTCATTCTAATTCATTCCTAAACTCTCATCTCTCAAATATTTCTCTCTCTAAAAGAACTCTCTCAACTCTCAAGGAAGAAGAAGTTAGGATTCTCCATTGAAGACCATCAATCTTCTCCAATTTTCTTGTGGATTTCATTGAGATATGATAGTGTTCACCATTAGGATTTCTTTCCTCCAATGGGTCCTCTCTCTTCTTCATGATTTTCAAAGGGTTACTCTAACCCAATTGAATTAGGGTTTTGATCAATCATTGTGGTTTCTTCAATTATGATTTCAATTGTCAATTTTATGAATTGTAGTACACGATCTAGCGTGATAAAGTAACTTAGTGCATGATTTAGTGTGAATTACATGATTTGATGTAAAGATTGTATGAACCCCCATGATCCCAAGTTAATTCTCCCAAAATTGATATTATATGCTTTGATTGTTTGGATGAGCCATGAATTGATGAAGTTATGAATTCTCTATGAAATTATGCATGAAGTATGAACGAATTGAGGATAATCTTATGAATTTAGCATGTTCAAGTGAAAAGCATGATTTTCCTCTATTAAGTGAGTTCCTTCGATATGGGTAAATTGTCTTAGTTATGGCTTTCTAAGCACGGGCTTGCATTGAATTGCATGATATGAGTTGAACTTGCATGAACCCATATGAACTATGAATTATGAGCGTGATAATCTAAGTGAGGGAGAAGCTAATGAACTTAAGCATGTCTCATATGAAGTTAATAATGAATTAAGGGTGCTTTGAGAGTGAAGTACCAAAGTTATGATATGATGATGCTATGGTTGAGTTGTGAAAGGTTTTCTCACATAACACTCTCAATATGACTTAAAAGAACAAGAGGCGATTACCCACGTTCTTAAGGAGCTATTCTAATGACGTAAGCTTGGACAAGATCCATGGAAGATGAAACGTCTATAAACATGATTTTAGCTTGGATTGGTAACCCTAGTTGTACCTCTCCATGTATAATGATATGAATATGTTAATGACTAATCCGTGGGAATTATGCTTAGCACCGAGTGGATATTGAGATGGAAGCCCTCCCATTAGTAGAGACCGGGTCTTCTAGTGAAAGTTCTCCCGTTAGTAGAGGCCGAGTTTTCTAGATGGAGTTGTCCCGTTAGTTGAGGCCGAGTCTCCTAAAGCAATCTCTATCCCATAAACTATGTTTCCACCATATGATGTTGTCTTTAAGTAGACGTTAGCTAGTGGATCCACATAAGCTAAGAAGTTCATGGTCTTACCTTGGCAAGTAGGACACCTTTTTTCAATGCGGGGTAGACACCGGATTCCATGTTGATAGCTCACATGGTCTTACATGTCCATTAAGGCTTTTCCCCACAAGTTAATGAACAAGTGTTCTCATGATGAAGTAAAGAAAAGAAAGAAAAGATGATTTATCTTGCTTTGGCCTTGATATATGCTTTATGTTTCATGTTTCTCATGTTTATCATGTTTTAAGTTTGGCCGTTGCATGTCATGATTATATTTTACTCTAGCATGATTTACGTGTTTATTTGCATTGCTATCATACTTAGTACTTAATTTTGCTAACACATACTCTTGCCTACATTAACTTCTTTGGTGTAGGACGTGGCGATTCACCTTCCACTCGTGGCTAGAGTTTGATTAGAGAGTTGATTGAAGACTTGGTGAGTACTCATCCATCCGAGGACATAGCCTTGCTCTTATTTCTTTTTCATGTATTTCTTTTAAGTTTTTGGATTGTATTGGGTTACGTCCCAAACCTTGTTCTTTATATTAGATTGGCTTTGAGATAGGAGACGTAGACTTCTGCTATTTCTTTTAAAAACTTTGATATGAAATTCTCTTTTGAACTTTTATTTTCTATTATCTTGTATGTAATGTACGCTAAGGGCTTGTATGAGGCCTCTCGGGGTCTTGTACGTCATATCACATCTAGGGGGTACCTTGGGTCGTGACATAACCCCACACCAATAGGGCCATCCTACTTGCCAAGGTAGGACCCTTTACTTAACATATAGCTTACGTGGATCCACTAGGTAATCTTATGGAGGCACAAAGTTTATGTGACATGGGTAATCGTCACTTGTCCACTCGGTGCTAAGCATAATTCCCACGGATTAGACATAGTTCAATTATCATGAGTAGACATGGGTGATCGCCTCTTGTCTATGTTAGGGAACATGGGTGATCGCCTCTTGTCCGTTCATTAGAATAGCTCCTTAAGAACATGGGTAATCGCCTCTTGTTCATTTCAAATTCATAGTGGGAGCATTACGTGAGAAACCCTTTCATGACTCAACCATAACATCAACATATCATAAACTTTGGTATTTCAATCTCAAAGCACCCTTAATTCATTCTTAACTTTATATGAGACATCCATAATTTCATAAACTTCATCCTTACATAGTTCATCATGCTCATAACTTTCAAGTCATAGGGTTCACATAGATTCATAAGAATTCCTATGTCAATGCAAACTCATACTTAGAAAATCATAAACAAGACAATTTGGCCATAATTGAAGGAACCCACATAGTGGAGGAAAAATCATAGTTTTTGATTGAACATGCTTACTTTCATAAAACCATTATTAGGTCATTCGTAATCTCATCATGAAAAGCACAATTTAGAAATCATAATTCATGCATGGATTCATAGGAGTTTCATATAATTCATCACTTCATAATTCAACCCACCAACAAAGCATAACTTCGAAATTGGGGAAATTGGCATGGGTTCATGGGGATTCATCTAAATTCATAAAATTCAACTCAATTCATGCTTCATATTTCATAAATCAACCAATTAAGTCAACATTGCATGGAACCCATGACATGGAAGAAAATTCCTAATTCAATTAAGAACTTCTAACTTGAAAATTGGAGATTTTTGGGATTCCAGGGAGGAAAGGGCTCAATGGATGAATAGTACTATCATACCTTAGGGTCTCAATTCCTTAAGCAATTTGACGAAGAAAGTTTGATTTCTTGAACCCTAGCTTTCCTTCTTCTTCTTCTTCTTCATCTATCTTCTAGAGAGAGATATATTTCAGAGAGGAGGGTTTGGGGAATTTTGTAAATTGGTTGGAAAGGGTAGATTTTAGGATTGAATAGACTTATATAGTGTTAGGGAATGGATAAAACCTACTTAAGTTAGTAAATAAGTCATTGGGTGAAAAGACCAAAAGACCTCTTTTAAAATAGTTGTCGGGCCCCTACCTATGGTGGGACTTACAGTCTGTAGGTCAGACCTACAACCTGTCCTATACTTCCGTAGGTAGGTTCAGAGACTATCAATTTGGACCCTCCAAAGATAGGCTATGTGATGCAGCTATACTATGGTATGATGCATGGGCTAAATCCAGGGAAATTAATGCTCCTCCAACTAAATAGAAGAAGTTCTCCTAGGCCTTTATTGATCACTACCTACTACGAGACCTTCGACAGGATCAAGTTGAGCAGTTCTTACATTTTTAGATGGGTAGTATGAGTATGCGTGAGTACAGCCTATGGTTTAATTCCTTGGCTAAATTTGCTCCCCATATGATGTAGACGATGGAGGACATAGTGTAACAGTTTGTGTCAGGTTTATTGTCTCATGTAGCATGTGAATGCTTAGGAGTGTCTACTCAGACTGATATATATTCATTTCAAATATGTAGGCTTTCGCCTAAAGGACGGAGGATTTGTTTCATTAGCTATGAGATACTCGTAGGAAGCAGGAACAATGGAAATAAGCTAGGACTATGGGTTTCTACAGAGAACCTCGAGTGGACCCCGAGGTTGAGTCATCTAGGCAGTTCACTAGACCTGTAGAGAGTGCTCTATCTCAGTTATAGAGTCAGAGGAGGGATCAGAGTTCAGTCCCTTCACATCACCATGTGCATTCAAATCAGGGAATATCACCATTTCTACATTGTACTCAGTACAAAAGAGCACATTCTGGACCATGTAATCAAGGGAAAAATATATGTTATTAGTGTGGGCATCAGTGGCATCTTAGGCGGTACTGTTTAAGTATAGAGAGAGAGGTTGTATTATTCAGTGAGAAGGATCATCAGCGGCTTCAGCTCGTTTTGTTCTTCTTCTAAGACTCATTCGTTAATCCACTTCAAGTCATGATAGGGAGAGATGCATCTGGTTTAGGGGACGTGCAAAATTTATTTTATGCTTTGGGTTGTCGGCTGGACAATAAGGCATCACTTGACATTGTCACAGGTACAATGATTATTCATTCTCATACAGTATATGCTTTGTCTGATCCTAGTTCTACCCGCTCTTTTGTTACTCCGTTGGTTGAAAGTCCATTTGAAATAGTTCTTGAATTATTATTTAAACCATTTATGATTTCTACTCTGATTAACGAGTATGTATTAGCTAGAAGGGTGCACCAGAACTTTACAGTCTTGGCATGTGGTAGATCTACCTTGGCTGATCTAATAGAGCTTGAAATTGTTGATTTTGAAGTTATTCTGGGCATGGATTGGCTAGCATCTTGTTATGCTAATGTTGATTGTCGAGCAAAAAGGGTTAGATTATAATTTCCAGATGAGCCAGCCCTAGAATACAAGGGTAATGTTTCTATGCCTAAAGGTAAGTTTATTTCATACCTTAAGGCTCCTAAGATGATATCCAAAGGTTGTATTTCTCATTTGGTTCGGGTTAGAGACCTGGAAATTAAACCTGCAACTCTTCAATCAATTTTGATGGTAAGTGAGTTTACAAGAGTTTTCCCAAAAGAACTACCTGGAGCCCCTCCTAAAAGGGAAATGGATTTTTCCATCGACCTACTCCTAGGTACTCAACCAATATAGATACCTCTTGTTAGAATGTCTCCAGCAGAGCTAAGATAGTTGAATGAGCAATTGAAAGATTTGCTCAAGAAAGTTTTCATGCAGCCCAGAATATCGTCGTGGGGTGCACTAGATGTGTTTGTGCAGAAGAAATATGGCTCTTTGTTAATGTGTATCGACTATAGACAGCTGAATAAAGTGACGATCAAGAATAAGTATCAACTCTCCAGGATTGATGCTTTATTTGACCAGTTGTAGAGAGCTCGGTGCTTTTCCAAAATCAATTAGAGGTCAGGGTACCGCCTGTCATGAGTTAGGGAAGTAGATTTCCCTAAGACTACTTTAAGGACCCAATACGGTCATTATGAGTTTCTGGTGATGCCATTTGGACTTACTAATTCACCAACAACCTTTACGGATCTGATGAACAGGGTACTTAAGCCATTTCTTGATGCTTTTGTGATCGTCTTCATTGACTACATCTTGATTTATTCGCTATCAGAGGCTGAGCATTCATATCACCTAAGGGTTGTGCTATAGATTCTCCAAGAGCACAAGGTGTACGCTAAGTTTTTAAATGTGAATTTTATTTAACATCTGTAGCTTTTCTTGGTTATGTAATTATAGATGAAGGTATAAGGTTTGATATCTAGAAAATAGAAGTTATAAAGAGTTGGCTTACACCTCTGAATCCTACAGAGGTACATAGTTTTTCGGTTTTAGCAGGTATTATCACAGACTTATGGAAGGTTTCTCTATCATCTTCACACTGTTGACAAAGTTGACTCATAAAGTAGTTATGTTTTAGTAGTCAGAGACATATGAGAAAAGTTTCTACAAGTTACAGGATAAGTTAACTTTAACACCTATCTTGACCCTTCCTGAGGGTACAAAGGGATATGTTGTTTATTGTGATGTATCTAGAGTCGGGTTGGGTTGTGTTATAATGCAAGATGGCAAGGTTATTGCCTATGTTTCTAGATAACTAAGGAAGCATGAGCGGAATTACCCTACCCATAATCTAGAATTGGCAGTTGTGATGTTTGCATTAAAGATATGGTGTCACTACTTGCATGTGGTACATGTTGATATCTTCATGGAACAAAAGAGTCTCCAGTACTTGTTCTAGAAGAAATAGTTGAATTTAAGGCAAGAAAAGTGGTTTGAATAGCTAAAAGATTATGATGTGAGCATTCTATACAACTCAAGTAAAGCAAATGCTGTGGCAGATGCTATAAGCCACAAATCTATGGGCAATTTGAGTTATGTAGAGTCTGACAAAATTGAAAGGGTAAAATCTTTGCAACAATTGGCTAATTTACAGATTCAGTTGCTTGATACCGAAGATGGAGGCATTGTTGTTCAGAACACAGCAGAATCATCCTTAGTAGAATAAATGAAGCAACGACAATATGACAATGCAGAGTTGGTATTTCTTAGAGAAAACATATTACAGTAAAAGCAGAGTCTATTTGATTATGGACTAGATAGAGTTCTCAGATACCAGAGTCCTCTATGTGTGTCTAATGTGGGAAATTTACGAGATCAAATTATGAGGGAACTTCATTACTCTCGATATTCAGTACATCAAAGTACCGTAAAGATGCATTGAGACCTGAGGCAGCTTTATTGGTGGAGCGGCATGAAGAGATATATTGTAAATTTTGTAGATCAATGCCCTAATTGTAAACAAGTGAAGGTTGAGCACCAAAGTCCTGGAGGCCTAACTCAAAATATAGAAATGCTAAATGGGATGTAATTAACATGGATTTCATTATAGGTTTACCTCGATCAAGCAGAAAGTATGATTCCATCTAGGTGATAGTAGACAGGTTGACAAAATCAGCTCACTTCTTACCGGTTAGGACTACTTACATTCCAGAAGATAATGCCAAACTTGATATACATGAGATAGTTCGCTTGCATGAAATTCCCTTGTCGATTATTTCAGATAGAGGGTCACAGTTCACAGCAAATTTCTTGAAATCCTTCCAGAGAGGTCTAGGTACCCAATTGAGCCTAAGTATCACCATCCATCCTCACACTGATGGACAGGCTGAACGCACTATTCAGACACTTGAAGATATGTTGCGTGCCTGTGAAATAGACTTCAAAGGTAGTTGGTATGTATTAGACTTCAAAGGTAGTTGGTATGATCATATACCCTTGATTGAGTTTGCTTATAATAGCAACTATCATTCATGTATTAAAATGGCACCTTATGAAGCTTTATATGGTCGGAAGTGTAGATCGCCAGTAGGTTGGTTTGAACTCAGCGAGGAAACGTTAGTGGGGCCTGATTTAGTGCAGCAAGCTATTGATGAAGTAAAGCTTATTAGAGATAGGCTTGAAATAGCACAAAGCTGACAAAAGTCTTATGCGGATGGGCGCCATCGAGCGCTAGAGTTTATGGTTGATGATTGGGTCTTTATGAAGGTATCGCCTATGAAGGGTATCATGTGTTTTGGTAGGAAGGGAAAGTTGAGCCCTAGATATGTTGGACCCTACAGAGTTATTCGTAGGATAGGCAAGGTGGCCTATGAGTTAGAGTTACTTGCAAATTTAGCTGTAGTTCATCATGTGTTGCATGTCTCGATGTTACGTAAGTGCATAGGAGATCCGACACGTATTATGCCACATGATGAGGTCCAAATTTCTAAGGAAATGACCTATACAGAAGTTTCGATTGCTATTCTTGATCACTAGGTCATAAAGCTTAGGAAAAGAGAAGTTGCCTCAGTTAAAGTGTTATGGAGAAGTAATAATATTGAGGAGGTGACTAGGGAAGCAGAAGAATAAATGAGGCAGAAGTATCCTCACCTTTCCCATCACCGGCATGATATCGAGGTATGTGCTTGATTAATCATTATAAAAAAATTTTAATGTTATGAATTTTAGAGATGTGCTATAGTAACGTTAACCCTCATTCGAGGAAGAATGTTTTTAAGGAGGAGAGGATGTAACACCCCATATATTTTAAGGCTATTAACTTACTAAGCTAAGACGTACGCGTTAAAAATTATTTGTTTGCCTTATGTTGTTTATTGAGTATTTGTTGGTGGAATAAGGTTTTAAATGGATGATCATACTGATTGGTACTTATAGTGCATCAATATAAGTGTTATAAAATTTCTGGAGACCAACGGAAGCCTGGGAACAACAGTACAAGTTGAAGGTCTCAACGAGACGGATTATTTCTTGTAATCTTGTATATGGTCTGACTTGGTATAAGCATATCTCTCAGTATATATCGACTTAGAGGTCCTATAACATACCACATTAAAGATATTTTAGTCTAGTTTCCAACGAACAAAACCTCTCAGCAATACGACTTTGGTGTAAAATGATATGCGTGTTTTACTATGGACTGCGCAGAAGCCTAAATTGGCCGCGCTGGACACGTGACCAGTACATGTTAAGTTGGTCTGTACGTTTTAAACTGATATATTTGAATGCAATTCATTAGATAAAGATCCTAAGTTATTTTTGGAACTCCTCTTTGCTAGTTCTTCAAGCCCTCCACTCTCCTAAAGCAGAAATTGAGAAATTAACCAACAATCAAGTTTAGTGCTTCAACCAAGCCTAGAGTTCACACAAGTCCCTCTTAGGATTAAAGGACAGCGTTTATCTTTGCTTAATGTGAGCTTAAGGGACTGTAGTTTATTCAGTTGAAGTATGACGATGCTCCTTTCTTTCATATATGTGATGTTTTTCAGTTTCTAGCTATATTCTACGGGAAAAACTCACGAGACGGCGATAGGAAGCCGTGAGTCGCCTGTGTTAATTGATGTTTTTTGTGGGAAGGGAGCCTTTGGAGTGGTCTGGTAGCTTCTGGTTAATGTTTTTGAGACATTTAAATGTAGTGTGTTGCTTTTAGTAATATGAGGAGTTGAATACTATGAACACCAATCGATTTAAATTTCTCTTGAGTTTACACCCACCATGTGTTTGTTGAATTAACGACCCAACTTGGATGTGTTGTGTAACTGCCTAAGGTTGAATTTTCATTGGCTGTTTTTCTATATTGAAGGAGCAAGGGATAATTCAGCCATTGTAGTACGCTAGAGAACTCAAATCAATGTATGTAAGGGTGCCTCTTTCCTCCATTTTTAAGCATGAATCAACCTCGTGGATGGGACAAGTACTCCTATGTTTTTAACTAATATTGAGGTATGGTATGGTTCTGTTAGAAGATTTTAAAGGCATGGTGGAATCAATTGTTGGTCTAAATGTTTAAGATAAATGTATTGGACGCGTATGGCAATATATGTATAATTGTTGGCATAGTTGTAAATTGAGTTTGGAGACCCCTTAACGTGGGCACTATGAGCTTGTCTTGTATGTGTTTTCATTAAGAAGTAGTTGTGTATATGAGTTCCATGTCCCCACATGATTAAGGCCAAGAATTGAGAACTATGTGTGCCTGTCGACATGATAAGTTAGTAACGGAAGCCCTCTTATATAATTATCGGCATGGGTAAAGGAAGCGCCTTATGGGCAAGAAATATATATGGGTTTGCAGACCCTAAAGGTTAGTGGGTTATATAGAGATAAAAATATACATTTTCTTTTTCAAGATATATGCTAAGGTGACAGAATATCTTTAGGTACCTCATTCATAAGCCTACTAGATTCCTTATGACATCTAAATCTTCTAATGGTTGTTTATGTATTGAGTAGGCGTACATATATGCAATTTGAAAGCTTTATATGTTACATGTACATAGTTGCAATTTTCATGTCTTAAAGGGGCCTATTGAGTCCAAAGTCTTAGAGACAGCTTGCGTATGTGCTATATTTATTTGAGTTTCTTGATATGAGCCCGACGGGCACAGTAGATGATAGTGGTTATGACTTTATGTTACACTACCGATGGGGTAATATCGGTAGGAAGATATAGTATTAGCTGCAACTATAGTTCACCACACCACCACGGCAGGCATGTCAGGTGGGTAGATAACCAAGTCACCACGGCAGGCATGTCGGTTGGAGAGATAACCCAGTCATTACACCACCACGGCAAGCATGTCTAGTGGGCAGATTCTTACTCAATCATTACTCCACCAAGATGACCAACTCAGCTGGGCAGGGTCACTTCTATGACAGGATTATCAAACATTGCATCATTAAAGCAGTATGATTTGTATATGTTCTTACTTGTTTGCATTCATGGATAAATGTTAAGTCATTATCGGATCTCAGCTTCCGAAGTCTCAGGTTGTTTCTATCCGTAACTCTAGATTATTATTTTTGATATACTTATGTTTACAGCTTTCAGCCTTACATACCAGTACATGTTATTCGTACTGACGTCCGTCCACTTGGGGATGCTACATTCGTGCTGCAGGCGTAGGTAAAGGCTCTGATTTTCAGTTGTAATAGAAGTTCAACTTCAGCTTAGAGTTGGTATTCTTTTTTCATTCAGGAGCCATGTTCTAGTTTAGCAGTATTGTGTTTTTTTATTTGGTATGGGTAGACTGAGGCCCTATCCCGTGCACTAAGTTTGTTACTCTTTTGATGCTTTTGTGGACGGGTATGTACAATTTAGTTCATTTTAGTTTTATGGCCTTGTCGGCTTTTCGTTGCTAAGTTCAGTTGCATTATGGCCTAGGTGACCATATGTTGTTAAAATTTAATCTAGTTATGACCTTGTCTGTCTAGATAGATATGACAGGTGGCCTGGTTGGCCTAAGCAGTATAGTTTCAGACTTTATATAGTCGGCTTCTCGATTAAGTCTATATCGAGGCCAATCATGCCCTCCCCCAATTTTGGGGCGTGACAATAATAGTCAATCAATAACCTAATCGGCCCGTATAACCATAGCAGGTAAAACCACAAATAAGACAACCTACCTAGGCCCTCAAAAGCTTGAGAGGTGCCAATTTAGTCTATATACCCCTATCGGTAGTCCCCAAACCCCGTAAGCACCCATTACATCTCAATAGCCTTTCATGTACTCTACATATAGCCTCAAAGGTAATCAATACTATTCAATAGCCCCATAGGCATCATATAGCCCTCTCAAGCATCGATATAGCTCTGTAGGCTGCACATAGACCTCTTAGGCATCAATATAACCCCATAGGTAGCATATATCCCTCTTAGGCAACAATATTATAGCCTTGTAGAAAGAAAATAGCACTCTTAGGCATCAATATAACCTCGTAGGCAGCACATAGCCCTGTTAGCCTCAATATAGCCCCGTAGGCAGCACACAGCCCTCTTAGGCAACAATGTAGCCCTGTAGGCAGCACATATCCCTCTTAGCCAACAAAATTGACTCGTAGGCAATTCATAGTCTTTTTAGGCATGGAGCACATTCCTGCACCCAACCACAACATCTCGGAGGGAACCAACAAATAGTCTAATAGCCCAAAGACAAGCAATATAGTAATAAATAACTTATAGAATCAATCATTACGCATTACCTAAACATGGAGTTGCTAATTTATAGAATATAGGTCTAAACGAGGAATGTCTATATTAACCACAACATCTAACATAATCGAAGGAGGCTATGAGCAACTTGTCTATGACAACTAGCCATATATTTCTTAAGATACACCATATCTTGAGCGCAAAATGGCCCTATGTATGTATCTTGAGCCTTTGGGCTTCTATAACTGTAATTGAGTCTTCTAGGTTCCTATAACTATATCTAAACACACTGTGCTCTACTAAGGGTCAGTAATGCCAGTTTAGACATCAAGGAAGTCCATAAGTTTGTAGATTTCAATATGGATCTATAGGCCTGAATGTGGTTTTATAGATGTTTAATAACTCTTATAAGCAAAGTATAGCCCCATTGGCACGATATACTTATCAACGGCCTTTCTCAGCAAAAATTAAAGAGACATTTATATGTATATGGCTCAAAGGCTTAGTCCCAACTACTAACAACTGATGTGATACCCACTATAGGCATCAAACATTTTTTAAATTATCAAAAAATAAGGTGGATTTCTAAGTGACCTATACAACGATTTGTATGTCGAATCGAAGTATAAGGTGTCTAACAAATAGGTGAGACACCCAGGAGGTCACCACCATCACTAAGTAGGCAGCCACGAAGCTATTTACCTGAAGGTAAAACTACAACTCTAATTCTTTAGTTCTATAGGTGTCAAGATATGCCAAAGGCCCATAGGCGAGCTATGTATTTTATAGGCATTGCAGCCATATATTTTCTACTCCAAAGTAACTATTATGTTGTCAATATCAACATGAAATGCTACGAGGCACTCTTCGGTGATACACTAGATTTAGAACTTATTAAAGTATGAAATCATGCCCAAAAAAATTAAAAGAGCCTTGACATACCTCGAACACTTCACAGGTTTGTGAAATCACCAAGAGTTCCAAGCAATGAACGTTAATCTTGGGAAAAAAACTTAACTTAGCCGAGATTCCTTAGTTTTCCTCAGAATTTAATGAAGGTTGCAGCAACAATGGAAGAACAATAAGAGATGTTCGTTGTCTCCCAAGATTATATTTCAAGTCTTGCCTAAAACTCCTTTTACAAACTGAAAAAAAAATAAAGTGAAATTAAATGACATGGGCACACGACCCCTTTAGCTTCCAGCAAAGAGATCCTTCCTTGATTTGCTATCTCAAAGACCTCATTTAGAAGGATTTTTGAACTGTCCTTGTTGCAGCATATTCAAGTATATCTTGGCAGTACACCCAATGTTAAATTAAATAGTACTACGTATAGATATGTATCCATACACCCAACTGAATGTTGTACCCTTTGAAAGTGAACTTGGAATCATTTGGTGTTGTCTAGTAAACACGTTCCTTCCAACTCTTTTTTGGATTATCCATTTGCTTTGGCCCAAATAATGAAAATCACTTTTAAGTAAACAAAAATGTGATTCATGATTAACATCCATAAGAGTTGATATATAAATATATATATATATATTTAGGGTCTCTTGTACTCTATTCTTACAACTTCTCATTCATTTCTTTTATTTTGCAATAAACATTTCCATTTTAACATAGCTAAATATTCACACTTCATTCATATATTATGAACCATGTTATATAAGTATTAACATGTACTATAATATTTGAAGCATTTTAGAAATAAATTAAAAATACACATTTTTTTTCAAATTCCTATTTAAATAAGATATTTTTAAACGTGCTTGATTTTTCAATAAAACTCCCAAATTTAGGATCACAAGACTTGGTTAAAAGATAGTAAATAGCCTTGAAAACACAGGGTGTTACATCCTTCTCCCTTAAGGAACATTCGTCCTCGAGGGTGATAAAGTCGAGGAAACTTTGAATTTTTGTTAGAGCCTCCTCTATACACCAGACTATACTACACCTGCAAAATCAACCAAATAAAAAAGCTACATGCCTCACAAGACCAGTATCAGCTATTGGACCCCACACGACCATCATGAGACAAATTCATAACAAAAATTGAAACTTACCTCAAATGCAAGCAACTCAATTATGAGAAAATTCTCTCATGTTGTAAACCAAAATCATCATCACCACAAGGTATCCAGAGGTCTAACAATTGTGATCTCTATTGCATGAGTTTCATAACTCAATTATTAGGAATCAACTCTATAACACGATCAAGAAGGTGAAAAAGAAATGGTAACCAATCTTTAATGCCATGTAGCCTCATTATTATACTAATTGTAAGTATGATGCCCAACAAGCCAATAAGCAAAACACTACTAGACACGACTTGTAGACTCTCTAGGATACAACATTTCTCTGATATCAAGTTTTTCACGCCCTAAATTTGACAGGCGCAACTGGCACCTAATGCCAGAACTTAGGCCTGAGCTGACCCTACTGAACCACTTGCTAATTCCAAGTTTCCTGTTTCCCTGATTATTTAATGATATTAGGTGGCGGATTTAGGTTGATTGATGATGCCTACCAGTATGTATTGTTTATACTGATTCTACTCTTGTTATACCACTTGGCATAGTTTGGTTGGAAGATTCAGCGATGTTTCATAAGTGATTAAGAAGATGATATCTGACAGCTTCTACTCCTATTTCCTTATTTTGGGAGTTGTGTTTTATTTCTTTCATAAACTTTACTCTTTAGATGCTCTTGTACATGTTTAGACTAGTTCCTTGAGGGAGGGATCAATGCATTTTCATTACAAAAGTTTTTTTTAACAAGTTCTGAGCATTTCAATATATAAATAAGGTGATTAGTTTAACATTGATTTATTTCCACATGGCATAATTTAAATTGGGTGAAAGAGTTCTCCTATCTAAGTGTTAGAGTAGGTGTCCACACGGCCCGGTAGATTGGGTAATGATAATTTTGTATCAGAGCCCAATTTATCGGTCTCCTAGTACAAGACAAATTTTGAAATAGATTCCTGAGGATTAGTGTGTTGACGTCCATATTTAATCTTCAGGGAGCTATAAAGCATTCTAGGGAGCTGTCTCACTTCTTCACTCATGTCGTGTGGCCTATCACTTTTCATGTGGGTTGAGTCTAATTGATATTTGTAGATTCAAATTGGTATCTCGACGAAGTAAACTGGATGTTGTTGTCGCGGATGAAGAGACACAAGCAATGAAAGTTTGAACCGGAAAGGTTCTAATTTGTATCTGGCCTTAAGGGTCATGTTAATACATGGATGGTCAGTTAGTGGTCATCTATGATGCAAATAAATATAATAAACCCATTTTAATTAAGTAACAAAACTTGATGATTGAGATTATGTGCATTGTATTACCGGAATAATTACAAATGTGTGAAGTATAATTACTTGTATGACTATGAAATTGTAGTTAGGAAAGGTTGTTGTCATGGTCTTGCGTGATGGGTTAATAAAATTGTGTTGTGATTAAATTAAAATTTGTGCAGTTAAACTTTTAGGCAAATATCTACTAATGGTAAGGAAAAAGGATCAGTTGTGACTATGTGGAAACTTCGGTTTTAGAACAGTCGGGATTGGTTTGGAACCATGAAATGAAAAAGGAGCTATTCCTATATGACAACGGGGGTGTTTTATGATAAGCGATAGTTTTTCGAATATGTTGATTGATTGATGTTATTATATTTGATGTGAGGTCATTATTATACGTTGTTGGGAATATTTTCGAGGAATGTTGCATTTTCAAAGGCTGGCACTGTCAATGGGCATTGGGAAATGGGGTAACCTTGTACAAAATTAAACTTTTTGCATTGACCTCGTTGGGGCCACCATAGTGGAACTCACCCGGTACAGCGCTTCCACTAGGGTGGAAATTCTTCTGCTATAGCAGCATCTACTGTAGCAGCGTGACAACAGCTATAGCGGGACATAACCTTGCTCTATTTTTCCCAGTTTCTCCTTCCATCCTCTGGGTGTTTTAAATCACAAGTCCAGACCAATGCAGAAATAATAGAAATTCATCTAAACAACCATAGTTATTATTTTTAGTGATTAAGTACTTAAAATTAGCATCTGTGTGCCATCAAAAACAAAGAAAATCAAGAAAAGATATCTTCATGCCCAAACGGGGAAAACTCCATTCATATATTCTGAACCATGTTATATAAGTATTAGTGTGTACAATAATATTTGACGCGTTTTAGAAATAAACTAAAAATACATTTTTTTTTCCTAATTCCTATTTAAATAAGATATTTTCAAACATGCTTGATATTTCAATAAAACTCTCAAATTTAAGATCATAAGCCTTAGTCACAAGATAATAAATAGCCTTGAAATCATAGGGTGTTACATCCTTCACTCTTTGGGAAGATTCGTCCTCAAATATGAACAACACGCATGATAGAGTTGAGGAAACATTGAATTTTTGATAGAGCCTCTCCAATACACTAGACTATACTACACATGTAAAAACAACCAAATAAACAAGCTACATGCCTCACAAGACCACTATCAACTACCAAAAAATTATTGGACCCCACATGACCATATTGAAACAAATTCATAGTAGAAATTGAAACATACCTTAAATGCAAGAAGCTCAACTATGTGGAAATTCTATGATGCCCTGTATCGAAATCATCCTCACCATAAGGTATCTAGAGGTCTAACAATTGTGATCTCTATTGCATGATTTTGATAACTCAATTCTTAGGAATCAACTCTATAGCACGATTAGGAAGATGAAAAATGAACTGGTAACTAGTCCTTTAGGCCATGTAGCCTCCTGATCATGAGTGTGATGCATAACGAATCAATAAGCAAGACTCTACTAAATAAGACTTGCATACTCTCTAGGATACAAAGTTTCTCTGATACCAAGTTTGTCAAGCCCAAAACAAGAGGGGCGCAACTGGCACCTAATGCCAGAACTTAGGCCCGAGCCAACCCTGCTGGATCACTTGATAGTGGTGCATTGAAGCAAAACACAATCAAGAAAGAAATCAATTATCTATCGATGTAAAACTAATCCCTATGTCGGCAAGGCCCAAACAACTACTCCCAACAATTTACATAAAGAAAACAACTAGCTAGCACGTAAGACTGTTTGGGTCGTCAATGTATCTAAGAAAGCATAAATTCGATGTGGGACATCAAATCCACCGTGATCTCTATAGAAAAGTTAAAAACAAGTTTATGTCTAAACAATATATCAAACAACTATCAAGCATCAACCAGCCAGCGAAGAAGGACAACATTGCCAATTACGTGGCTATACAACCAAATACACTAGTATGCAAGCCTCTGTGAATATAAGACTTGGCGGGAAAATGCCCCGGCCTACCAAAATCTACAAATAGCAAAAGAAGCAAATCTTTAAGACTTTGGCGACCCTTGGAGTAAAAGAAATCAACCACTCTGCTGAAGACTCAATTGTTCTACTCAATGTCTGATCATTTCTTAGGACCTGCAAACATGAATGCAGTGCCCCTCAGCAATGGGGCATCAATACGAAGTAATACTCTGTATGTAAGGCAACTTAAAGCTGAAACTGAAGCTAATTTCATAAATGTTGTAAGTAATCTCATAAGAGTGTCTAAGATGTTCAGAACATACATATTTGCTTCTAATTCTATAAATAATAAGCCTAATAAGATAAAGACTGTAAATATTCAAGTGGGGGATAGACGTTTGACAGAACATACTTACCGGTTCTTGACTTAGCCTTATGAACCATAACAAACTGAGTAGTTTGCTTACCTGAATCGAGCTAACTAGTGTTATTAAATAATGAAGTACATGAGGAAGAAGGTTACCAATAATCATAATACAACCTAACTATTCCTAATACAAATCATGCAATAATAGGCAATCAATAACCTAATTGGCCACATAAGCATGGTAGGTACAAACAATAAACAAGACCACCTACCTAGGCCCTATAAGCCTAGAGGTGTCAATTCAGTCTATATACCCCTATCGGCAGTCCCCTATCCTTGTAGGCAGTCATTACCTCTCAACGGCCCCTTATGCACTCTACATATAGCCCCGAAGGCAATAAGTACCATTAAATAGCCCCATAGTCATCCTATAACCTTCTTCGGCATATATATAGCTTCGTAGGCAACTCATAGCCCTCTTAGGAATCAATATAGCCCTGTAGGTAGCACATAGCTCTCTTAGGCAACAATATAGCCTCATTTGTAGCACATAGCTCTCTTAGGCATCAATATAGCCCCGTAGGCAGCACATAGCCCTCTTAGACAACAATATAGGTCCGTAGGCAGCACATAGCCCTCTTAGAAAACGACATAGCTCCATAGGAAACTCAGAGCCCTCTTAGGCATATATCACATTCATGCAGCTAACCAGAATAGCCTAGAGAGCAATAACAAACAATCAAATAACCCAAAGACAAGTAATAACTTATATGAACAATCATTATGCCATACCTAAATACAAAGTTGCTAATTTATAGAATATAGGTCCCAACGAGGAATGTCTATATAAACCACAACAACTAACATAATCTAATAAGGCTAAGAGTAACTTGGCTACGACAACTAGCCATATATTTCCTAAGCTTTACCATATCTTGAGCATAAAATGGCCCCGTGTCTGTATCTTGAGCCTCTGGGCTTCTCTAGTTGTAACTAAGTCTTTTGGGTTTGTTTATTTCAACATGGATCTATAGGCTTCAATATGGCTTTGTAGATGCTTTATAACTCTTATAAGCAACATATAGCTCCATAGGCAAGATACACTTGTCAACGGCATTTCTCGGCAACAAATAAAGGGACATTTATATGTATATGGCTCAAAGTCATAGTCCAAAATACTAACAGCTGAAGTGATAGCCACTACATGCATCAAAAAATCTTTTAACTTACCAACAAGTAAGGTGGATTTCTAAGCGACCTGCACAACAATTTGTATGTCGAATCAAAGCATAAGGTGGATAACAAATAGTTGAGACACCAAGAAGGTCACCACCACCACTCAATAGGCAGCCAAAATGCTATTGACCTGAAATAAAACTACAACTGTAATTCTTTAGCTCTATAAGCGTCAAGATATACCAAAGGCCCGTAGGTGACCTACGTTGTTTATAGTTGTTCTAATCACATATTTTCTGCACCAAACTAACTATTATGTTTTCAATATCAACACGAAATGCTACAAGGCACTCTTCAGCAATACACTAGATTTAGAACTTATTGAAGTGTGAAATTATGCCAAAAAGAATAAAAATAGCCTTGACATACCTAAAACATTTAATGGGTTAATGAAATCAACAAGAGTTCCAAGCAATAAATGTTAATCTTGAAAAAAAACCATAACTTAGCTGAGACTCCTTAGTTTTCCTCAAAATTTGATTAAGGTTGTACCCACTATGGAAAAACAATAAGAGATGTTCGTTGTCTCCCAAATTTATATTTCAAGTCCTTGTACAATCTGAAACAAAAAGTGAATAGAAAGGACATGGGCACACGACCACTTTAGCTTCAAAGTTCCACCGAACAGATCCTTCCTTGATTTACTATCTCAAAGAGCTCATTTAGAAGGATTTTAAACTGACCTTGTTGCAGCATATTCAAGTATATCTTGGCACTACACCCAGTGTTAAATTAAATAGTACTACGTATAGAAATGTATCCATACACCCAACTGAATGTTGAACTCTTTGAAAGTGAACTTGGCATCATTTGGTGTTATCTAGTAAACACGTTGGACCTTTACTTCTAGGATAAGTATAAGGCTTCTATTGTCAATTCCTTCCGACACTTTTTTGAATTATCTATTTGCTTTGGCCCAAATAATGAATATATTGGCACTTTTAAGTAAACAAAAATGTTATCGTTATTAAGAACCATAAGAGTTGATATATATAGGGTCTCTTGTACTCTATTCATACAACTTCTCATTAACTTCTTTTATTTTGCAATAAAACATTTCTATTTTAACATAGCTAAATATTCTTACGCCATTTATATATTATGAACCATCTTATATAAGTATTAACATGTACAATAATATTTGAAGTATTTTAGAAATAAACTAAAAATACATATAATTTTCCCAAATTATAATTTAAATAAGATATTTTTAAACACACTTGATTTTTCAATAAAACTCTCAAATTTAGGATCATAAGCATTAGCAACAAGATAATAGATAGCCTTGAAATCATGAGGTGTTACATATAATGACTGCGGGGTGTTATACGGAGAAAAGGTGATTGTGGGTAATTCGGATTATGAGTAGGGAATGTTCGGGAATTAATCCTTTCGACTAGATGATGGTTGTTTATGTAGTATTACTTGTGTAATGCATGTGGTAAAATCATAAGGGATTAATATAAAATGACATCATGTTAATTAATCTCATGCAATGAGCCGGTTCAAGTGTGGTTCTTCATTGTGATTGTATTTGTGCATGTTATTTGTGATTGTTGGTATGCTCGGGTACCATTCCAGTACATGTTTATTAATGGTTGGCTAGGTTACGACGCCTGATATGGGATATTATTCAGTTGGCTCGGGTACCACACTGGTACACTAACAATCCTTGGATCGGGTACCACGCCAGTACACTAAAAGTTTGTGCGTGGGTTCCATGAGAGATCCAGATTTATTTACTGTGTTATATTTATCATATGTCGGTCCTGAGTTTCTGGATTGATGTATTTAAATGTCGGGGTGGTCCATATGTAGACCGAGTTTACATGTTAAATGTTGTAGATAATGATTAGGGATCCTTGGTTATTGGAATGGTGTAATGAATTAGGTATGACTGGTTGAGATGCTTGTGATCATGTGGCACATGCTCCATGCAAAGAATAATTCTAATTAAGGGCTTATAATGGTGATCTAAATTGTATATACCTATATTGCAAAATTGTGTTCATTTGTCCTTTCTGGTATAACTACGGCATTGTTAGGGCCAAGGTATTGACTTGGGAGCTTGAGCAAGATTAGTAAACTAGTTGACAGAGTTAGAATTGGTCTTGTGTTTTGAATATCCTTATGTTATAGAAGGGTTATGTTATGATTTGAAATGATGGTGGAATGACTTAAATGGTGGAGTGGGGAGCGGAAGAACAGGGAGAGACTTGAGAATAGAGTGTGTGAGTTCCAAGGTAAGGCTATGAGGAGTTGTTATTTTACGAACTCACTAGACTCAAATTCATGAATTATTGCAATGTTTTAAAACTAATTAAAGGGGTTTTAGGCCCTAGTTCTCTTGGATGCAGGAAATCTTTAGAAAAAAAATATTTTTTTATGGATTTAGAGCCAAAAAGATCTAAGAACACTAGTGAAGGAATTGGCATCTCATAGGAACCAACATGCATCTCACCAGTTAAACACCAGCTTGAATGGACTAAAGCTGCTTGAGTACCAGTGCTACAATCGGCATGTGTTCCACCGGTCCTAGCACAGATACTCGTGTGAAAATTAAAGGCTAAAGTGAGGAGGCGATTAGTTCTCTACTTTCTCTAATCGCCGTTTCACCAATGCAATTATGGAAAATAGTACTTCTTTTGGAATGTTCCAAGGATAAAATCTTCTTCCCAATTAGGTATAGAGAAGAGAGACAAATTATTAAAAGAAACATTAAGAGAGTCACAGTGAAGAACTTTCTAGATTGTAGAGGAAGAAACCTAAGACTTGTGTCAATCTAAGCTTGGAATGGAGATTTCCTACGTGGGTATTGTCTCTATTTCTTCTTTTATGAGCAGCTAAAAACTTAACTAGAGATGTCTTTGCTAGATGGGGGTGTAAAGTCTCAAATGGGTATTGATTAATCGGCTCTAATATTGATTGTATGGCATAGATCTATTGTTGTCTTGAAGTTTTAATCTAAAATTAGTGGTTGCAAACATTGATTGAGCTCTCTAACACTATTTTATCTTGGGAAAGTAAAATGGAGTTGGGTAAGACTCAATAGTGAGGACTTGATGAAATTGCTCTATGGGTTTTAGCCAGAGATGTGATAATCCGAGTGATTTCGCATTTGATGATATGAGCTAGGTATAGTCTATCTATTCAATAAATATTTGGTGTTTTGTTTGAAAGGGTCTTGGAGTTCGGAAAAATCCAAGGGACATACGCTTAATAGTTTGGGAGAATATCAAAGTATATCTTAGACCAAGAGTTATCCATGTATCAATCAATGTTGTTTCAATTAATATTTACCTTTTTGAGTTGAAATCCTAATAGCTATGCAGACAACCCTAGTTATTTCCAAACTTTGTAGACTCGGTTTGTGTTGATTCCCTATTTTGTCTCTTAAATATTGATGTAACTATAGTTGTTTGTTAAAACCCTCCATTTTATATTTATGTGCTTGTTGAGAACTCAAATTGATAATTTGTTTTGGATAGTAAAATCAACAGAAGAAGAGTAATAACTGCCAATCCTTGTGGTTCAGCCCCGGCCTCATAAGTTGGATAATTATTTTGCATACGACCGTCTATGCCTTGAAATATGGGACATAGTTGAGCATTTATCAAATATGGCATCGTTGTTGGGGATTGGTTAACAATCATCCGTTATTAATTTCTCAATTTGAACTTGTGTGCATTTTGTGTTCTTGTTACTTTTTGTGTTGTGTTGTGCTTTAAAAAAAATAGGGCAAGAATGAACCAAGCAAATGATGAAGAAAGCTTTGGTGATGCAGACTTTATATATGATTTTTCCACTAACGAAGCTCCCACTTGGGTGTAGCTAGAGCAATTCGCCTACCACTAGAAATAGAGTGTGTCGTATTCCAAGTAAGTCCAATGCTTCATTTACTACAAATGAAGGGACTATTCGGTGACATAATGGTGGAAAGTACATACACACATTTAAAGAACTTCATGTATATTTATCTCTCTCTTGAGACAATGAACATTACCACGAGTTTATTCGACTAAAGTTGTTTCAATTTTCACTAAATAATGAAGCCACAACATGGCTCATGGATTTGGCCCAAGGGTCGATTGCAACTTGGGAAGAGTTGGAGAGGGTTTTTACTACAAGATATTTCCCGATTCCCCTTATTATAAAGATTCGAGGTGCAATTGCAAGATTTCAGCAAAAAACAGAAGAATATCTCTATGAAATGTGGGCAAGATTCAAAACAAATTTAGCAATGTGCCAAAGACATGAGTTGCCAAAGGATGTCTTGCTACAATGTTTCTTTAGATATTTGAATCCCTAAAATAAAGTGATCACAAATATGTTAGCAGAAGGGCTATTAATGGATCATTAGTTTAGAGAGGTGAAAGCGTTGCTTGAAAAAATTGTTAGAGAGAACCAGTAGTGGAACAAAGCAAAAGGTGAGAGATCATGGAGTTTCACTCCAAATATATTGATGTGGAGCCTAGTGAACTCAAATTTAGATTTGGTGATGATCGGTGAAATTCAAGGTGGACATACCTACAAAACAACTTGATAAACGTAGAGTCATATCAGTTAATGTCACGGTGAATGAGCTGGTAAAAATTCTATGAGAAAGGAAACTATCACCTGACATTGGGTGATTGTGAGGTACTTGCATCATGCCACAACGTTAAATTAAGTGTTTTTCTATTTTTATTTTTTACTTCACTTTTGTTGTTTTTGGTGTGTTTTAAGGGGTGAAAAAGGATACCATTTTGAGAGTGTAAAAAAATTAACCATATATGCCATCGATGCCAAAAAGGAGAAATTCCAGTTGCGTGTTGTACATCTCTAGTTAAGCGTAGGTACCCACCACACCTGATGAAAATTCATTATAATCTGCATTTATCCAGCGAACCGCCAGATAACTGTGGTACAATTTCAATTGAAGCACCAGTCCAACTCAGTACTCTAGGACCAATTCATGAGGTCTATGCTATAAGCGACAAAATGATAATCACAATTTGTGTGTCACCTATCACACACAAGTCAGGTAAAAAAGGTTTATTAATTTGGGGATGTGACATATCATTATAAGTTGAATGAAGAAATTTTAATGACCTTCAGGTCATTTCTGTGTTTATGCCTCCTGTTTGTTGTTTAGAGCGTTCCTTTAGTAACCCCAAGTCATTTATGACTTTCTGGGACTGATAGTTTGGTAACCTGGTCTTTTGTTTGATTTTTATGCGAATTTTAGTGTTTTTGGAGCTTTTGAACCTTGAACGGTTATTTTTTATCAGAAATCCAGGAAGAGGACCAGAGAATCCAATTCTGACGATTCCATCATCTCTAGAAGGGTAATTATAGTAGCATGGTCGGCATGAATCACGAGGCTTTTAGTATGAATTGGGGGTGCGTACCTAGTTATTCCTTCTTTTCTTGCTAGAGACCATAATCTAGGGTTGATTAATATTGTTTCAAGGGTAGTACCTTACTGATAGAGGGTTGTATGTGTGTTGTCGCATGCTATGTGATTTACTTGTTTTGTTACTTGTTCTTGGACCATGATTTGGCCTTAGACTAGGATAGACTACTGTTACAATAGACTCGTGCCCCTTGTGACTATGGTATGTCTTCAACGTCGTTTCTGATGGACTAGGTCCTTGTAGAGTGGACTAGAAGACATGGGTCTAATAGTACGAGCCTTAGTTTTGGCATTTGCGCTGCTTGTTAGTCCTTTTGTCTCTTCTCCCTTTTTCTGCGGCTCCGATGCATTATCGGAGATTGTGTGCTTTCTCAGGATTAGAGTACTTCTGGCTTGGAGCCTTTTGTGTTACCTTCGAGAGTTGACGTCGATCCATGGTGGGTTGGAGCCTACTTTAGATCCTCTTCAGAGTTGATACGCTTCCGGGCACTCTTGCTAGCTTTGTGGCTGATGCCCCTGGGAGTGGGTGGGCTGGCTGGGTGGCCTAGATATTTGAGATCCTCTACTGAGTTGAAACGCCCCTAAGGCACTCTTGCAAGTTGGGTGACTGACACCCCTTGTAGTGGATGGCTGGGCAACCTGGGATTTTAGTCACTCTTCCTAGCTGGGCTTGGAGTAGACTGGTTGAGCTAATTGTCACTCTTTCTAGCGGGGGTGGAAGTTCACTGGTTGAGTTGGTTGTCACTCTTGCTAGCTAGGATGGGAGTTGATTGGTTCTTGGGTTCGGATCTCGATATTTTGTCTTGTAGACTTAGCTATTCTGTGTACCTATCGGGCTTATGGGGTCCGTTCTAGTTTTATTTAACTTGCGCACGAGTGTACCTTCTGGTCTTATGGGGTCCAGTTAGGTTTAGTTTAGCTATACTTATATTTACTTTCAGTATACTCGTGTGCTTATTTTTATATCCTTTTTGGCCTCTGTTAGTGTCTAGATTCTATCTTATTCGACTGTCTTTGCCTTTGTTTCTCGGTCGGCCTATGATGCTACTGAGTACCTTTATTTTGGTACTTATGCTACACTTTGCATCTTTTCGTGATGCAGGTCCTAGTACCAACTACAAGCGGTGATCGTTTGTGCCATCTTTTTCAGCTTGTGGATATCAGAGACGAAGGTGAGCACTTGGTGTCCTTGACCAGTGTTTCTCCTTATGTAACTATGTTAGCTTGTCTTTTTCCTTTGAGATGGCTAGTCGTGGTCCACTTTTGGGACTTGTATTTATTTTTTTAGACAACTCTGTACTTGTGACTTCCAAGTTCTAGGAGGGTATCTATTGTATATAGTTTTTGCGTTGCTTTCTATTTCTATCTTTTCTTATTATTAGCATTGTTTTCTATTTGGTTCTACCCTTGTACTCACTACTTTTCATTTTGGGTACGGGTCAGCTTACCAATTCGGGGGTTTTAGTAGGTGGCATCATGACTCGAGAAGTCGGGTCAGGAAAAGTTGGTATCAGAGCCCAGGTTCACCGGTCTCACTTCTACAGAGCTAATACCTAGTAGACTCTTATTGATTGGTGTAGAGACATCAGTGACCTATCTCTGGGAGGCTACATGGTGTCTTTAGGAATTCTTCTTATTTGTATTGTTTTCGTGCAGCTTGTGTGTTATTGCTTTCTAGAAATCTCACTTGTTTCACTCTTTTCACTGGATGGCTCATACATGCCACGAGGAGGATCGGGGTAGGGGTCAACCTCCATTGCAACGTAGGGGTGCAGCACCACACAAGTTAGAGGGCAGGGTCCGTAGCCAGTTGTGGATCCTCTAGTAGCCTATGTTCCTGAGTAGCCGGTGGGGCCAGGACCAACTCAGCCACCACCCAAACCATATATGGCTACAGAGCTCCAAGCAGCCATTTCTCATCTTTTGACAGTGTTTGGGGGTATGCAGCAGGCCTCAGTACCAGCACTAGCACCAGCACCAGTGCCAATACCAACACTAGGTCAGCAAGATTAGTCTATAGCAGAGGCACCTCGGGCCCAGGTACCACCTGGGGTGGCCGGAGCTATGCGACTAGAGGAGCAGAAGATAGAAGATGCTCGGAGTGTCCTTGAGGCTTTCACCTCTAAGGTTTTCTGGGGTTGTGGGTGAGGATGCCCACGAGTTTCTGACTACTTGTCGTGAGCGGCTGCATACCTTGGGTCTCGTGGAATCAAGAGAAGTCGACTTCACTGTGTATCAGCTTGATGGGCCGGCTAGACAGTGGTGGTGTACATTTATTGAGACTAGACTAGCTGGGTCTCCTCCAGTCAACTGGACTAAGTTTTCTGAGGTCTTTTCGGCAAAGTTCATTCCTTGCTACGTCAGAGATCACCTCAATGATTAGTTCTCAAGGTTGGAGTAGGGTTCTATGACAGTGTTTGAGTACGAGGCAAGATTTCACGAGCTCTCTCGCCATGCTACCATAATTCTACCTACTGAGGAGGAGAGGGTTCAGTGCTTTATTCATGGGTTGACACTTCATCTACGGATTGAGGTTCAATCTATGGCTTTAGCGGGTTGCTCCTTTCTTGATGTTGTTGATCATGCCTACACTATTGAGCAGCCCATCAGGAGGCCCAAGGGGGCAGCGACAAGATAGCTATATATAAGGGTAGCTATAGTGGGTCTGTTCAAGGCCCCGAGATTCACATGATAGGGCTCAACAACGGTTTTAGCAGGGTCAGCCTAGTCGGTATGTTCAGGCCTCGCTGCAGGGTTCAGAGGGGGATATATATAGCTAGAGTGAGGTTGTCTCTTGTTAGAGTCATAGGTCCCAGGCTAGTACTTCTGCTCATTGATGAGTCAGGAATTTGGACTCATTTGGGGCTTGTTATTTAATGAATTAGTGTCCTCAACGCCTATTTTGTATTCATAACTAATGTTAATTTGTTTATGTGAAGCCATGGAGGCTTATGCACGTGGCAAGGATAGTAAAATTGTGAAAAGAAGCAAAAAAGTAGGAAAAGCTTAAGAAAAGGGAGGTTGTAACTCACAAAAGCCACTCGACGAATCGCCAAGTGAGCTTCTAGCTCGCCAAAAGATCCAGTAAGTTGGCTCATGAACTAAGCCCACTAGGCAAACCAAAGGGCAATTCGGTGACACACCGATCGGAAGGGTGAGTTCGATCCAGCTCACCTAAATGAACAGAACAATTGAAGGTAGGAATCAAGTCCAAACGGCGAGAAGGAGTACATCGATGGATTGCCGAGTCGTTCGGTGATCCCAACTAATCTCACCGAGTGGTTCCACATACTGGAATGCTGGGAAGTTTTTAGGAACATATAAATTGATTTCTTGAAGAGAGAGAGAGAGAGGCATTAGACGAAGTTGGACATACAAACTTTTGACATTTGACAATATTGAACATTCTTAGAGAGGTTTTTGAGCATAGATATTGGGGTTTTAAGGTTTTAGTCTTTATTTTTGGCATTGAGCATCAAAATTGTTGATATTCCGATGGAGAATCTTTTTGGTAACTATTTCTTGCTTTTCGTTATGTTTGGCTAAAACCCCCTTTCCTTAGGGGTGTGACTATGTAATTGAATACATAAATTAGCGTGTGGGTATTATTAATTGCTAGATTTAATGTTATTTTGAAATGGGTTTAGTTATTTATTCATGTTTCCATATATGAATTGAAGTTTCAAATTCAGTTCTAGCTTTAGATCTCTTTGCTTGCTTGTGAAAGATGCTTAGAGTGGAATATGTGATTGATAGTTGTATTGACTTTTGTCTTTGCAACCCAACTTGATAAAGTGGATTGAATTAAGTATTTGGGTTGCTTTGCATTGTTAAGCTTGTTGAGGTTTGAAAGAACTCGCTTGAAACATGATAGTTGATTGAAAAATGGTTGTTATAGTTACAATCCATCCTACCCATTGAGATTCAACGACTTAAAGCAATTATTAATTACCCATTAAGCAAAATTAGTATTCAATTGCTCAGGCACTCCTAAGATTCCCTCTCTATTTGTTCAAACCTCGTGTTAATCATCTTCGATAATGATTGGTTATTAAAATCTCTTAATACTGATAATTGAAACTTATTGATTTACATTATGTTGTGTTTTCCTTATTTCCATTCTACAAGAGAATAGAAAACTTACATACTTTGTATTTGAATTCTTTTCCGTACCACTCCTTGTGGGATCGACCCTAGCTCACTGTTGGGTTTATACTTGCTAGCGACAGCCTACACTTTGAATTATAAGAGGTGTAGTTGAGAGTTATCAAAAATGGTGCCGCTGTCGGGGAGTGGTGTTTAGAATTCTTTTATTGAAGTATTTTTGTGAACTAAATTAGTTGTAGTAGAACTTTCTTATTAGTAATTTTTGTTGTTTGCTCTCTATAGGAGAAGAGATGAGTATGAATGGAAGTAATGCTGCTAGTCAACTTGGGTATGATGACGACATCGGAAGCTTGAACGATGTCAATGCGGATCAAATAAGATGTGCCGGAGCTATTCATTTACCCCCAACTGTGACTAACACTATTTTTCATGTGATCGAAACTATGCTCCATTAGCTACAAATGAAAGGTTTCTTTGGGGGACTTGCTCATGAGGAACCTCATGATCACATTCGCAATTTCATGGATGTGTGCGGACAATTCACCTTTAGGAATATTTCTCAAGAGTCAATCCTTCTTCGTCTGTTGCCCTTTTCTCTAGTGGGGAAGAAATAGAGTGGTTGACCGAACTACCAAGGGACTCTATTATTTCTTGGGAGGAGTTCACAGAGGTGTTCTATGAAAGATTTTTCTGTCCCTAGAGGATGTTGAAGTTGAGGGATAACATTAAAAATTTCAAGCGGAGTGATGGTGAGCCCATTTATGAAACTTGGTTGAGGTTTCAAAAGTTACTCCTCCAATGTCCTAATCATGGGTTGCCGGACAATGTGCTCTTGCAATATTTCTATTGGAGTCTTGACTCTGTCAACAAGGGTGTCACCGATCGACTTATCAGGGGTAGAATCATGAGACAACCATTTGCCGTAGCATCGGCTTTACTTGATGGATGACCATGACTAATCGAGCATGGCATACGAGGGAGGATCAGGTGTCTCCTTTCAATGTTGGGTTGACCAAAGAACAAATGGAGAAGAACCAAGAGCGTGATCAAAACATGTCCAAGATGATGACCCAAATGGATTTGTTGACAAAACATGTCATGGGAGGTGGTCATAAGGTCGTGAATGTGATTGGTGGTAGTAGTGGAATGAGCTTAGATGATGCACAATTTGAAGCCATGTATAATGAAGAGGTATAATTTTTATTGAACCAAGTGGGGTGTTCTCGTCCAAGCTATCCAAGGCCAAGAGGGAATCAACGTTGGAACACAGATCGCGATGGAGGTTAGAGCGATAGAGATCGAGAGTGGCGTGATAGGGGTGCAAATTGGAGAGATAGAGATAGTGATAGAGATGGTTATGTGCCTCCCCATGACCATCCAAAACCTAAAGAACCAAATGCCAACCCCGAGAGTTTTCGAATCAAGGATATGCTTGTCCCCATCCTAAACAAGGTAGAAGGATCGGATAAAGTGATCAAGGAGAAAAAAGTCGAGTTCTCCTTTTTGAATCAAATGGTAACCTTTCATTCAGTTTCTATAAAGCAACTTGAGACCCAAATGGGTCAAATCTCAGCTCATTTAAATCCAAGACAAAAAGGGGGTCTTCCTTGTGACACCTTGGCCAATCCAAAGAGAGACAATGCCCAATGCATGGCAAGCTTGACCCGGAGTTGTAAGGTTGTGGGAAGTGATGTGCTAAATAATGAGAAAGCAAGTCTAAGTAAAGGGAAGGCTGTTGTTTTTTAGGGTGATGGACTTGCCGAAGAATTGAACAATGAAACTTTTAATGAGGTTGATGATGCACCAAAAATGTGTTTCCTATGAGACTAAGAAGTCAAAGGTGGGGGGTGTTCCTCCCTCGGTACCTACAAAGCCGTTGCCCAAAGTTACCCCATCGTTTCCCCAAAGATTGAAGAAGAGGGATGAAGATGTGAAGTTTTAAAAATTTATTTCCATCTTTAAGACTCTTTCTATTAATCTTCCGTTGGTGGAAGCATTGTTAGAGATGCCGGGTTATGCAAAGTTTATGAAAGAGTTGGTCACGAAGAAGAGAAGTATGGATTCCGAGACGGTTGAAGTATCCCATAGTTCTAGTGCCATTATGTCAAACGTGGTTGTAAAGAAGGATGACCTAGGGGCATTTACCATCCCTTGCACTATAGGGATGTTTCAATTTGCTAAAGTATTGTATGATTTGGGGGCCAATATAAATTTAATGCCCTATGCCATTTCCAAGCAACTTGGGCTAGGTGAGCCTAAGGCAACAACTATGTGTCTTCTCATGGCCGACCGTTCTATCAAACGTCATATTGGCATCCTCTATGATATTTTGGTGAAGGTAGACAAGTTTATATTTTCGGCAGATTTTGTGATCCTCGATTGCGAGATTGATGCCGAGGTTCCTATTATTCTCGATAGGCCGTTCTTGGCTACCGAGAAATCTCTTGTTGATATGGAAAGTGATTATTTAGATTTCAGATAAATGATGAGGAAGTTACTTTCAATGTTTGCAAGTCTATGAAGCAACCTAGTGACCTCCATGTAATATTGGTTATTGATGTGATTGATGAAGCGGTTGCTAATGTGGGTAAAATTTCTCTTGTTGGTGAGTCTTTGGCCGCCGTTCAATTGAATTACGATGGGGAAGAAATTCAAGATTATGATGAGGTAGTGACTGCTCTATTGGTTTTAGGATCTTATTCTGAGAACCCCGTGGAGCTTGATATTGATTTGAAGAATAGGGAAAGTCCTCCCGCAAAACCATCCATTGAAGAACCACCAAAGCTTTAATTGAAGGTACTTACACCGCACCTTCGTTATGTGTTCTTGGGAGCTAATAACACTTTACCTGGGATTATTGCCGCTGATTTGCTTGAATGGATAACACAAGCGCTTGTTAGTGTTTTGAAAAAGTTTATCAAGGATATTGGTTGGACGATTGCCGACATTGTGGGAATTTCTCCCGGTATTTGTACCCATAAAATTCAATTGGATAGTAATTGTAAGCCAAGTGCGGAACATCAAAGGAGGTTGAATCATCCAATGCAAGAAGTTGTCAAAAAGGAGATCATCAAGTGGCTTGGTACATGAATGGTTTACCCTATTACGAATAGCAAGTGGGTGAGCCCCGTTTAGTGCATTCCAAAGAAAGGTGGTATGACTATGGTTCTAAATAAAAAAGCTGAACTTGTGCCTATGCAATCGGTTACCGATTGGCGTGTATGTATGGATTATCAAAAGTTGAATGCGGGAACTGAGAAGGATCATTTTACAACCCCCTTTATGGATCAAATGCAATATAGACTTGCGGATCGTGGATGGTATTGCTTCTTGGATGGTTACTCTAGTTATAATCAAATCTCCATTGCACCGGACGATCAAGAAAAGACAACTTTCACATGTCCCTATGGGACGTTTCTTTCAAAACAATGCCTTTCGAATTGTGTAATGCACCGGAAATGTTTCAATGGTGTATGCTCTCTATTTTTTCTGATATGGTAGAGGATTCGATGGATGTCTTCATTGATGACTTTTCGGTTGTGGGGGATGCTAGTGGTGTGGTTTCAATGGTGTATGCTCTCTATTTTTGAATTAATGTGTGATGACTCCAATCATTGTTGCTCCGGATTGGAGAAGTCCATTTGAATTAATGTGTGATGCTAGTGGTGTGGTTTTGGGGGTTGTACTTGGCCAACACAAGGGAAAGTTGTTTCACCCGGTCTATTATGCAAGCAAGACTTTGAATGTAGCTCAAAGGAACTACATTGTCACTGAGCAAGAGTTCTTGGCCGTGGTGTATGCTTTTTAGAAGTTTAGAGCCTATTTGTTGGGGACCAAAGTAGTAGTAGACACCAACCATTCTGCTATACGTTACTTGATGGCTAAGAAGGATGCAAAGCCAAGTTTGATCCGATGGGTGTTGTTGTTGCAAGAGTTTGACTTTGAAGTCAAAGATCGAAAAGGGTGTGAGAACCAAGTGGCAAACCACTTGTCGAGGCTTGAAATGAATGTGGTTGTTTCCGGTGAAAAAGACATTGAGGAAGCCTTTCCCGATTAGTTGGTGATGGTTGTGTCGAATGGTACCATGCCTTGGTATGCTGATTTTGCCAATTATGTGGTGTGTGGGATTCTTCTCGATGGGCTGAATTTTTACCAACGAAAGAGGTTCCTTTTTGATGTGAAGAAGTATTTTTGGGATGAACCTTACTTATTCCGGGAGTCTGCAGATCATATGATAAGAAGATGTGTTCTAGAAGTTGAGGTAGATGCTATTCTTAATGCTTGCCACGCGTCACCGGTTGGTGGGCACTATAGTGGAGTGCGTAAAGCCGCAAAGGTACTACAAAGTGGTTATTATTGGCCAACGTTGTATCACGATGCGAACTCCCTTGTCAAGAAGTGTGTGCAATGTTAAACCCAAGGAGGAGTATCACAAAGGCATGAATTACCTCTCACTCCTATTTTAGAGGTTGAGTTGTTTGATGTATGCAGAATTGATTTCATAGGGCCTTTTGTGAGTTCTTATGGGAACAAATACATCTTGGTGGTTGTTGACTACGTCTCTAAATGGGTAGAGGCTGTGGCCTTACGTAATAATAAAGGGAGAAGTGTGGTTCAATTCCTCAAGCGGGACATTTTCACAAGCTTTGGCACTCCACATGCAATTACTAGTGATGGGGTCTCTCACTTCTATAACCAAATGTTTGCATCATTATTGAGCAAGTATGGAGTCAAGCATAAGGTTGCCACGCCTTATCATCCACAAACAAGTGGGCAAGTCGAGGTGTCAAACCGGGAAATTAAAGGGATTTTGGCCAAGAACATTAATGCAACTCGAACAGATTGGCCCCGGAAGTTAGATGAAACTCTTTGGGCGTATAGAACTGCATTCAAGACCCCGATTGGTATGTCACCGTACCAATTTAAGTTTTGTAAATCTTTTCATCTACCCGTTAAACTTGAGCATAAAGTGTTGTGGGCCTTGAAGACCATGAACTTGAATTGGGAAGATGCATCAAAGGATCGAGTTGACCAACTCTATGCTTTGGAAGAGTTTCGTCTTCGAGCGTATGAGAGTTTAGCCCTTTATAAGGAGAAAATGAAGAAGTGGAATGACGCCCATATCCTTTATCGAGAATTTAAAGTTGGTGATCTTGTGTTGCTCTACAACTCTCGTCTGAGACTCTTTCCGAAAAAACTCAAGTCAAAATGATTAGGTCCATTTAAAGTAAATCGTGTGTTCACTAATGGGGCAATCGAAGTTGAAAATGAGGATGGGTCGATGTTCAAGGTGAATGGGCAAAGACTTAAGCTTTACTTCTAAGAGTGCCCCGATGTGACTGTGATTGATGTGGTGTATTTGGATGATGCTTGAAGGCATGTCCACATCGTGCCATGACGTTAACTAAGGCGATTCTTGGGAGGCAACCCAAGCATTACTTTTTGTTATTTGAATAATATTTGTTGAATGTGTAGGTTTGAGGTCATATATTGGAAGAAATGCACATGGGCGAGGGTCTGGACCACTCGGTGAGTCACCGAATTACCCCAATTATCGCCCAAATGCATCGCCCCTGAAGGTCAAAAGTAAGGAAAGTTCTGGAAGATTGGGTGAGCTAATAGCCAATTCGGCGAGTCGCCGAGTTGGATCGGCGAACCCAATCGAGTTCCCCTTTTTCACCTACTGAAGTGCTAAATTTCTGTCAAGTTTGGCAAGCTGTGGCCCATTTGGCGCATCACTGAGTGGATCCGTGACATTAGCCAGCTCACCGACTGGGGCGCGAACTGAAGGGTCTATGACTTTTTAAATTAAAAATCTTATAATTTATTTGAAATTTTCGACTCCTCTACTCTTTCCCTCAAACTTTAGATTATAATTTCGTATTTAGTGTCATGTGATTTGCATATGGAGCATCGTTGTGATTCCTTTCCCCTCCCTCTTTGCTGCATCTATATCATCGTCTAACTAGAGGTTTATTTTTCAAACTTCGTTTGTTTTCATTCCTTATTTGAAATGCTAATTGGTAGTGCAATGGGTTTATCGTAGATAAGTTAAACTTTGTGCCTTGATTGTATGCCTATTAATTCATATAGCTTAAATTGAATTTGAGCATGATTAAATAAATTATTTAGGCGATTTAGTTTGAATTTCGCATGTTAGATGATGCAATTGTGGCTGTGGCATATTGGGTAATGTGCGAGTGAAATCTGCATAGCCCGAATTCGACCAAATAACTTAAATTTGCTCGATGATAGATTGGGTGACGACATTCTTAACGACAAAATCATCATTTTTGTTTAATTTGAATCAATTGGGGTAAGTCTGAGTACCCCGGATCATAAATTGTTAGTGGGAAGCTACTGATTGTTGAAAATTGTGCTTGAATTGATGTGTTATGGGCTGTTAGTTGTGAATCGAAAAAAATAGGGAGGTGATGCGTTGGGCCATTTCGGCGAGCTTTGTCGAGCTCACCAAGTTTGTTTGGGGTGTCATCAAATGTCCTCCCCATCGCCTTTCTGACCTGTTTTTGTGCTGAAATATTTTGTAACATTCGGCGAGGTTCCTGTTGCTCGCCGAGTGACCTCGGCAACACGCCGAATGGTCTTGAGATTTCCACTTTGACCTGAAATTTTGCTAAATTTTCTTGGAACTTTTGGCAATGCCTCTATTGCTCATCGTATGGACTCGGTGACTTGCCGACTTGTTCGGTGAGATTTTCTGCAAATTTTTTTTAGAAGTTTGTTTCTCTAACCCTGTTGCTATTGAATATTGTTCTCGTATGTGTGCTTTTACAGGTATGGCTAGACCCAAAGTTCCAGCACATGGTCCACCACCCCGAAAGAGAGAAAATAGGGTTGTGATTGCAGAGGAAGGTGAGCAGTCCCAACCCACTCATCGTCAACTTTCACAAGTTAGAGGAAAGGGCAAGAAGCAGGTAGTAGCAAGTACAAGCTCAGAGATCAGTGTGGATGTTCATTCAATCCATTTTACTTCATCCGACTCTGAGAATGAAGAGGCAGAGGAGTCCGGAGCTCCAACAGCTGAGTTGGTTAAGCAGAGGCGATCAGAGCTGCGCTCCAAAGCAGCACATGACCCACTACTATAGGCACCACAGGTACCACTGGCATATCAGGCACCGGAAGTGCCTCTTGTTCCTGTAAATCCTCCGAGGTCTATGAATCAATTAAAGGCCGAGGTGTTGAGGACCATACTAGAGGAGAATAGTTTGTCCACAGATGGTATGGTAGACAGATATCCTACTGTCTAGGAGATGCTGCGGTACCATAGATTCTAGCAGTTCAAGAAACCTCAGAGGCCATACGTTCCTACATGTGTTAAAGAATTTTATAAAGGGAACGCAAAGTTGATTCCAAAGGGAAAGAAGAAGGCTAGTTTGATAGCACCTGTCGAGTTTGTAGAGGTGCGGGGGTAAGAAGGTCAAGTGCAGTGATACCAACATAATTGATGAATTGGATTGCATATGTGGACTCGACATTCTTTGGTCGACAAAATGAAGGTTCAGGAATTGGAAGACTTGAAGGGGTGGCTTGCCCCATTGTTAAGTGATGCTATGCCCCCATGGGTCGAGGAAGGGGTCACAATTTAGAAGATGGATCTAAACATCGCCACACGATACTGGTTCAGGTTCATCAGCAGCACATTGATGTCATCCCAAAATGAATCCATATCCGGCATTCGAAGGCTGCACTGTTGAGATGTATAATCGATCGAGAGAGGCTTTATCGAGGGTCTATTATTGCGCAAGGGATGGCTATGAGGGCCAAACAAAATCAAACCTCATTTCCATTTCTAATATTGATATCCGCTCCCTGTGTCACCGAGTTGTTATGCCTTTTGAGGCAAAGACAGATATCGAGGTTAATCTTTCCTCGTCTTGTGATATTTGCCAGATTGAAGCAAAATATTTGAAGGATAAAGCGAAAAGGAAGAAGAAAATTCTGGTGGCACTTCTCCAGTTGTTGACATGGAGACTATGGAAGGTGGTTCTACACCTCCTCCTACCACCATCGAGACTTCAGATATACCTACTCCCTCGACCTCTACTGCTCCTACTCTTGCTCTTGCCTCTCGTCCCTTTTTGATTCAGGCAATGATTTACAAAATGGGCAACCTTGTCCATTCATCTAATGTGAGGGCTTCTTGGGTTGAGGGTGTTGTTCCTTCCATGATTGGTCGTCCATTGCTGCTGCACTTGCTCCTATTTGGGAAAAGTTGAAGGAACATAGTATGGTGATCACCGCCCATGGGTTAGCATTGGATGCCCTAGCCTCTCGGGTGGAGGTGTGTGAGACGACAAACCACAACCCTACTGATTTGACAGATATGAAGGCTGATATTACTGGTCTACATCCAGATGTGGATGAATTGAAGTCCACCGACATATGAATGTTGTGGGGCACTGAAGATGTCCCCGAGGAGCCTAGTTTTGAGTTGCCTCCGGTTATTGTTATCAGAGATGCTGATGCGGCTAATAAGGAGCGGGATGCAGACACCTCCGAGACATATGAGGAGGAATTTGTTGCTTGTGAGAGAGATGTGTACGAGGATTTGGAGGATTTAGAAGGTGACTTGGTACGAGTGGCCACGGAGGTGTCACTACGCGACACATCTATGATTGGTTCTAGTGGGTCTAAGCTCACGGTAGAGGTTGCTGCACAGCCTTCTGAAGTTTGAGTAGAGCAGGGCACTGATGCCTAGGTTGAGGCCGCACCACCGAGCTGGAGTTCACCTCAAGCCTAGCTTGACAGGGGGATCTTTACTCTCCCTCTATTTTCTTTCCTGTTAATACTCTTAGTTTTATTTCTGCATTGAGGACACTGCTTGTCTCCTTTTAGGCGGGTGAAGGTACCTAGCTACCTACCCTTTTGGTTGTATTTAGCTTTTGAGAAATTATGTGTTTTCATTTGGATATTGTGTTTGTTCATGTTGCTTTTATATTGAACTTTTTGGTATTTGATTCATTGACTTCTCCTTTGATTGTGAATGATTGGTTATTGTTCTCTTGTACATTTGAGTGTCAGTTGTGATCAATATTGATTACTTGAGTTGTGCTCTTGATGAATGATATGTTTATGTGAGTACAATGAGGAAATTTGAGTTGCATAAGTGTTGTGTGAACTCTTAGCATCTCAGTGTGACTAGTTGAATGTCGAGGTGAGTCTTGCAATGACCGTTGCACGCAAGCTTAACTCGTAGAGTTGTGATCCACAATTGTGTTTTGACGCCATGCGTGGTGAGGTTTACTTGAAAAGTGTGCATGATGATACTTAGAACTTGCCCCATTGGTTCAATTGACTAGCATTGGTGAATGAAGGAAATGATCTTAGGCATGAATTTTTGAGAGTGAACCTAATTGCTATACCTTTGTATGACCACCTTATGAGTGTGTGAACCTAGCTTGGCACCATTTGAGCCCACCTTTTTCTTTGGATGAAACATGAGCACAAATCTTTAGACCGGTTGTTGAAGTTGCCATGTTTTTCCCACCTAGAACCTTCGTGAAGCATTGATTTGTTTGAAAAGCCAACTTAAGCCAAGAGACTAAGTTGGGGGTGTGGTAAGAGTGAAGAAAGAAACCAAGCAAGAAGTTCGTGAACATTGTCCTTGGAAACTTGTGAAAAAGATGAAACCCCTTCATATAAAAACAAGAGAAGAAAAAAGGTGAAAGAAAAGAGAAGAAAGATAGAAATGAATAAATTGTATCCATTGTGCATTGTTGTGGAAATAAAAAAGGGTATACAAAAAATTTTGTGTGCTATGAATAGGCCAAGGGTGAGTTGTGAATGTGAAAAGAATGAAAGAAAAGGAAAAGAAGTGAAATTTGAGCTATGCTTCATAAAGGTAGAGTCACTAAGCCCAAAATGATCATACCCTGACCCTCAACCCAATTACAAGCCTTAAAAGACCTTTTTGATCCTTCATAAGCCTAGTGATGTGTTGGTTGGAAACTACGGGCAAGCATATGGGTAAAGTCATGCATGTTTTTCTCATTTGGGAGTGTGAGCGTTGATTTCGATTTCTTAATTATAGTCTTTGATTTTCTTTGTGAGAGCATGGAATCATTTTTGATGTGAGAGCATTCAAATATTTTTCGTTGGGCATGAATTTGCGTTTGAAGTGAGCATGAACTCTAATTGATGATGGCTAGTCAGAGTTTGAAACTTTGAGTACACATTTGAACATTGCATGTTTAAATGGAACCCTGTGTGCATTCTCATGTTGATTCTCAAGGAGCACTACTTGTAGACATCCCTGTTGACCTGATTGATCTCATGTTTTACTTGAGAAAAAGCAAAAGTTTAAGTTGGGGGTGTTGATGAGTCGGGAATTTTGACTTGAAATTTTGCTAAATTTTTCTACTTGTTCAAACCTCGTGTTAATCTTCTTCCTTAACGATTGGTTACTAAAATCTCTTAATATTAATAATTGAAACTTATTAATTTACATTATGTTGAATTTTATTTATTTCCATTCTACAAGAGATTAGAATACTTACATACTTCGTATTTGAATTCTTTTCCGTACCAATCCTTGTGGGATCGACCCCAACTCACCGTTGGGTTTATACATGTTAGCGACTGCCTACACTATGAATTATAAGAGGTGTATTTGAGTGTTATCAGTCATGGGGGTCGTTCTTCTGGGGCAGATTGTCTTAGGGTTGTTTTTTTATTATGGTGAGTTAGGTCACTAGGCCAGAGATTCCCATTCTCGTAGATGGATCGCTCCAGCTCCACAGCCAGCTCTACCAGCTCCAACAGCAGCACCTCCGGCTAGAGGTCGAGGTTAGGGTTTTGACCATCACGAGGGACATCATGGTATTCGGGGTGGTTCGAGGGAGGTAGGTCAGGTGGTAGGATTGATGGCTAGGGCATAGGTGGACAGGGCCATTTCTACGCAGCTCCAGTGGGAGCAGAGGCTGAGGCATCAGATGATGTGATCACATGTACGATTCTTTTATGCCAACGGCCTGCCTAAGCTTTATTTGATCCAGGCTCTACCTATTCTTAAGTGTATTAAGCTTCTTGTATGGGTATGAGTTCTTAGCCTATAGCACTGTTGTTACGTGTGTCGACCCTCGTGCGTAAGTCTTTAGTAGTTGATCATGTGTTTTTATCATTCTTAGATACTAATAAGGGGTGTGACACCCGGGCTGACCGTATAATCTTAGATATGCTTGATTTTGATGTGATTCTAAGCATAGATTGGTTATCTCCCTACCTTTTGGTTTTAGATTGTTTCTCTAAGATCGTTACCTTAGTAATGCCTGGTGTTCCCCCGGTGGTGTGACAGGGCTCTCTTAGTAGCACACCGATTGTGGCTATCTCTTTTTTCAGGCTAGGAGGCTAGTGGCTAACAGGTGTTTGTCTTATTTGGCCTATGTGATGATGTAAGTAGGGAGGTCCCTTCAGTTGAGTCCATGCCAGTTGTTCGTGATTTTATAAATGTGTTTCCTATTGACCAACCTGGCCTACCCCTAGAGCGTGATATTGACTTTCCTATCGAGCTTGAGCCAGGTACTCGGTCTATTTCTATTCCACCATATTTGATGGCCTCTGCAGAGCTTAGGGAGCTCAGTGTTCAGCTTTGGGACCTTTTGGGTAAGGGGTTTATCAGGCCTAGTGTATCACCTTGGGGTGCTCCCGTTCTATTTGTGAAGAAGAAGGATGGTACAATGCGCATGTGTATTGATTATAAGCAGTTAAATAAGGTGATGGTGAAGAACCGTTACCTTATTGTAACACCTCGAATTTGAAAAAAAATATTCTGGTTTTTTAGAACTAGTGCCAGTATTGATGGAAGCCACCTACGGACCGTAGCTTGACTTACGAGTTGTAGGTGGGAACCGTAGATGGCAAGGTAAATATTTTTAAAATGTCAAGTTTCAGGATCCTTTCTACAACTCAACAAGACAGTCCGTCATTTCTTCTACGGACTGTAGATAGGTCCCGTAGGTCTCTCCCAGACCATGTTAAATTTTAAAGCCTTAAGGTTGGGATCTACGTTTGGTATGTACGGTCCATAAGTGGACCAACTAACCGTACATGGAAACCGTCGTTTGAAGGTCCAAAATGAAGGTTTTTGAATCTTTCTACGGTTGACCAGGATGATCCATAGTTTGACCTACGGATCGTAGATCTGAACCATAGGTCGAGATCCAGCAGTTTTTAAGGGCTTTTTGTTCTTTTCCATAATTGATCTATTCCTAAACCATGTCGGTTTAGCCCTAATCCTAGACCCTATATAAGACTTCTCAGCCTTATTCTACCTTTTTCTAATTACTTTTCAAAGTTCCCCAAAACCCTCCAAATTTTTCCCCCAAATATTTCCCTCTCTAGAAGCTTGAAGAAGAAGAAAAATCTAGGGTTTCAAGATCAAGCCTCCTAATCCTCCATTGCTAGTGGGCTTTTGGCATCAAGGTATGATAGTTCTTCACCTATGGAGTCCTTTCCTCCATAGGGTTCCCAAATTCTCCAATTTTATAAAGTTAGAATCTCCAATTGAACTTAGGCTTTTCTTCAATCTCATGGGTTCTTTCCTATTATGATCTAATTGATTTATTTACGTTTATTTATGCATGAATATGGATTGTGAGTATTGAAAAAAAGTTCTGAATCTTGGGGGGGGGGGGGAACACTTCACTATATATTAATATGTTGGAACCCCCTTTTATTGTTAAAAATAATAGAATTTTTTATAGAGGGCAGCTTCTCCTATGTCCTGTCAAATTCGCATTGAAAAAAGAGATTTGTCCTCTCTTATAAAGAAATCAAAACAATTTCATAAAATCTCATCTAATACTAATATCAAATCACTAACTAATCTAACAATCTAAAATCTAATAATAAGTAAGAAATTAAGGTTCCCCCGGGAAAGATGCCAAATATTTATAACGCTCTGGCAGTTCAAGGTCGAGATAGTGTTTGTCAACCAATTAATGTGGCTTGTGAGGTACAACATTTATTAGGAAATAATCGAGTTAGGGCTGTAGCTATGAGTGCTACAGATAGTCTAACGAGAGGAATGAAAGTGATTGACACAGGAGCTCCTATAAGTGTTCCAGTCGGCGGAGCAACTCTGGGTCAACTTTTTAACGTGATCGAAGAGCTTGTTGATAATTTAGGGCCTGTAGATACTAGTACAATGTCTTCTATTCATAGATCTGCACCTGCCTTTGCACAGTTGGATACAAAATTATCTATTTTTGAAACAGGAATTAAAGTAGTAGATCTTTTAGTCCCTTATAGCCGTGGAGGAAAAATCGGACTATTCGGGAGAGCTGGAGTGGGTAAAACAGTACTCATTATGGAATTGATTAATAATATTACGAAAGCTCACGCCCTTGAGTTAATTCAACGATTTTAAGATAAAATTATATGAGCCCATGCTTGATTAATGATATCTAAGTTATAAGTCTATGATGAAGTTTATGAATTATCAAAGGATAAATTTTATAAAGTTATGCATGTTAAAATTATGAAATTGATGATGATTTAGGATTTGCTTTGAGAGTTAAGCATAAATGTTGTTGTTGAGTTGTGAAAGAATTTCTCACATACTACTCAAAACAAGATTTGTGAAAGGATTTACTCACATGAAGGATTCATAAGGGTTGAAAGATTTTCTCAATAAAAACTTTGAATCAAGAATAAGGAGTTATTCTAATGATAAGATAAGTCAAGACTTATGATTAATTAATGGGAATTATGCTTAACACCAAGTGGATATTGAGATGGAAGCTCTCTCGTTAGTAGAGGCCGGGTTTCTAGTACCAATCTCTTTATCTCATAACTATGTGCCACCATAGGATGATTGTCTTAAATAGACATTACCTTGTTGATCCACTATAGAAAACAATGATGATGTGTACGGATTCTACCTTGGCAAGTATATTCCCCTTCTTTCAGTATCAGGGATATACCGAATTCCATGATATAGCTCTCACAGTCTTATAGTCAGTTAAAGCTAACACCCCACAAAATGGTTATGTTTCTTTAAAGTTTTCTTATATCCTCTGTACTTATGTATTTGACAATGTTCATGAACTTCATGTCATTCTTCTCTAAAAAGCTTTTAATTGTACCATTATGATTATGCACCTTTGAGTTAAGCTATTATTATATCATGTCAATGTTCATGCATTGTAATCATACTTGGTACATTCTATGTACTAACGCATACTTTTTGTCTACATTGTCTCATAATGTAGGGCTTGACAATTCTTCTCCTTTCGCTCGTGGTTAGTGAGTACTTAGAGATTATGAAGACTTTATGAGTCCTCATACTTCGAGGACATTGCCAATTTTATCTTTTCATGTCACTTTACTTTTGAATTTGTATGAGTTACGTCCCAAATTTCCATCTACTCATGTATTAGATGGCTTTGAGACTATGTTAGACTTCCGCTACTTTGTCAACTCTTAATGATTTGAAAATTGTCTTCTATACTCTTATCTGCTATTATCTTGTATGATGTATACTAAGTAACTTGTATTGGGCCTTTCGGGGTCTTATATGCCATGTCACGTCTAGGGGATACTTTAGGTCGTGACACCTATGCCTAGGATTGATGATCTATTCGACCAGCTTTAGGGGGTTACAGTGTTTTCGAAGATTGATTTGAGGTCTAGTTACCATCAGTTGAGGATCATGGTAGCGAACATCCTTAAGACCGCATTTAGGACTCGATATGGATGCTATGAATTCCTAGTGATGTCTTTTGGGTAGACTAATGCCCCTGCCGCCTTCATCGACTTGATGACACAGGTGTTCAGATTGTATCTTAATGTGTTTGTCATTGTGTTCATAGATGACATTCTGGTATATCATGGAGCAATACTGATCATGGACCAGTACTGATCATGGAGCAGTACTGATCATGAGCAGCATCTGAGGATTGTGCTCCAATCTTTGAGAGATCAGCGACTTTATGTCAAGTTCTCGAAGTTTGAGTTCTTTCTTGAGTCTGTAGCATTCTTGGGGCACACGGTGTCCAAGGATGGCACCATGGTAGATCCGGCGAAGATTGAGGCTATTCATGGTTAGGCTAGGCCCACTTCAGTTATTGAGGTTCAGAGCTTTATCGGTTTAGTAGGCTACTACAGACAGTTTGTGGAGAAGCTGAAGGGCTTCTCCACTATTGCAGTATTTTGACCTGGTTAACCCCCCATGATATTCCTTTTGAGTTGTATGAGGTGTGTGAGTCTAGCTTTTGGAAGCTCAAGGAGTTGCTGACTACTGCTCCAATGTTGACTCTTCCATTTGAGGGTAAAGGCTTCATGGTCTATTGTGACGCATTCGGCATTGGTTTGGGTTATGTATTGATAAAGAGGGGCTGGGTTATTGCTTATGCATCAAGGCAGCTTAGGCTACATGAGTGCAACTACCCCACTTATGACTTGGAGTTGGCGGCGGTAGTTTTCGCACTTAAGATCTTGAGGCACTACCTGTATGGGGCTCGTTGTGAGATCTACACTGATCACCAAAGTTTTCAGTACATCATGAGCCAGAAGGATCTCAATTTGAGGTAGCTTCGCTGGATTGATCTTCTGAAGGACTATGACTGTTTTATTCTCTACCATCAGAGCAAGGTGAATGTGGTAGCGGACGCCTTAAGTTGAAAGGCAGTAAGTATGGGTAGTCTAGCCTTCTTATCTACTGTGAAGCAACCTTTAGCTTTGCATATTTAGTCCTTAGCTAATCAGATGGTTCGAATTGATATCTCAAATTCTAGGTGTGTTTTAGCCTATGTGGGAGTTCAACCTTCTCTTCTTGATCAGATCCGTTGCTGACAGTTTAAGGATGAGGCCTTGGTGGCACTTCGAGACCGAGTGTTAGTGGGTGATTCCGGTCAGGTTACCTTAGATTCAAATGGCGTTCAGAGGTTTACGGGCCATATTTTTGTTTCGAGAGTTAGGGTTTGATACATCTGATACTTTGTGGTGCCCATGATTCTAGATATTTTATTCATCCGAGCACCACGAAGATGTATCATGACTTGAGGCAGCATTACTCGTCGGCCAACATGGGGAGAGATATTGCAGACTATGTGTCTCGTTGCTTGAGTTTCCAGTACGTGAAGGTCGAGCACTTGAGACCTGGTGGTGAGTTTTAGAGATTACACATTTCGGAGTGGATGTGGGACCACATTACTATGGACTTTGTGGCAGGGTTGCCTCGGACTTCTAGAGGTATTGATAGCATTTGGGTCATCATTGATCGATTGACAAAATCAACATATTTCCTCCCTATTCAGTCTTTGTTCAATGTCGAGAGGTTAGCCCATATTTACATTCGTGAGGTGTTTCGTCTTCATTGTAAGCTTGTCTCCATTATATTAGATTGAGGTACTCAATTTACTTCTAGCGTTTGGAGGACTTTTTAGGATTAGTAGGGCATTCATGTTTACCTTAGTACAACCTTCCACCCGTAGACTGATGATCTGTCGGAGTGTACTATTCAAGTTCTTGAGGATATGTTGTGGGCTTCTGTTTTGGAGTTCGGAGGTCAGTGGGATCAGTTCTTGCCTTTTGTGGAGTTTGCATACAATAACAGCTACCATTCTAGCATCCAGATGGTCCCATTTAAGACCTTATATGGTAGGTGTGGTTGCTCTCCGTTTGGTTGGTTTGAGTCTAGAGAGCCTATGCCGCGTGGTACAGACTTGATTTAGGAGGCTTTGGAGAAGGTGAGGGTAATTCATGACAGACTTCGGACAGCTCAGAGTAGGCACAAGAGTTATGTTGATCATAGGTGGCAGCCTTTAAGATTTTCAGTTGGTGATAGAGTTTTCCTCCGTGTGTCGTCCATGAAGGTCGTGATGAGATTTGGGAGGCAGGAAAAGCTTAGCCCCAGGTATATTGGGCCTTTTGAGATCCTCTAAACAGTTAGAGAGGTTGCAAATGAGTTAGCTTTACCTCTGATGTTCTCAGCTATCCACCTAGTATTTCATGTGTCGATACTACACTGGTATTTTCCTCATGAGTCACATGTGCTTCAGTATGATGCAGTGGAGTTGGATGATCGCTTGACCTTCGTGGAGGAGTGATGTGAGGTCAAAATTATATATTCTTATCATTATTTGCCTCACATTTATTATTTGTATTTGTCCCTTTTGATCATAAATTTTATGGATTATGCTAAATAATATATTTTATTTGTAGGATTAAATTGGTGTGAAGATGAAGAAGTATGAAGCTAAAACGAATTAAAAGTAGAAGATTCTAGAAGAAAAATCAAGTAAGCAGCTTAATGGATTAAACTGAATATTATATTCATATATATGTATATATATATATATATATATTACCCTATATAATAAAAGGCAATAAGCAACGCCTCCTCGACATGCCTGTGTCATCACAAAAAATTCCAAAATCTTCCTTGCCACGCGTAGCACAAATTGAGCTCCTCCCCATGACTACTTACTTCTTGCTTCTCTAATCCATTTTACCCAGTTCTGCTCCTTTCATCTCTCTCTCTAGCTCTAAAGGTGAGTTTTTCCCCATCTGGGTTTCCTTTAAATTCCTTGAATTTTATTTCTAGCACTATCTTGATGACTACTTTTCATCAATCTTGATTGTGGGTGCTTGATTTCTTGATTTGGGAGTAATAAAGATTTGACTTTTAGAATTGGGGTTGTGATTTCTTTGAGTTTTTTCATGATCTGCTATTTGCTGTCTTTCTTATATGTGCTCTATTTTTGTTATTATCCTATAAATATGCTTTTCTAGCGCTATCTTGATGACTACTTTTCATCAATCTTGATTGTGGGTGCTTGATTTCTTGACTTGGGAGTAATAAAGATTTGATTTTTAGAATTGGGGTTGTGATTTCTTGGAGTTTTTCATGTTGTGTTGTTTGTTGTCTTTCTTATAACTGCTCTATTTTTTTTCTTGTCCTATAAATAAGCTTTAGCTCCCCAGCTGTTTACCGAAATTCCTGAATGACTCTTATATGAAAACTCTATATAATTTCTTCTCAAATTCAACCGGGGACTACTCTTGGCCGAAAGTAATTGACTTAGTCAATTAATCTACACCTCAATCTCACAATAGCAGACTTGTTGGGTTGGTAATTAAATCCTCTATAATCATTATGCTGCGTTCAGGCTCATTTCATTCCAAAATAAAATTCGTCATCTAGGACTGAAAAAACTTAAGCTATTTAGTTTTGAAATCAGATTCTGCTCATCTTTTTAGAACAATCATTGTCTAGCTGATTGCAAGTTCTGCTAAATATTCACTCCACAATCCACATTTACACAGTCTTTCTCCATGTAGCACATCCATTATATACCATAACTCTACTCAATCAACGTCTAAATGAAGACCTAAAGTCCTCACAAACTCTTAAGAAAAACTAAAACTTCAATCAACCAAAAAGCAAAAAACATAATTTACGGACAAACCAACCTCTCATTGATCTTGCTCCATCGACGCTGCTCTGTTTGGTTAGCTCACTTAACTGAAAAGAGAGGGATGAGTGCATTGTCATTAACATTCTTATTGTTTTATGAGAGGAATGTTGAGATATTAGAGATAGTCATGATTGCTCTTTGCTCTATATGTTCATTAACTTTCCTTTGTGATTGTGTTATAGTTGCTGGCCTGACGCTATTGTTGGATCCATGGTAGCATCCTTCTTTTGAAGTTTTGCTCTTGCACTTTACAATAGAGTTGTAGTTCATCAAGTCTATTTGCTCTCCTTTATCTACTTTCTCCGTTTTACTATGTAATCATATGTAGAGCTTGTAAAACCTTCAAGGTAAGCTCTTGATGCTCATAGGTCACACGAACTTACTCTAACTCTGCCCCTGCTACCTTCACCTTTAATTGAATGATCTGATAGGAGTGATGTTGCAAGATTGAGACGTCCATTCCTTCATTTCCCTTTTACTTTTCTAACTGGAGTTTTGTTAAAAAGCTTACTGTTGTGTTCTGCTTGTTTGGTACCTTTCTAAAAAAAGTTTTGGTTACTCCTTGTTTATTTTGATCCTCTAGCATGACTTTTATTATGAACTCGATTGGTATCAATCTCTTCCATATTTTTGATCATTGCAAGACACATTTAGCAACTTCTTTTTAATAGTACATGAGAGAAACATTGCATATCCTTGGATGATTTCAGCTTATGCCATGTGTACTACCTGACGTTATATATATTATGAAGGCTGAGGCATAGACAACAAGTAGTTACATTGAGGATAATTTGTTCCTTTAATTTGTTTATGTCATAGTGCAGATTCTAATTTTCATACTGATTTTCCTTGGATAATTTCAGCTTTTGCCGCGAGTACCGCCTTACGCTCTCAGCTTCCTCTAATTCCCAGCATAGATTTCTCAACTGCTGAGGATCTCGCTTCACGGTACTTATCTTGTCTTTAGTTCCTCTTTCTCGGAGAGTTGGCATTGAGAGATCAATTCAAGAACTATACTTTGTTCCAGATATCACTAACACCTATGTCAACTTTGAACATCATAACCTAAATTCAAATCAAACGACTCCTTAATACACAATGTACTCTTACCAAAATTCACTCTACTTCTATTATCTGAATTGGGATATTTTCCAGTTAAACTAAAAAAGAATTGATTTTTATGTTAATTTGCTTTGTTTTTATGTTGGGTTCTTGTTTTTTTTAATGTTTATGCAGTTGATTTTAGTGTTCATTACCTGAGCCTTTACCACTAGGACATACTTCTGATAGATCCAAGCTCTCTAACGTGTTTGATGCACCGTCTTCCAAGGTAACATCTCGAAAAAGAAGTCAAGAATTGAATTCTGTATCATCCTCAAGGTCCTTGCATGGCCATACTGTGACTAAGCCAGTATCTAAGCCCCTGTCTAACCATGATAAAGATATTTCTCACAGAGTTGGTCAGGCAGAAGGGAACTCTCATACTGTGCCATCAAGAGGTTATCCAAAGTCTTTTATTGATTTAACTGGAAATGCTTCGAGTTCTACATCAATGCATGATCATGATGACTTACACAGTCCCAAGGAATCAATGATGTGGGAGTGTTTAATGTGCACGTTGTTGAACCCAGTATGCTTTTCCCTTCTTAGTTTAATCGGAGCAATTTTCTATTCGTTTACTTTCTCCCTCAATAAGCATTGGCTTGATTGTGCTAGATGAATTTGCACTTTTAGAAATTGTGTTGACAAATTATGCTCTTACTGTAGCTTTCTTGCACAAGCTAGCTCCTAGCACAATAGTCATAGGTTTGCAGTTAAGATCATATTTAAAAGCTACAGTACTTAAAATCAAAGAAAGTGTGAGTTCTGGTATGTGAGAAGACTTCTACTCTCTGTGACCTTTTAAGCTGAATATCTGATAGAGGCATTATGATTATATCACAGCTAATGTAATGTTTTCGAAGTGTCAAACTAATAAGTATTTCTATGTAGATGTTACACCAGAAAGATAGGCATACCTCTTTTGGATTTCCTGTGATGTGTCTTTAATCTGTTTAGCTTTACTTCGTTAACAAGCTTATTCTTTTTACTTTGAATGTAATTCTATGCAGTTGATACAACAAAAGTATCAGCGCAAACTTTACACTTTGATAATGTCAACTCATTACCAAGTTCATTCATTTATATTCCCAGCAGTCTGTTGCCTTCCTTACATATTGGGCCCGTGTAAAGCACGGGTTTTCTCCATCTAGTATATATATATGTTGCAGAGCGAATTGGAAAAGAAACCTTACCTGAAGCTGCCATGTGGCAGCTTTTGGAAGCAGCAACGAATGGGCAAAAAAATATTTAGGCGGCAGCAGAAGACACATGCAGAATTTGAGGCGCCAACAAATTCTGGAAAACACGAAAATCCAATTCTTCCAAGTTTTGATTTCCTAATTTGTTTTGGGCTAAATTATTTTATTTAGGGTTTCTATATCTATAAATAGGGCATAAAAATTATTCTTGAGAAGAGCCAAGAACGGAAGAAACAACTCACATCATAGATTTTCGAACTTTATAGCTTAGGAACTTTGGAAGAGCCACCGTAGAGGTCGGAGAATTTTGTTTATTCTTTCTTCTCATGTATTATTTATTTATATTCATGATTATTGAAAGATATTTTGGCTATTGTTCTTAAATTTTTTTAAGATTAGCACAAGCATATTTATTTTAATACATTTTTATTGTGTTTTTTAGATAATGAATAGCTAGATTTCATAACTAGGGTTGTGGGAACCATGATGAATCATTAAAGTAAGTTAATGTAAAAAAGTGATTCTTGATTGATTTTTATGCATGTATTGTTAATCTCTTTGTTATGATTGCTTTTTAACGGTGACCAATGTTAGAACTCGCCTTATTCCTACTTGTCGGACCAAGGAAGTAACGAATGGGAAAAGAGATTAAACAACAAAGATTTAGTGAGACATTCCGCTATCTAATAGTCTGAACCATATACGCGGAGGGTTAATCTGGGTCAAAGGTAGGGGTTAGTAAAGCATACACCCGTATACGGACCAAGTTGTGTGGTGAAATTCCTTATTTGGAGGACCAATCACTTAGGAGATACATAACTTACCGACTTTGCATGCTAAAAATTGAAATAGATCACTAGTACAATATTCTTGGTATGTTATGAAATCATGGGGAAGACATTCTTAGTTATTTCTAATAATCTAAATACAAATAAATACACAGTTCCAAGCTATTGTTATTCTTTTTAAATTTATTTGATGGAACATTTGATGTTTTTAGCTATAAATAATTGTGAGTTCTTAAGCACACACAATGTCTTTTAATTGTTTTTCTACTGTGTTAGATAGGAAATCAACCAAGATGAGAAAGAAAGCAAAATGAAGAAAAGTGCAGCTAAAGCATAGCTCTGACGGAAACCCCAGCAGACCGTTAGACCTGTGATAGGTCGTTAGGGTAGCCGTCACACTGGGAAAGATCAAAAGTTTCTAAAGTTTTTTTTACACAAAGGATGACGAATCGTTAGTGCTACAATGGACCGTCACACCAAGAGTCACACTTATAGAGCATAATCAACCTGTTGAAGTCATGTGACAGTGGGTCTAATGGATCGTCACACCTGTGATGGGCCGTCAGGCACAACATCAGATGAGCCTCAAGATTACTGCTTTCTGTTGTTTAAATTTCAAATTTCCTGAAACTATAAATAGTATTTTTTAGGGTTTGTTTAATGATCTTATTTTCTTACGAAGAACACAATACCTCTTGAGCGTGTTTTGAACGAGAGTCTACATTGGTTTATTGAAATCAAAATGTTGATTGCCTTTACTTTTTATAAGTAATATCTTATGGAATTAATGCAATTCTACTCTTTGTTTCAATAATCATGAGTGGCGAAACCACAAAATAGAATTTTTATGGAAAGAATCGTGTGTTGTGTTTGTATATCTTATTATCTCTTTCATCTTGATCGACTTTTAATGGTTTCAAACATTATAACCTGCCTTAGGTTAAGCTTTTTTGAGTAAATAGGCTAAAACTTGGAAAAAGAGTTAATAACAAGTATTCAAGGATCTGGACTCGTCTAATGGTTAAAGTTGTAGCAAGATTAACCAACTTGAGTATCTATCTGTTGAAATGATTGGAACCACGTTTAGTTCGGAAGAATAAATGTGATATGCATTTAATTTGGTTGTGAAATAATTAAGTGTAACATGACTGTGACAAATTGATATACTAAAAGCGCAAGATGAAGTTTTGTCATTAACCTGAAAATGGTCAAACAGTCTTGGTGAACACAATATTGATTAATTCTCTCTATTAATTCTAAGCTAAGCGATATTATTGGTCGGTACTGGTTTCAAATTTCTTTTCAAACTAACTCCCAGAATTTCCCATATTTCCTTATTGTTTTGAAAATATGTAGCTAATAGTCAACTAACTGCATATGGCTTAGTTCTCGCCTTATTCCCTGTGAGATCTGATCCAACCTAGTTGAGTTCTATATTTGCCAATGACCGCTTTACACTTCTTAATTAAGGTGTAAATTTGGGAGTATCAGTTGTGCACTTGATGTTTTGGAATGGGTGGCATGCTCCTCGAGGTTGTTGGAGAGCTTAGGGTGAGTTTTACCCCTTTTTGGAACCTATATATGGAAATGGTCCACTTCGGTCCATATTCTTGTGTTAAAAAGGCTCGGATGAGTTTTTCTTCGGTGCCATTACCTTTAGAACATTGATTTTAGTTTAAAATGATCTTTGATTTTGATCTTCACATGTTTTGTGAAATGTTTGTTTTAGTTGTTTTGTGTGAGAGTTGACTTAGGTCAATATTTTATCAAAACGACCTTCATTGGTTGTTTTGTCGATTCAATTGAGTCTTGTCTATTTTGATTGATTAATATATTTGGTTTGCACTCTTTAGACCCCAGATGAATCTCGAGGTTCCATTCAAAGCTTGGGGCATTTTAGCTCCAACTATTGTAGAAGTAGTTGCTAATGTGGTTGCTCCTATAGAGGATGGCCCACTTCAGCAAATTCACTCCACCAGTGAAGAAGTTGCACCACCAAAAGAAGGTGATGTCGACAGCCTTCACCCATGCAGGGTTTTTCTCTCCTATAGACCTTGCCCTTGTGGACTTCTGATCGCTCCAGTGGAGGGAAGAGGCTACTTTAGCCTTTGCTTCTACGGGGCTTTGGTCTCCCTGGAGAGCTTTGCCTCACTCTGGTGGGCTGGCAAGTCTCGTTGACCTTTGCTCTTGTGACAAAGACTTTGCTCCAATATAATGACCCTCCATGTCATTTATGTATTATCGCCTTCTTTTAATCTTTTATATCATTCCTAAAGCGACCTCAAGTCATTTATAATGTGTTGGGACTTAATAGTTCGGTCACCTAGTCATTCTTTTGAATTCTGTACAAGTTTATGTGTTTTGGAGCTTTTGAAACTCTAATGGTTGATTTTGATCAAAAGTTCAGGAAGATGACTTCAGAATGCAATTTTGATGGTTATGTTAGCTCCAAAACGTTGAGTATGGTCTAAAATAACCTTCAGTGCAGATATCAAGGACACCAGGCTCATCTCGAGATGCTTGTGGAAATTGATTTAAAATAGAGTTTTAGTGTGGACCAACTTTTCATCAAAACGACTTCAGTTTGAGGTTTCGACATCTCTCTTGAGTCTGGAAAGCCAAATTTGGTCGGATAGCATATCTTATTTTAATGCACGAGGTTCTGAATGAACCTCGCGCACCCTGTTAGGGATGTTCAAGTTGGGCTAAGCTAGGTGAGGTGCACCAGCATGTTCAACCACTTTTTGCTTTTCCCGTTCACGGGCAACTTGCCGCGCTCACGATGACAAATGATCTTGGTTTTTGTGTTCATGAAGCCTAGGTCGTGCTTGCGGAGACTTGGTTGGTTGCCTTGTGCGATCGCGGGCGTGCGACCACATTCATGAATGCAAAAAGGCATGACCCTCTGTGATCGCAGGCGTGGTGCCACATTCACAGTAGTCATTTTTTACTGGTCTTTTAAATAAAAATCAGTCGCGAACAACCATTAACTCCCAAGTTCAAACTTGAATATCTCGAGTTTTAGAAGCCCAAATTGAGTGACTCTAGTTGCTAATTATCTGAAAAGTTTGTGGCTGTGTTGGAGTTGTTGAGGAGCTTCGGGGAGCGCATTTTTGAGGTTAAACTCATACTGAAGAGATTGCCTTGTTCTTCATTTTGTGTTAATTTGGTGAATTGTTGCATATTGTTGATTTTGTCTTCTCTGAGCCTCGAATTGTATCTCATTTTGGGACACAATATTGGTAAGCTAAATTAGACCTTTGGATAGAGTCAATTTTGGGATTCCCAGCGTGGGTCCCATTTTATAATTTTTTGACTCGATATTCGGTCCATCCCCAAAATGCAGTGTTTTTAGTGTCTAAACGTCCAGTTTAATGTTATGGTTTTGTTTTTTATAACGTGGCATTATTTGGAGGCCTTTGGGAAGGGTAAAACTCCAAAATTGTGATTTTGGAGCTTGTGTGGTGATAATGCTCAAATTAGTTGTAAAATAATTAAATAAGTAAACGGTCGCTAGTAATATAAATATAAAACTTATGAGGTCGGGGTAAAATCCCATAGGGAGTGGTATATTCAATTACGAAGTCAATTTGTGTTCTAATCCATTGTAGCTAGATGGTAACAAGGGTGGATAAATTCTAAATAGCAAATTAAGATTGTTTAGTAACCAATTTTTGACAAAATAAACTAAAACGAGTGTTTAGCTAGGAAGTGGAGTAACAATCTAGGAATGTGCGGAAGTGGGTATCAATTTCAAAAGGTGAACCAATGTAATTGTTTTGCTTCACATTAATTTCCATGGATTCAAATACGCTCAAATTACTTGTAAAATAATTAAACAAGTAAGCAGCCGTTAGCAATCTAATTAACCAACTTATAAGGTCAGGATCGAATTCCACAAGGAGTGATATGTGGAGAATTCAATTACGAAGTCAAATTATGCACTAATCCATTGTACCTAGATGGTAACAAGGGTGAATAAATTCCAAATAGCAACTTAAGATTGTTTAGTAACAAATTTTTCACCAAATAAACTAAACATGCATTTACAAGCAAGTGAACGCTCAACCACACCTATAACAATTCAAGGTGTAGGCGGTCGCTATAAACTATAAACCCATCAAAGACTTGGGGTCGATCCCACGAGGAGTGATCTAGTACAGAATTTGACTATGAAGTAAGTTAGTATTTTAATCTTTTTTAGAGTTCAAAAAGTTGATACGAAACATGAATTAAATCATATAATTTTGATTTTCAATTATGAGCGAAAATTTAATAATCGAATATGACACCACAATTAACAACGAATTTAATAAATGGAAGAAAGGACCTTAGGGGTGTCTGAATGTTAAACTACTAATTTCGCTAAATGGGTAATTACGAATTGCTTAAATATGCTGAATCTCCAAGGGTAGGCAAGATCATGAGTACAATAGCTATTCTACAATCAGCTATCATCCTTTGAATTGGGTTCGATCAAACCCCAACATGCATTACACTAGAAAACAATCTTATACCTTGATTCAACCCACTTTGACAAGCTGGGTAGTAAAAGCAACAGCCCATACAATCATCAACTGTTAACTCCACTCAAATGCACCTTTGACAACCATAAAAGAGATATAGACTAGAACTGAATTTGCAACTTCAATTCATAAATGAAAACATTAATTAACAACTGAACCCATTTCAATCTAGCATTAAATTCAGCAATTCATAATACCCACAAGCTAATTAAGCAATTGAACACATAAACACTCCTAAGGCATTGGGATTTTAGCCAATCATAGCAAAAGTGAAGAAATTATTACCAAAGATGTCATCCATTGATTCACAAGGTCTTCAAAAAGCAAAATGCTACCAATTAGAATTACACCCAAAGTCTTAGATCCAAAAGCCAACAAGAATAGTTCAAAAGCAATCTAAAATATTCAAAGTGCAAGAGTACTTCTTAGTCTCAGTGAACTGGTTCCTCACTGATACTCTACTCTCTTTTCAAAAACTCTATTTATACTCTCACAGAAATTTCCCACATTATGAAATGCGGGACCACTCGGCGGCATAAGTTGGGCTTGCCCATCCACTCGGTGATACGTCGAGTTGCTCGTTCTCGCCTATTAATTCTTGACTTCAGCATGGCTCTGTACTGGAACTTTAGGCGACGTAAGTCAGGCTCGCCTACCTTGTCGGTGTCTCGCCGAATAGCTCCGAAGCTCGCTGACTTGACTTGACTCTTCTCCTTGTCTACTGGAACTTTAGCTGATATGCACATCCACTCGGTGAGTCGCCAAGTTGTCTTTTGAAAGCTCCAGCCTTCTTTTTCCTTAAATTTTAGAACTTTTTAGCTTCTTTTCGCATTATCTTGCCCTTGCCTCGTTCTCAAGTCTCCTTGCTGCACATAAACAATTTAACATTAGTTATGAGTTCAAACTAGTCATTAAGGACACTAATTTAGTATAAAAGAAGCTCTAAATGAGTCAAAACTACCGACTTATCAACACCCCCAACTTAAACTTTTGCTTGTCCTTAAGTAAAACAAGAGATCAATCAGTTCAGTAGGGATGTCTACAAACAGTGCTCCTTGAGAATTCACATGAGAATGCACACAAGGTTCAATCTAAACATGCAAGGATCAAATGTACACTCAAAGTTTTAAATTCTGACTAGCCATCATCAATTGGAGTTCATGCTCACTAATGCTCACTTTGAACGCAAATTCATGCCCAACAACAGTATTTAAATGCCCTCACAGTAAAGATGATTCCAAGATCTCACAAAGCTGATCAACAAATATGATTAGGGAATCAAAATTAACACTTACACTCTCAAATGAGAAAAACATGCATGACTCTACCCATAGGCTTGCCCGTATTTTCCAACCAACACATCACTAGGCTCATGTAGGATCAAAAGGTCTTCCAAGGCTTGTAATGGGGCTGAGGGTAAAGGTATGATCATTTTTGGTTTAGTGACTCTACCTTCAAGGAGCATTGCTTATTCTTCTCATCTTTCCCTTTTTCTTTCGTTCATCTCATTTTCACAACTCATCTTTGGTCTTTTCAAAGCTCACAGCCAATTTGGGATACCCCTTTTTTATTTTCACAACATAATACAATGATCAAACTTTATTCAACTCATTTATTTTCTTTTCTTTTCTCAACACCTCTTTTTCTCTTTTTTTTTATAGAGGGGTATCAATTTTTTTCACAACTTCCCAAATATAAGCTCACAAGTTTCTGGCTCGGTTTCTTTCTTCACTCTTACCACAACCCCAGCTTAGGGTTTTGGCCTGAGTTGGTAAGTCAAACACACCAGTGTTCCATGAAGGTTAAAGGTGGGAGAGAGTATGACAATTTCAATCAACTGGCTGCTTTCCTTTGTGCTTATTCAAAGAAAAGGGTAGGCTTAAATGGTGCCAATCTAGGTTCACACACTCACAAGGTGGTATCACGAAGGCATATCAATTAGGTTCACTCTAAAAAATTTATGCCTAAGATCATTTCCTTCATTTACCAAATCTTAGTCAATTGGGCCAACGGGGAAAGTTCCAAGCATTATCATACACATCTTCCAAGTAAAGCTCACCACACATGGCATTCAAACACTATTGTGGATCACAACTCCACGAGTCAAGCTTGCTTGCAATGGTCATTGCAAGACTCACCATCGATAATCGACTAGTCACAATGAGATGCTGAGAGTTCACACAAGACTATGCAACTCAAATTACCTCGTTGGACTCACACCCACATGTCGTTCATCAAGAGCACTATTCAAGTCTTCGATATATATCACAACCGATACTCGTGTGTACAAGAGAACTTACAACTACTCAATCACTACACATTGAAGAGAAGTAGAGAGCGATATCACGAGAAGCCAAAAACATTTCTATCAATTAGAATAAGTTCATAAATCAAAACAAAACATCAATCAAAAACATACAATCAAACAGGGGTTGGAAAAATTACAACACCACCAAAAAGAAAATGCAGTGTCCTGAATGCGGAATAAAAATAAAACAAGAGATAAAGGAAAAGCAAAGGAAAGTCCTTCTTTTTAGCTAGGCTGGCGAAGTGTCCTCAACCTGGGCTTGGTCCCACTCAACCTAACACACGATGTCTCTTGGAGGGACTCAGCAGCAGCTTGGACCATGTCGCCCTCCAAATTCTCAAGATCCGCATACACCTCGCTATCACGCACACCAAAGTCCTCCTCGTCCGTCTCCGACATGTCAGAATCACCGTCATCCTCAGCTATCGTACCAACGCCGGTGGTGGTTGGAGGGGAAACATCAGCACTAGCACCCTCAGGCACATCCACACTGCCCCACAGAATGGTAATGTTGGTGGACTTCAGCTCGTCCACATCTCTACGCAAGTCGGCTATATATCAGTATGGATGGCTGTCAACTCAGTAGAAGTTCCCTCCCTCTTCTCATACTCTGGAACTCTAGTGGTGAGGGCATCCAAAGCCAGCCCATGAGCCGCAATCAACTGGTGATGATCTGCCAACTCTTCTCTAGCAGGAGCAAGTGCCGTTGTGACGACACGCTCAATCATAGTCGGAATAGTTTCCTCGACTCGTGAAGCCCGCAAATCAGCGGAATGGGCAAGGTGCCCCATCTTAATAATTATGGCCTGAGTCAAAGGTTGGGAGCCGGGAGCTGGGAGCTGGAGTGGGTGCAAGGGTAGAAGAGGGGCCTGGTGTAGATTTAGAAGTAGCAGGAGCATCAGGGACATATGTACCTGTCGGCTCATCTGCGGAAGGAGGGGAACCGGTCTCTATGGTATCAACATTAACAACCGGAGACGTGTCTACCAGAGGTCTCCTCCTTCTCTCAGCCTCATCCTTCATATACTCGGCCTCAATTTGCCGGATGTCATAAGACGAGGTGAAAGTAACCTTAACATCCGTCTGCACCTCGAAAGGCACACCGGCCTGCCTGCAAAGCTCGCTAATCAAAATGGGTAATGGTAGGGAAGTTTCTTGCTGCTTCGCTCTCATTAAAATTTCCCTCTTGATGATCATCCCCAAATTAAGCATGTGCCTGTCCATAATGCAACCCAAAAGAGCGGCCTTCGATTGTTGGAGAATGGACTCATTCCGACAAGGCATGAGTGTGCTGCTTAAAAAACCGAACCAATATCTAGCGGCTATATTTAATTCCTTCTACTCAATGATGGCACCGGCCTCGAGCCACTAGGGGGAAATATCACTAATTAGAGGGGCCAACCATCCTTTAAGGTCGTCTAGTGTCTTCAGCTTAATCTTGTCAGCTAAAGAGTGCCAAACTCTGGTTGTGTACCCAATTGTAGCATTGATTTCTGTTAGGCTGCACTTTACCTTCTTCCCTCGCACCATGACGAAATCTACCGCTGCCATTGATTGGGCCTGCTTCTTCCACTTTGAGACTAACCCGGCATAGGACTCATAGAACTCCCTAACCCATTTAGGCACATAGGGACTCCAGGGCTTTGTGAATATCTAGAAATTGTGGAAGTGAAGTGTCTCCCACACCTTAGGATACCTGTCCACCAACCCATCGGTGGACAACCTCTTTTCTTTGAGGATTGTGTGTAAACCCTAAGACTTCAAATGATTCATCGACCTCGGAAGATTAACCGGGGCCGAAACTGGAGCTGGAGCAGGAGGAGTTGGAGTAGTAGCTGCTAGAGGCTCAGGTCTGGCAGTAGAAGTAGTACCCCTTGCTAACAGGTCATGCAATGCTTTGGACAGCAACTCGGCTTGTGTCCACTTACGAATCTCTCCAATTGGAGTCCTGGACTCCACAACCTCCTCGCCCCCGGAATCTGTGGAGGTGAATTGTACGAAGTTGTCCTCACTATCCGAGGAAGAACTCTCATCGACTACCCGTTGCTTGCCCTTCCCTTTGGATTGGGCGAGGTTGTTTGATTTGGGGCTATGTAACCTTCGAAGCGATCACTGCCCCTTTGGCCTTCTTTCTGGGTGGAGGACCATGTACGGGAAGATTGGGTCTTGCCATACCTTTGAAAATAGACAACTAACACAAGAAATAATCGAAATGGGTTAGAAAAGGGGTCACTCTAAAAAAAATTGCAGAATGACTCACCGAACAGGTAGGCGAGTCGCCAATTCACTTAGGCGAGCTAGAGAGGCATCGCCAAAATTAACAGAACAAAACAGGCAAAAATTCAGATCAAATGGGTGATAGAAGCACTACTCGGTGAGATAAAGGGGGGGCTCACCAAATGTTCCAAAATGCACAGCTGAAGAATCAAAACAAAAAGGCGATAGAGAGTGCAAAGGGTGACATGTCGAACCAACTCGACTTAGCTCACTGAGTCAACTCAATGCATCACCCCCTAAATTTTTCAATGATTATCGACTATCAGCCCAAGATACAACAATTAAAGTGCAAATAGCAACAATTAGACTAGGCCCATCCCCAATTTCTACTACTCAGATTTTCCCCAAATCGATTCGAAAACAACGAAACGATGATTTCACTTAAGAAAGACATCACCCAATACAGCTAAGGTCAAAATAGGTAAAATTAGGCATGCTCAAATTCATTTAACACAAATAGATTAAAAGGAAATAAATCCAGGCATGTAATCAGGAACACAACCGATTACCCATACAATATCAGTTTCAAGCAACGACTATGGCATGAAGAATCCAAAGCTAAAGGGAACAAACCTCATTGAATAGACAATATACTGCACATACGGCAATGAGGGAAGGGAATCGAGGTTACACGCACTCCAATAGCAACAAAATGCAACTAAGTACAAAAATTAAAGGGTAAAAGTATGCGGGTATGTGAAGAGGAGTTGAAATTTTCAAATAGAATGAAAATTTGAATTTGAAAAGCTTAAAAGCCATTCAGTTTGCGCTCCTCTAACCTATTTGTTTGCAAGATATTATTGTGTGGTGCTTTGCTTAACTATGATTTTCAAACATCCATGTGCATTGCACTTGCATTTTTATCATAATTTGAATTAGAGACGAATAATTGCGGATTTTCGAGTTTTAAAAACTTAAATGCATCAGATTTACTTATTTTGGGGTCTTAGAGAGTGTATATATGATTTATTGATGGAAAGTGGATTTTTATGAAAGATTGTACCATTTTCATAAGTTTTCAATTTTCAAAAGAGAGTTATACTAATTTCACTAATTTCTACGTTTTAATTGGAAGATATGCTATTTTTACTTATATTTCAGGATCACACTCCCATGACCCTTTCTTCATTATTTTATTTTGATGAGTCCGAGGTGTGATTTCGAACAGCCTGAGGTGTAATTCCAGGATTTTGTTTTTGTTGATGTGTTTGAGGTGTGATTATGGACACCCTAAGGCTTGATTTTAGATTTTTTATGAATATTGCATATGTAGTTGAGAAGCAGCAGGTCTGTGGAATATCTCAGGGAGCCTATGGGCGGCGAGCAAGACAATTTTGGTGCTTTTTTACTTAATGCATTGTCCAGATATTACATTACATCATCTCACATTATATGTTTGTCTATGATAGCCTTATGTCTAGTGTGAAAATTCTCTTATTATTATTATCTTCTCTATCAGTGTTTATGAGTATGATACTAGTTAGTTGTTGATTCATAGTGTTAGCACTAATTGCCCATATTTTAGAGTTCATACTGCACTTCTGCATCTCTTTTGATCCAACACCCAGTACGAGCCACCTTTGAGTATTCTTGATCATTTGAGGTCGATGTTGTTTAGACAGTGTGGTCTTGACATCTATAGACTTGTTGCCTTCTTTCTTTATTTTGACGTCTATATTTCGTATCTTTTTAGACATGCCTAATATATTTAGCTTTATTCATGTAGCTTAGACGTTCTTTTACTGATGAAACCATATATGGGGTTTGGCTCTTGTATATATTCATCTTTCTTGATTACTGTCATACTCATTTTGAATATTTTGTACAATTTTGTATATATTTATACTATGGGCCCCTTTCTTATAGTTTTTTCTAGTTTTATTTATCGTGTGATGGTTGGGTGTTGGCTAGCCTACTGGGGGTTTATAGTAGGCGCCTTCATGATCTAATTCCAAGTTGTGGCATGCTGACTCTATGTTATAATTCAGTTGCAAATGCTCCAACGAAAATACTTAAAAGACAAAGTCTATGGCACACCTGAAGCATGATAAATCAATTGATTCCAATGTAAAGCTCCTTGAGGAAGGAGAGCAGCAAAGGGTCAATATGTTCATGATAATGATGCAAGCTCATTAAAAGAGCAACATTACATAACACTTCATAAAAGTTTCACAAAGATTCATGTCACGACCTAAAGTACCTCCAAAACGTGACATGGCGTACAAGACCCCGAGAGGCCCTATACAAGCCACTTAGCATACATCATACAACATAATAATGTTTAAGAGTTCAAAAGGCATTTGTATATCATCAAAGAGTTGATAAGGCATAGCCGAAATCCTACATAGTCTCAAATCCATCTAAAACATCAATAGAATGAAATTGGGACGTAACCCATACATGTTCACAAGTAAAAGGACATAAATGAATAAACGTGGCCTTGTCCTCAAAGTATGAGGACTCACCAAGTCTTTCAAGCCTTCTAACTCAAGCACTATCTACGAATAAAGGGAGAAGTGTCGGATCCTACATTTTGAGAAAATGTAGGCAAAAATATGTGTTAGTACATGGAATGTACCAAGTATGATAACTATGCATAGAGGTTATAAAATCATGGTCAAAAGGGGTTATACATAAGATTCAATGACCAAATTAAATAATATGATGACATGATAGAAAAAATGAGTTAAAAATCATGGTCGATGTAAGTAAATCATCTTTAAACAACACACACTTGAAATACCTTTTTAGGAAGTAACCTTAGTTCATTATGTGGGAAGTGAGCCTTAACCAACATAGACCATGTGAGCTAAAACATTGAATTCGGTGTCTACCCCACACCAAAAAGAGGTGTGCTTACTTACCAAGGTAAGAACCATAACTTCTAACTTAAGTGAATCCACTAGCTAATGTCTATCTAAGACAACCTATGGTGGCATATAGTTTATAGGACATGGGTAATTGCCACTTGTCCACTCGGTGCTAAGTATAGTTCCCATGGATTAATCATAATTCGTAACTTATCTTATCATTAGTAGACATGGGCAATCGACTCTTGTCTTATTATTAGGGGACATGGGTAATTGTTGCTTGTCCTTTCTTTCTTCGAAGGCACATCAAATAGAAAATACAAGCTAAAGTTCATTAGAATAGCTCATTAGTTCTTGATTCAAGTTTAGTTGAGAAAATCTTTCAACCCTATGAATCCTTCATTTAAGAAAATCCTTTCACAATAACAACAACAACAACAACAAAAACAATGGTGCTTCACTCTCAAGGCAACCTTAAGTCATCATAAATTTCATAAAGAAACATGCATATCTTCATAAGATTTATCCTTTGATCATTTATAAACTTCATCATGGGAGCATAGCTTAGAAATCATAAATCATGCATGGGCTCATATACTTTCATCTAAAAAAATCATTCAATTGTCTCAATTCATGTATAAGAAGTTATAAATCATTTAATTAGATCATAATTAGAAAGAACCCATGAGATTGAAGAAAACCCTATTTTCAATGGGAGATTCTAACTTGTAAAAATTGAAGAATTTAGGAACCCTATAGAGGAAAGGACTCCATAGGTGAAAGCCATCATACCTTGGACTTCAAAGCCTACAATCAATGGAGAATTTGGAGACTTGACTTGAATCTCTAGCCTTCTTCTTCAAGCTTTTGAGAGACAAATATTTGGGGAAAACTTTGGAGGGATTTAGGGGAATTTGAAGAGTGATTAGAATGGGTAGATTTTAGGCTAGAAGAATTATATAGGGTCTAGGATTAGGATTAAACTGACTTAGATTAGGTATTAGTCAATTTGGGAAAAGACCAAAAAGCCCTTAAAAAAACCTGCTGGGCTCCAACCTACAGTCCATAGGTCCAACTATGGACCTTCTTGGTCAATCGTAGGTGAGATTCAGTAACTATTAAATTTGGGCTTCCAACAAAGGTTTCCATGTACGGTCCATTGGTCCACTTATGGACCGTACATACAAATCGTAGATCCCAACCTTTACCCTCAAAATTTTACTAAGTCTTTGAGTAACCTATGAGACCTATCTACGACCTACAGAAGCAATGACGGGCCGTCCTATTGAACCGTAAAAAGGGTTCTGAAACTTGACATTTTGAAATCATTTGACTAGCCACCCACGGTTCCCACCTACCGCTCATAAGTCAACCTACGGTCCCTAGATGGCTTCCGTCAATGCTGGCGCCAATTCTGAAAACCTTCAATTTTCCTTCCTTTTCAAATTTGAGGTTTTACAATATCTCCCCCTTAGGAACATTCATCCTCGAATGAAATTTAAGACATCATAAGAAGGAAAGGAACTAAATCTAGCTGCCCGACATGAATGCAATGACATAAATGCACATATCCGAGGAGGAAACATCAACTCCAAGCTAAAGCATGTCCAAATCATCATCTCATAAGACCTATATGCAACTCATACTCAAATGCACAAAACATGAAGAAATCAATCAAGTTACCTCATTTTCTCAAAAAATTAAGCATTTCATGAATATGCATAAATAAGGAATCATGGAAATATCTAAGACACATGAGACCAAAGGAATAACCAAGAGGAAGTAAATAGCTCAAGCTACAGTAGGACAGAGAGAAAGAAATGAGGATAACGGGACATCATATCGGCCTCGGCCTCCCAAGTAGCACCCTCAACTAACTGATTCCTCCAAAGAACTTTTACAGAAGCAACTTCTTTATTTCTCAACTTCTGAACTTGTCGGTCCAAAATCTCAACTGAAATCTTTTCGTAAGAAAGATTCTCTTTCATACCAAGACTCTCCAATGGCACTATAGGTGCCGGATCATCTACACATTTCTTCAATAAGGAGACATGGAAAATCGGATGAATCGATGCTAAATTATTAGGCAAGTCAAGTTCATAAGCAACCTTACCAATTCGCCTCAAAATCTTATATGTGCCCACATAATAAGTACTAAGTTTCCCTTTCTTTCCAAACCTCATTACACCCTTCATGGGCGAAATTTTCAAGTAAACCCAATCATTAACATCAAATTCTAGATCTCTCCTTCTAATATCGGCAGAGCCATTCTCAACCTCTCTCTAATAAGCTGAACTTTCTCCATAGCCTCGTGAACTAACTCAGGACCTTTCAAAGCAACTTCACCGAGTTCAAACCACCTATAGGAGATCTACATCTCCTATCATATAGAGCCTCAAATGGAGCCATACCAATGCTTGAATAGTAGCTATTAATATAAGCAAACTCAATCAAAGGTAAATGATCATCCCAATTACCTTTGAAATCAATCAAGCAAGCTCTTAACATATCTTCCAAAGTTTAAATAGTATGCTTCGCTTGCCCATCGGTTTGAGGATGAAAGGCCGGGCTACGGTTAACACGGGTACCAAGGCCTTTTCGGAAAGATTTAAAAAATTGATAAGTGAATTGTGTACCATGATCGGATATAATTGATAGGGGCACTTCATGCAACCTAACCATCTCTCTTAGCTTTCATACCTGTTTGTTTCTTTTTATTTCCTTTTTTTATCATCTTCCAGATAAAGAACGAACAAGAGTAAAAATGAAGTTGATTCAAATAAAGATTTCTCTGGTACCCTATGTCAATAAAAGTAAAAGAAAGAAAATAAGGGTGAAAGAAAGATACCAAAGCAATGTTGTATCAGGCTGCCTGTCTTTTTGTAGTTGGATCTCCAAGGTATAACTTGGCATAGTCTTCCGCCGAATAAGAAACCTTGACGGGAATGAAATGAGCCGATTTAATCATACGATCCAAAATAACCCAAATCAAGTCATGTTATCGCCAGGTGCGTGGTAAACCAACAATGACGTCCATATTCAAATCTTCCCACTTCCAAGTAGGAATACTAATATCTTAGGACAGACCTCTCGACTTTTGATGCTCTACTTTCACTTGTTGATAATTAGGACAATTAGCCACAAATTCTGCAATGTCCTTCTTCATCCCATTCTACCAACAGACCTCCCACAACTGAAAGTACATTTTTGTGGCTCTGAGGTGAATGGAATATCGAGAACTATGGGATTCCGATAAAATATGCTCCCTTAAACTATCAACATTGGGAACACACAAATGACCTTGATATCCAAGTACACTATCTCCCCCTTAGTTGAAAGCCTCAGCGGACTTTTTAAGCACCGCTTCCTTCAACTCCATCAAGATTCGATCAAGACCTTGCTTTGCCTTCACATCAAACACAAAAAATGATTCTAAACCATTATGAACAACAATGCCACCTTCATTAGAATCAATCAATCAAACACCCAATCGGACCAATCTATGAACATCTCACACCAACTCCTTCTTATTATTCTCAACATGAGCAACACTACTCATGGATAACCAACTAAGGGAATCCGCCACCACATTTGCCTTGCCGAGTTGATAAAGGACACTCATGCCATAGTCCTTTACCAACTCAAGCCACCTCCATTGTTAAAGATTCAGATCCTTTTTCTTGAACACATATTGCAAACTCTAATGGTCGGTGAAGACATCAACGTAAACACCATACAAGTAATGCCTCAAAGTCTTTAGAGCAAACACAACCGCTGCTAGTTCTAAGTCATGGGTAGGATAGTTCTTTTCATGAATCTTAAGCTGTCTTGAGGCATAAGCAATGACTTTCATATTTTGCATAAGGATACATCCCAACCCATTTCTTGAGGCATCACAATAAACCATAAATCCATCGAACCCTTCCAGTAAAGTCAATATCAGAGTTGAGGTAAGTCTATCTTTCAAATCTTGGAAACTCCTTTCACATGTTTCAAACCACACAAACATAGCTTTCTTTCGGGTCAAATTCGTCAATGGAGAGGCAATCAAAGAAAACCTTTCTATAAACCTTCTATAGTAACCATCCAAACCCAAGAAACTTCAAATATTCGAAGGGGATAGAGGTCTAGGCCAACTCTTAACCACATACGTCTTCTTAGGATCCACCTGAATACCCTTACCGAAAATAATGTGACCAAGAAAAGCCACAGACCTCAGTTAAAACTCATATTTGCTAAACTTCGCAAAAATTTGTTTGTCCATGAGGAATTGTGACACAATCCTCAAATGATTGGCATGCTCATCCTCACTCCTTGAGTAAATCAAAATATCATCAATGAACACAATCACAAACATGTCTAGGTATTGTCTAAACACCCTATTCAATAGATCCATAAATGTGGTCGTAGCATTTGTCAAGCCAAATGGCATTACCAAAAACTCGTAGTGACCATACCTACTTTGAAAAGCTATCTTCGGAATGCCATCTTCCTTCACCCTCAGTTTGTGATAGCCCGACCGAAGGTCAATCTTGGAGAAGTAACTCGCTCCTTGAAGTTGATCAAACAAGTCATCTGTCCTTGGGAGAGAATTGATTCTTAATGATGGCATTATTCAATTGCTGATACGAAATACATATACGTAGTAATCCATCTTCCTGTCGAATGAACAAAACTGGACCACCCCATGGAGAGATACTCAGTTCGATGAAACCCTTATCCAACAAATCTTTCAATTTCTCTTTTAATTCCTTAAGTTCTGTTGAAGTCATTCAACAAGGAGGAATAGAGATAGTTGTGTATCTGGAAGAAGGTCAATACCGAAGTCTATTTCCCTTTCGAGAGGAACACTAGTAAATCACCGGGAAACACTTCGATCAACTGAAAGATAGGAGTTTCGGAATCCACATTGTTATATGCAATCCTTATAAATCAACTTTCTAGCTTTGAGACAAGAAACAAATTGACTTTTAGGCATAGAATTTCCCCTTTTCCACTCAAGGATGGGTACATTTGGAAATTGAAACTTGACCACTCGGGTTCTACAATCGAGAAAAGCATAAAATGAATGCAGCCAATGCATCCCAAGAATAACATCAAAGTCTAGCATATCTAATTCTACAAGATCAACACCAGTGACTCTATGGGATAAGGAGATGGAGCAATTTCTATAGACTCTCTTAGCCACAATAAATTTACAATAGGAGTACAGACAGAAAAAGGGTCTAACAACACATCCATAAGAATATCAAACCTTATAGCCACATATGGCGTCACAAAAGATAAAGTAGCACCGGGATCAAACAAAGCATAAATATCAAGTTGAAAGACTTTCAACATACCGGTAACCACATCAAGAGAACCCTCTTGCTCACGACGAGTTTGAACTGCATAGAATCTATTTTGCTTCTGATTTCCACTAGAACCTAATGGAGGATAAGGTTGAGCCCATTGACGGTCATCTCCTTCTTTCTTCGCAATGGAGGGACAATCCCGAATCTTAAGATCCATCTTCCCACAACCAAAACATACATTGGAACCGGCTAGACATTTACCCTCATGCTTCTTTCCACATTTAGCACAATTTGGTAATGAAGACCCACTACCATTTCCTCTTTGAGGCTTAAGGTTAGACACCCTATCTTTGTAGAACTTAGGGACCAGAGCATTGTAGGAACCTTGATCGAAGAACCTTTGTTGAAACTTAGAATGACCATATCCATCGAGCCTCGAGTGTGAAAAGTCACCATCATCGGTCTTAGCCTTCTTTGCCTCTCTAGACATTTCCTTAACTTTCTCCTCTTGTATTTGTTGGGCATGTAACTTTAGAGGTAAAATGTCCATATCATGGATAAGCATAGCGGTACGGCATTTCTTGACTACTATTTTGGACACGCCCGAAAAAAACTTACTCATCTTTGCCCTAGGATCAGAAACCATACTAGGAGCATACCTAGACAATTATGTAAATTTCAAGGCATATTCCTTCACACTCATGCTTCCTTGATGAAGGTTAATGAACTCAAGCACCCTCGCCTCCCTCATCGCAAGGGGAAAGAACATATCTAGGAAAGCAACCTTAAACTTTTCCTAATCAAGAGGACCCGCATCAACCACCCTTTCACTCTTTCATTGGTTAAACCAAACTTGAGCAACACTCTTAAGTTGATAAGCGGCCTAATCATAGGCATATTTATATGCCGGTTTGTCAAATATTGCCCATATTAGTCTTGTGTTTAAGAATAATCTTTAAACTATGTGTTATGTTTTAAGTAATATGCAATAATTATGCACTAAGACATGTGATTAGATTATTTAGGAGTTCTTAAGAAAAATGAAGTCTATGGAAGATATCGCGAAGCGGGAAGCATGGATACAAGGCAAGGAAGCAAGAGCAAATGGAAAGAAGAGAAGAATTGGGCCTGGCAGCCCTGGCGTACTGCTGGCGCCCCACGCCAGTCCCAAAACTTCAGAGGAAATTTTTTGGCGTACTGCTGGCACCTTACGCCAAGCAGCAAACTACTAAAGGAAGCTTCTAGGGCTATGCTAGCGCCCCACGCCAGCTTTGGTCCGAATTTACCAGCGAAAATTGTTTTAAATAGGAATCTTATTTTTGTCTAAATTAGGAAAATTAATTATGGGAACTCTATATATAGGACCCTAGGGTTATTTTGTAAAGGGTTAGCTATTTTTTTGGTGTGCAAGAGGAAGGGATTACAATTCATCTTTGGTTTCAATTCTTTACTTCTTCTTTAGGTTTGAATTTTAAGAAACTTATTATTTTTACGTTTATGAATATTATGAGTGGCTGAAAGCCCTTGTTCTGGGGCTGTAGCTATGGGTTATTGTTGAACATTAAGTTGCTTTGAATTAATTATTGGTTATCATACACATTACTTTTACATTCTTGTTTTAGTATTTCATGCTAGACACCATTGAAATAAATCAATTGTCTATTCTTGGAGTCGAGAGATGAAGAGGTAGATAGACCACAGAATGTAAAGAGCTTGATCTAACTTGTTTAGATTTGTGTTTAGGAGTGATGCCCGGACGAACACCAAGCTTGGTTACAAAACAGGAAGAAATATAAATGCTCGCCAATTAGGACTGCCTATCCCCGCTCAACGATTTAGTTAGACAGCTAGTTGGAGTAGGTGATTAGAGGTCGAGAGATCATGGTCATAACATTAACCTTATAAATCAGTAATGTGATAACTAAAATTGATTCTTTGCATGAGATGTGATACATGAAATCCAAAGCATGCTGCAGCCCTGGAATTGTCCCTTAATTGATTAAAACACCGAAATTATAGTTATCCTTATCAGTTAGTTTAGTAATTAAATTGTTCTTATTAGTAGTAACTAAAACCATTCCATATTGATAATACATTCTCAAAATTGTAGATTTTATTGAATTGATATACATTGATCATAAGTCCCTTGGGTACGACAACCCAGTTCTAAAACCACCCATTACTTCTGCGACCATGTACACTTGCTTATACATTTGGGAGCAACAAATTTTTGGCGCCGTTGCTGGGGATTTTAGAATTAATTTATATTTAATTCTTTTTTAAGTCTACTAGTGATTGTTCGAAGTGCTAATAACTTGATCTTAGCTATTCTGTAATGCAGGCAATTAGGATCTGATGTCTGGCTAGCAAAGGTGATCTTGTTGAACCAGACGACGAACCTGAACGAGCCCTTCGTCGATGAAAAAAGCTGGTGAATCTCGATTGACAGAGAGAATTAGGACTAGATCTCCCAGAAAACCGGGACAAAAACCCGGTTGACGATCGTGGAGAACACGCGGAAAAAGAATACATGGAGATACCTTCAGTGATAGCTCCAGGCCAGTCCATGATGTGGTAGTCCCACTCACCACCAGTACGACATCTAGCATACAGAAACCACCACCGGGTGGTAGATTTGAGTTGAAACAATCCATGGTGCATCCCCTCCATACTAATGGGCAATTCACTGGCCTGCCCCATGAAGATCCCCAAGTGCACCTCAAAGGTTTTCTGGAGATAAGCAACACTTATATTCCACATGGGGTATCAACTGATTTTGTGCGATTGACCTTGTTCCCATTTTCACTTTTGGGAGAAGCGAGACGATTGTTAGACTCTGAGCCACCAAACTCTATCACCATATGGGACCAGTTAGCAAAGAAGTTTCTTAATCGATTCTTCCCTTCAGGGAGAACAACAAAACAGAGAAGTGACATATTGAGTTTCAAGAAGAGAAGCATAGAAAACATGTACCAAGCCTGGGATAGATTTAAACAAATGTTGATTGCTTGTCCACATCACTATCAGGCGAATGAGGTACTAGCTCATACCTTTATTGAAGGCCTTGAATATAATGCTAGGGTACTATTAAATACTGCAGCATATGGGCAAGCTCTTGAGAAGACCTATGATGAATTAGTGGAGCTCTTGGAAAAAATATCTGAAGGCAACCCGGATTGAATGGTGATACTCAAAGGAGCACAACACCAAAGGCTACAGGTATGTTTGAAGTGGATCAATTAACTGCATTAAATGAAAAATTTGATGCATTAGCAAATAACTTCACCACTCAGTTCAAGAAGTTATCTGTCGGACAGCAACAAGCACAGGTAAATGCGGTACACCAACCGCAAGGATGGAGTGAAGTTTACGGAAGTGGAGACCATGTGGCTGATTGTTGAGGTTCAAACCCAGACTCTGTGAACTATCTGGGGAATGCCCAAAGAGGTGGAGGTGCGTAGAATTATGGGAACACCAATAACTCAAGTTGGAGAAACCATCCAAACTTCTCATGGGGTGGAAATCAGAATCAACACCAAAATCAGGCACAAGGGTAGAACCAATACCGAGCACAAGGTAATGGACCGTAGTTTCAACAAAATAATCAAGGTGCGAAGCAAGGAGGCATGACTAATGAGGAGTTGTTCAAAAACCTAAGTACAAAAATCAACACCAAAAATGAGAGACACTATAGAAAACTGGGAGAAGAGTTTAGAAGCACCTAGTTGGCGCAGAAAAATTTAGAAAGGCAGTTTGCACAATTGGCAAATGCAGTAAATTTGCGTCCACTTGGAGGTCTTCCGGGTGACACGGATCTAAACCCAAAGCCACTGAATTTGGTGAGCACAAGAAGTTGGTTGCAACTGGATGAAGTAGCTCCGAAGAAAAAAAGTTATGAGGTGGTGAGAGAAGAAAAGGAATCCGAAGAAGTGGTTCAAGATGTGAATGTTGAGAGGGTTGTTTCTCAAATAAAACCACCCCCTCCATTTCCACAAAAGTTCAAAAAGAAGAATGAGGATGAATTCTTCGGTAAGTTTCTTTCACTCCTTAAAAAAGTTCACATTAATCTACCTTTGGTAGATATTTTGCAGGGAATTCCTAAGTACGCAAAGTATGTGAAGCAGATAGTGGCGAACAAGAGGAGACTGATTGAGTACAAAACAATGGCACTTACTGAGGAGTGCAATTCCAGAATTCAAAATAGACTATCCAAAAAGTTGAAGGATTCGGGTAGCTTCACGATACAAATCACCATTGGTCAAAGTGTTCATATCCGAGGTTTTTGTGACTTGGGTGCTAGTGTAAACCTCATGCTGGCATCTTTGTACAAGAAACTTGGGTTGGGTAGTCCAAAACCAACCACAATTATCCTCCAATCGGATGATAGGTCTGTGGCAAGGCCTGAAGGAGTAGTAGAAGATGTCTTGGTGCAAGTGGGGTCACTGATCTTTCCTGTGGACTGTTTTGTCTAAATTTTGAGCCCGATCCTGAAGTTCCATTTATTTTGGGATGACCATTCCTAGCTACGGGGCTATAATTGATTGACGTAGCAGCTGGGCAGTTGACTATAAGAGCTCATGATAAGGTGGAGGTGTTTGATGTATATTGCACTTTGAAATAGCCTTCTGTCATTGAAGAGTTGTCTTCCATCACGGTAGTGGATCTAGCCATAGAATCACATTGCATAACTCCCAAGGATCTCTTGGAAAGAGTTTTTGTGGGGCATGACATAGATGGAGATACAAACGCGCAAGAACTAGCCACTTGTCTGAATGTAGCACTAGTCGGTTCACAAAATGGTGTAGTGGAACCATTAGAGCGAGTGTGGAGTCCTCCTCCCAAACCCTCAATTGAAGAAGAACCAAAGCTAGAGTTAAAATCTCTTTCGGCGCACTTGAGGTATGCATATGTTGGCACTAATGAAACCTTACCGGTTATACTCTCTACAGAATTGTCTGAAGCACAGGTTGAAGCTGCTTTTGAGATATTGAAGAAAAGGAAGAAAGCAATAGGCTGGCAAATGTCAGATATTCATGGAATTAGTCCGACGTTGTGCATGCACCAAATCTACATGGAGGAAGACCATAAATCGAGTGCACAACACCAACGCCGGCTAAATCCTTTGATGAAGGAGGTTGTGAAGAAAGAAGTGATTAAGTGGTTAGATGCAGGAATTATGTATCCTATCTCTGACAGAAAATGGGTAAGTCCTGTGCAGTGTGTACCAAAAAAAGGGGGGATGACAGTAGTGAAGAATGACATGAATGAGTTAATCCCAACAAGAACTGTCACTGGATGGAGAATCTGCATGGATTACCAGAAATTGAACAATGCCACAAGGAAGGATCGTTACCCTGTCCCTTTTATTGTTCAAATGCTTGACCGTTAAGCAGTGCAGTAGTATTATTGCTTCTTGGATGTGTATTCTGGATATAATAAGATTTTGATCGCACTTGAGGCTCAAGAGAAGACTACTTTCACATATCCCTATGGCACGTATGCGTTCAAGCGCATGCCATTTGGGCTTTGCAATGCTCCTGCCATATTCCAGAGGTGAATGATGGCCATTTTCCATGATATGGTTGAGGACTTTGTAGAAGTAGTCATGGATGACTTCTTCGTCTTTTGGAAGTCTTTTGAGGCATGTCTTCAAAACATTGATAGAGTACTTGCTCGTTGTGAAGACACTAACCTAGTGCTTAATTGGGAGAAGTGTCACTTTTTGGTCCGAGAAGGCATAGTTTTTAGTCATAAAGTGTCTAAGCAGGGACTCGAGGTAGATAGAGCGAAGGTGGAAGTTATTGAAAAATTGCCCCCTCCTATTTCTGTTAAAGGGGTAAGAAGTTTCCTTGGGCATGTTAGTTTTTATCGGAGATTCATCAAGGGTTTTTCAAAGATTGCTAGACCCATGTGAAGTCTTTTGGAAAAAGAGGTGAAATTCAAGTTTGATGAAAGGTTTTTAAAGGTGTTTGAGGAGCTGAAGAGGAACTTAATTGAAGCTCCTATCTTGATTACTCCTAACTGGGAGCTGCCATTTGAACTCATGTGTGATGCAAGCGATGTAGCAATATGTGCAGTATTTGGACAGACACAAGGCAAAGTGTCCCATTCAATCTATTATGCGAGCAAGACCCTTGATGCTGCTCAAGCTAATTACACAGTGACTAAGAAGGAGATCCTTGCTCTAGTGTTCTCCATCGACAAGTTCAGATCGTAGTTGGTAGGTACTAAGGTTATTATTTATACTGACCATGCAGCTATTAGGTACCTATTCAACAAGAAGGATGACAAGCCAAGACAAATTCAGTGGATATTGCTTCTCCAAGAGTTTTACCTTGAGATCAAAGACCGAATGGGTACTGAAAATCAGATTGCGGATCATCTGTCAAGGTTAGAAGATTTCTCTCATGTGCATAAAGGGGAACAAATATGTGAAGAGTTTCGGAGTGAGCGTTGATGGATCTGGATATCTCTCAAGTGCCTTGGTATGCGAACATTGTGAATTTCCTTGTGAGTGGAGTGTTTCCACCTGGCGCAACAACCCAACAAAGAAAGAAGCTGATGTATGATGCTAAATTCTATATATGGGATGATCCATTCTTGTTCAAACAAGGAGTGGACCAAATGGTGAGGCGATGCATTTCGCAGAACGAGGTCAAACAAGTGCTCCAGAGTTGTCATGCAAGTCCTTATGGAGGGCACCATGGAGGAGAGTGCACGGCTCACAAGGTATTGCAATCCGGATTCCTTTGGCCCTCTCTTTTTAAAGATTCTATGGATTATGTGAAGGGGTGTGATAAGTGCCAAAGGTTGGGCACGATATCGAGAAGACATGAAATGCCTTTAAATAATATTCTTGAGGTTGAAATCTTTGATGTGTAGGGTATTGACTTCATGGGTCCCTTCTCACCATCTGGTGGAAACCAATATATTCTTGTGGCCGTTGATTATATGTCCAAATGGGTTGAGGCTGTTGCTCTTCCTACGAATGACTCAAGAGTGGTGATTAAATTTATCAAGAAACACATTTTCACGCATTTTGGTACTCCAAGGGCAATAATAAATGATGGAGGAAAGCACTTCATTAACCATCTTGTGAAGAATCTTCTGGCTAAGTATGGTATATGGCATAAAGTAGCTACAACTTATAACCCACAAACTAGTGGTCAAGTTGAAGTTTCGAATCGTGAGGTAAAGCAGATACTACAGAAAATGGTGAATGCGCAATGCAAAGATTGGTCTGAGAAACTTGATGATGCATTATGGGCATATCGGACTGCATACAAAACACCTATAGGGACTTCTCCCAAGCACATAGTGTTAGGAAAAGCATGTCATCTTCCGGCAGAACTAGAGCACCAAGCATATTGTTCTATAAAGAAGTTGAATCTTGATCCTGAGCTAGCCGGTAGGAAAAGAATTGGTCAATTGCATGAACTAGAGGAGTTTAGGCTCCATTCTTATGAGAATGCAAAGATCTACAAGGAGAAGACCAAAAGATGACATGATAAGCACATAATCCCTTGCACTTTTACCCAGGGCAAAAGGTATTACTCTTTAACTCTAGACTTAGATTATTCCCCGGAAAACTAAGGTCTAAATGGAGTGGACCCTTTGAAGTGGTGAGGATGACTCAACATGGCGCTGTAGAGCTTAAAGACAAAACTGGCCCTTCGTTCTTGGTGAATGGGCAAAGGGTAAAGCATTATTTTGGAGAGGATACGGATCGAGATCGTGAAGCTCTTGAGCTAAATAATGAATGATCCAAGCTGGGTCGAGACGCGACATTAAACCAGGCGCTCCACGGAAGGCAACCTGTGCCAACTTGTAATAAATAGTCCATTCTTGCTTTAGTTTGATTTTTAAATTTTTAGTTAGTTTAATTTTTCTAGGTTTTAGTTGCATTTTTTTTAGTTTGGTAGGAGTTTAGTTGATTTTAAACTCAATTGTAATAGTTAGTATTGATAAATGATAAAAATACAAAAAGATGTGTCGTGCCACGACCGAAACTAAGGCACTAGGTGGGACGCAACCCACCATTTTTAAAATATAGGGTGTTCGTGATGCAGGTAGGTCGATAAAAGTTGAGAAAACCAAGGTGAAATGACCCTTGGCTAGCAGGCGCACTGCTGTTGTGCCACGCCAAGGGTTAAACTACTGAATACCTTTTTAGGCGGGATCCAGGCGCGCCATGCCAGGGCATGAGCTACTGAGCAGGGTGCTTGGTGCCACAGTGGCGCGCTACGCCAAGGACTCTGGAAGTTGGGACGCAACGCTGGCGCCCCACGCCATCAACAAAACTTCTGAACATCGTCCCAGGCATCTTGATTGCGCATCACGCCAATGACTTCTCCAAGCAGGCGAACTGCCAGCGCCCAAAGCCAGCAGGTAAACTTCAGACGCCTTCTTCAGACGCTACCAAGGCGCCCCGCGCCACGCTTCAATCAACCCACCCGACCCAAGCACTACCCGATCCACTTCATATTTCTTTCCTTTTAATTCCTAAACCCACTAAAATTTCCTTTCACTTTCTCCCTCTAAAAGCCTCTACCCGACTGATCCCCTCTCTTTTCTCAACTTTCGCTAATTTTTTTTTTCTTCTCCAACACTTTCTTCCCCAAAAACCCCAAGTCCTCCATTAATCTTCCACCAAAGCTTCTTCCAAGACTTATTCCTCCATCCCCACCACCCACAACCCTCAAACTACCAAGAAAACTCAACACCCAAAAACCCCACTGCCCAACTTGACCCTTCCACCCTCAACCTAAACTTTTTCTTTTTCTTCATTTTTCTTGCTCTATTATAGTTCTAATGGCACCTAAAGGTAAAAATTTGGAGGTTGGAGCAGGTAGTAAGCGTTCTAGGAAAGGTAACACCGCCGGGACTACTAGTCTAAATTTTTCATCTAGGAAATTCGATAAGCAGATAGTGGAGCCTCATGGTGAGGACTATTTTAAGAGCCAGAAGGAAGCAAAATATCTTGGGGATGAGCACGTGAACGAGGTACGTTTGCAAATCGAATTCCCCCGCATTCATGAAACTATTTACAATTTGGGGCTGCAATTTATATTTGTGAATCAAGGAGATTGTAACCTCACTCTTGTAAGGAAATTTTATGCCAATTGGTTAACGGAAATGAGACACAGTCATTTGATTGAAGTCCAGGGGAAAATGGTCCGATTTACTTCAAGAATACTTAATGCATTTTAGGTAACCCCCATTGTGATGCTGCTGCGTATAGTCAATTGAAAAAAACTCCACCATATAGAGAGATTCGACATACATTGTGTGGGGTTGACTCCACGGTGAAGTGGGAGAGAAGTAAGGATACCAGGAGGCATGCCAAACATACTATGCGCATTTAAATCAAGAAGCGCGAGTGTGGCTCAAGATAGTGAGCAGTGTGTTGCTGCCATGCAAACACACTTCTGAGATGACTCGAGACCGGGTGGTCCTAATTTACATGCTCATGAAAGGAATGCAAATAAATGCAAGGGCAGTACTTCGACAGAATATGATGAAGTTCTGGAATAATAAGAGGTGGCACTATTGTTATGGTGGTTTGATGACTCGGTTTCTTAGGGCCGAATGTATTGAGGAGGAACCTCTTGACATGGACCAAGAAAGGGCCCCATACTTAGTGAGTAGCCTTTTTGATGTGTCGCGCACTAAAGCTTTAGATGTGTCTCATGGGCCTGTCCTATATACTGCTGACCGACAGGCTAGAGATGATAGCTTGATTGCATGAATGTTTGGGATGACGGAGTTGCAACTTCTCATTGGAGGCTGCCTAGTCATCGATGAGGAGATGAAGAAGTTGGCTGAGTGCTATCCACTGATGGATAGTGCCATGTACATGTGTTGGATGGGCCCGGCTTTTCAAGAGCCGCTAGATGACGATGAAGCCACTGTGGATGAGAAGCTCGATGAGGATGATGATGATGAGGGAGATGCAGCCGATACGAATTTGATGGTAGTTGATGGTGCCATATCTGTGGCAGATGGTCGTGATGGTGACGACGATGAGGCCTAAGGGAGTGTTCTCTAACTCTATACTTTGTTTACTTTGCACACTGGGGACACTGCTATCTTTAAGTGTGAGGTGGGAGAAGAGCTTCCTTGTACATATTCTATTGCTTTATCGAGTCTTTTTGTATTTTTAGGTGGGTTCCTCACTTCTATTTTTTGGTACTTTTCCTGAGGATAGTCCCTTTGAAACGATTAGGACTATTATTTTTGTTTTAGTTTGATTGAGTCGTAGAGTCATAGGAGTGACAGTTCCCAATGATTGATGGATGACGACCGTCTTAAGGGAAAATTAGTCACTAGGAGTAGTAGTTTGTGAAAAACTGACATTTTAATACTTTGACACCTTGTCTTGAGACTTAGCCAGACATCATGGGTAGTCCGACTTGTATGCAACTTGAAAGAACTTGGCAACCTTGAAACAACCATAAGCTCTTTGTTTTGACTCTGAATGAATAAAATTGGGCTTAATTGTGTGGAAACACCGTAATGTGATTTATATGAGCATGCTAAAAAGTGATTGTAACCTTACTTGTGTTGGGATACCATGTGTGGTAATTGATTGAATAGTTCATGCATTAATTGATAGCTAGAATTTGCCCCGTGTGTGCTTAAATGAGTAACGTGTAGGACTTAAGGAATGTGATTGAGGCAATTCTTTGAATAGCCAATTTTGACTCTCTTGTGTACCTCCAAATGAATTATCCTTAGTTAATCCCCTTTTAGCCTTGTAGCCTCTATTTTTGTGATTAAACCACATATTGAGCCGAATCCATTTTTATTGATACCATGATTTGTTTGATCCAAAATTTGATCCTTAATGCACTATGTTGAGAAGCAAAATGCAAAGAGTGGTAGAAGTGAAATAGGGTGAAAATGTTTGTTGTGTGGTGAACTCCAAGAAAAGAGATGGAAAAAGATGGCCCTTGAACCTCAAATGTAAAAGCACTTGTGAAAAAAAATGATGAATAAATAAGAAACAAGTGTGTAAATGAACAAAAATAATAAAAGGGGCAGCGCTTGAGACACTTGAAACATGAAGGAGTCTAGTGAGGGTTGTACCACAAGGGAAGAAGAAGTGGATGAAGAATTATGTCGTAAAATAAAACATGTGCATTAGGGAGGTATAGTCACTAATTATATCCTAAACACATCCTCCCCTACCTTTAGCCGACATTACAACCAAATGCAAGTCCTCTTGATTCCATGATGAATACTTTGTGAAAATTGATGTACACTGCGGGCAAAGTTATGGCATGTTATGATATGTGTGAACTTCTATTGGAGAGTGAGTGAAAATATTTGAAAAAAGGGCCTTGTTTTGAAATAAATGTGCGAATGTAATGTTTGTAGAAGTGAAGGCTATACCAAAAAAATTTGTGAGGGCATCCATGACGCATGTTTGGGTATATTGTTATTTGGTGTGTTCTTATATGATTGCATTAGTTCGAAATTATGAAAAACAAGAGTCATTCATTGAGGTCATATGTTGTTGATACGTAGGCTAGCATAAAGAGTTTAAAATGTTGAATGTTGCATAAAGTGTGTACTACAAAAGCATGATAAAATATGTTTGGTTGATTTTGAGGCGGGTAGATAAGTTCAAAGGTAGTGATGAAAACATGAAAAGTTTGTTTGAGGAAGAACAAGAGTTTAAGTGTGGGGTGGTGATCTTAGGCATATTTATATGCCGGTTTGTCAAATATTGCCCATATTAGTCTTGAGTTTAAGAATAATCTTTAAACTATGTGTTATGTTTTAAGTAATTTGCAATGATTATGCACTAAGACATGTGATTAGATTATGTAGGAGTTCTTAAGAAAAATGGAGTCTATGGAAGAAAGCATGAAGTGGGAAGCATGGATACAAGGCAAGGAAGCAAGAGCAAATGGAAAGAAGAGAAGAATTGGGCCTAGCAGTCCTGGCGTACCGCTGGCGCCCCATGCCAGGCCCAAAACTTCAGAGGAAAATTTCTGGCGTACTGCTGGCACCCTACGCCAAGTAGCAAACTACTGAAGGAAGCTTCTGGGGCTATACTAGCGCCCCACGCCAGCTTTGGTCCGAATTTACCAGTGAAACTTTATTTAAATAGGACTCTTATTTTGGTCTAAATTAGGAAAATTAATTGTGGGAACTCTATATATAGTACCCTAGGGTTATTTTGTAAAGGGTTAGCTATTTTTTTAGTGTGCAAGAGCAAGGTCTTACAATTCATCTTTGGTTTCAATTCTTTACTTCTTCTTTAGGTTTGAATTTTATGAAACTTATTATTTTTGCGTTTATGAATATTATGAGTGGCGAAAAGCCCTTGTTCTTGGGTTGTAGCTACGGGTTATTGTTGAACATCAATTTGGTTTGAATTGATTATTGGCTATCATACACATTACTTTTACATTTTTGTTTTAGTATTTCATGCTAGGCCACCATAGAAATAAGTCTATTGTCTATTCTAGGACTCGAGAGATGAAAAGGTAGGTAGATCAGAGAATGTAAAGAGCTAGATCTAACTTGTTTAGATTTGTGTTTAGGAGTGACGCCCGAACGAACACCAAGCTTGGTTAGGAAACAGGATGATATATAAATGCTCGCCAATTAGGACTGCCTATCCCCGCTCAACAATGTAGTTAGACAGCTAGTTGGAGTAGGTGATTAGAGGTCGAGATATCATGATCATAACATTAACCCTGTAAATCAGTAATGTGATAACTAAAATGTATTCTTTGCATGAGATGTGATACATGAAACCCAAAGCATACTGCAACCCTAGAATTGTCCCTTAATTGATTAAAACACCGAAATTATAGTTATCATTGTCAGTTACTTTATTAATAAAATTGTTCTTATTAGTAGTAACTAAAACCATTCCATATTGATAATATATTCCCTAAATTGTAGATTTAATTGAATTGATATACATTGATCATAAGTCCCTTGGGTACGACAACCCGGTTCTAAAAAGAACCACTTATTACTTCTATGACCACGTACACTTACCTGTTCATTTTGGAGCAACACGATCGATTCCGCCTTTTCCACCGATGTTACACCCATGATCATCAACACCCTATACACCTCATCAATGAACTCTTGAGGATCTTTGTCAACCTTAGAACCATGGAACTCCGGAGGGTTCATCCTAGTGAAGTCCCTCACTCTAGATGTGACCATACCCACATTTGGGTTCATGGGGATCACAGCCTCCCTATTGGATTGAGCCGTCTTGGCTTGAGCCAACACTTGAAAAGCAGCCCTAAACTCCACATTAGTTACTTGCTCGGCCAAAGGGTCGACAAGAACTTGAGGAACTTCTTGTTCCACATTCTCTCTTGCATTCCTCCTAGCATAAGCCCTTCGAGTGGCCATATCCTAAAAAGCATCGGATAGAGATTAGAAGAGAGGCGTATCAAGTTGAACTCTATCGGACAACTTTAAAGTGATCAAAGAAGTGGAGTTTCCTAAACATCTTATTGCCTCTCATTCATAAGTGTGGCACGCTTCACACCCATCAACAAGACTCTACTCGACGTGGCTTATGAGATATCCTAGGACCTTTCTAAAACCTTGTGTTCTGAATACCAAGTTTTTCATAACCTAAAGTGCCCCCTAGACGTGACATGACATACAAGACCCTGAGAGGCCCTATACAAGCCACTTAGCACATATCATACAAGATAATTGTATTTAGGAGTTCAAAAGACATTTGTATATCATCAAAGAGTTGATAAGGCATAGTGGAAGTCCTACATAGTCTCAAAGCCATCTAAAACATCAATAGAATGAAATTAGGATGTAACCCATTCAAGTTCACAAGTAAAATGACATAAACGAATAAACGTGGCCTTGTCCTCAAAGTATGAGGACTCACCAAGTTTTCAAAGCTCTCTAACTCAAGCACTTGCCACGAATGAAGGGAGAAGCATTGGATCCTACATTTTGAGACAATGTAGGCAAAAGTATGCGTTAGTACATGGAATGTACAAGTATGAAAACTATACATAGAGGTTATAAAATCATGCTAAAAAGGGGATATACATAAGATGCAATGACCAAGTTAAATCATATGATGACATGATAGAAAACATGAGTTAAAAACCATGGTCGATGCAAGTAAATCATCTTTAAACAACACATACTTGAAATACCTCTTTAGGAAGTAATCTTAGTTCATTATGTGGGAAGTGAGCCTTAACCAACATAGACCATGTGAGCTATAACATTAAATCTGGTGTCTACCCCACTCCGAAAAGAGGTGTCCTTACTTTCCAAGGTAAGAACCATAACTTCTAGCTTAAGTGGATCTACTAGCTAATGTCTATCTAAGATAACTTATTGGGGCACATAGTTTATGGGACATGGGTAATCGTCACTTTCCACTCGGTTTTAATCATAGTTCCCACGGATTAATCATAATTCATAACTTATCTTATCATTAATAGACATGGATAATCGCCTCTTGTCTTATCAATAGGGGACATGGGTAATCGTCGCTTGTCCTTTAATTCTTTGAAGGCACATCAAATAGCCAATCCAAGCTAAAGTTCATTAGAATAGCTCCTTAGTTCTTGATTCAAGTTTAGTTGAGAAAAACCTTTCAACCCTATAAATCCATCATGTAAGAAAATCCTTCCACAAATTATGTTTTGAGTAGTATGTGAGAAATCCTTTCACAATAACAACAACAACAACAATGGTGCTTCACTCTCAAAGCAACCTTCAGTCATCATCAATTTCATAAAGGAATATGCATATCTTCATAAGATTTATCCTTTGATCATTCATAAGCTTCATCATGGGATCATAGCTTAGAAATCATAAATAATGCATAGGGTCATAAAATTTCATCTAAAAAAATCATTTAATTTTCTCAATTCATGTATAAGAAGTCATAAATCATTCAATTAGATCATAATTAGAAAGAACCCTTGAGATTGAAGAAAACCCTAATTTCAATTGGAGATTCTAACTTGTGAAAATTGAAGAATTTAGGAACCGTATGGAGGAAAGGACTCCATAGGTGAAAGCCATCATACCTTGGAGTTCAAAGCCTACAATCAATGGAGAATTTTGGGACTTGACTTGAATCCCTAGCCTTCTTTGTCAAGCTTTTGAGAGAGAAATATTTGGGGAAATCTTTGGAGGGATTTAGGAGAATTTGAAGAGTGATTAGAATGGGTAGATTTTAGTCTTAGAAGACTTATATAGGGTCTAGGATTAGTTCTAAACTGAGATAGATTAGGTATTTGTCAATTTTGAAAAAGACCAAAAAGCCCTTAAAAATAACTGTCGGGCTCCGACCTACGGTTCAGACGTAAGGTCCGTTGGTCAAACTACGGACCGTCCAAGTCAACCGTAGATAGGATTCAGAAACTATTAAATTTTGGCTTCCAACGACGGTTGCCATGTACGGTCCATTGGTCCACTTACCGTACATTCTAACCGTAGATCACAACCTTGACCCTCAAAATTTCACTAAGTCTGGGAGTGACCTACGAGACCTATCTACGACCCGTAGAAGCAATGACGGGCCATCCTGTTGAACCTTAAAAAGGGTTCTGAAACTTGACATTTTGAAATCATTTCACCAGCCACCTACGGCCCGTAAGTCAACCTACGGTCCGTAGATGGCTTCCGCCAATGCTGGCACCAGTTCTGAAAACCTGTAATTTTCCTTCCATTTCAAATCCGAGGTATTACAATTCAGGTACCTAAAAAAGCTAAAAAATGAAGAGATTTTGGTAAGTTATGTCATACTAGAACTAAGTCACATAACCATCGATGATATCTTTAATATAATGTAGTGCTCAATATTATAAATGGTAATGGGAATTTTGATGTTAACCATGTCAAATAGTGTGGAAAATTAAATGATTGTCCAAATAAAATACGTAATTTTAGTATGTTTTATTTTACTTTAAAAGTGATGTTTTTGACTCATAGTCAATAGATCAAGATATAATGTCAGTGAGAACAAATAAATTATTATGCGAAAGTATAATTGTATGATATCAAATATGATTTGTGCCTTGGGGCATAAAATTTATTCTAAAAGCCTTGACATTATTGTATGGAGATAAATTCTCATGTGGTGGATGTAATAAGGTTACTTTGAGTTTGGCAATTGTCACAACCCAAAGTTCACCCTAGACGTGAAATAGCATATAAGACCGCAATTGGCCCTAAACAAGCCACTTGGCATGCATACAACACAATATAATAGAGAATTAAAGAATTTACGTAGAAAGTCTCATATCATAAAAAGAGACATAAAAGCGAAAGTCTAATTATATGTCTTGACAAGCCAATATAGAACATCAAAAGAGTGGTTGGGACGTAACCCATACACCACGTACAACATCTGAAAACTAAAAACATAAGAAGGCCTAGTAAAGGTGACATGGTCCTCGGAACATGAGGACTCACCAAGTCTTCGAATAATCAAGCAATCACCTAGCCACGCGTGAGGAGAAACAGCATCGAACCCTACATTATTAAATAATATAGGCACAAGTATACATTAATACATGGAATGTACTAAGTATGAGGGAAATGCATAAAAACATAAAGGTGATCTTATGAGGACATTTAAACATGATATGCATGACCAAGCTAAAAGCATAGTAGAGACTTTAAAGATAAATCATAAATCATAAATATGGTCATTACATCTTAAAACCTAATGAAGGTTTTCATAAAACCTTCGAAGGTAACTTAGTTTATTTTGTGGGATATTTACCGTTAACCGACATAGACCATGTGAGCTATAACATGGAATCGGGTGTCTTACTCCCACACAAAAAAGAGGTGTCCTACTTTACAAGGTGGATCCGCTCCAAAACTTCTAGCTAAGGTAGATCCACTAGCTTAGTCACTTAAGACTATCCTATGGGGGTACGTAGTTAGGGAGAAGGAGATTGCTACTAGAGACTTGGCCTTTACTAACGCGAGAGCCTCCATCTCAATAACCTCTCGGTGCTAAGTGAAATTCCCAATGGAATTAGTCACAAACATGTTCATATCACCATACTTGAAAAGGCATAATTAAACTACCAATCCAATCTTAAAGTCATTATAGAGTAACTCTTTTAAATCATGATTCAGCATATGTGAGAAGACTTTCACAACCATTATTTCATAATATGTGAGAAAACATTTCACAATTCATTCACACTTATCTCGAAAGCATTTAGTTCATAAAGCATCATTTTCACAGGACATGCATAGCTTTCATAATACATATTCATAAGTTCATAAGCTTTCTTCATAAATTCATCATCGTAATCAAGTAACAAGCATAGGTTCATATGAAATAATTTTAAAACCTTGTAATTGAATCAAATCATGTATAATAAGATGGAAATCAAACGATTGAAATCATTACAAATTGGACTCGTGGAGATTTGCATGAAACCTTAGATAATTGGGTGAAATTTACTTTTGGAGATTGAGATTTCTTGGGAGCCATTGGATGAATGGAATCCATTGGTGAATCTTTGCATACCTTGATAATCAAATCCTAGTAAAGCAAGAAGAAAAAGGAGACTTGAAGCTTGGAACCCTAGCTTTTCTTCCTTGAGCTTGAGAGAATTTGGAGAGGATGAACTTGGATGGGAATTAGGGATTGAGAGAATGAAAGGGCCCAGGTAGATTTAGGAGTTGAAAATTAGTTATAGGGGTAGTTATATGTGCAAAACGACATAGTATAAGGTTAATTGGGTAGGAAACGACCAAAATACCCTTCACTAAAATCTTTGAGAAGTGATCTATCCATTAGACCTACGGTCCATAGAACTTTCTATAGCCCGTACTGGTCAACCGTAGAACCACTTACTGGGGCCTAAAAATCCTTCCAGCTTCTACGAGATTTTCCTACGGTCCGTCGTCTGGTCTACAGTCTGTAGACCCCTTTTGTAGAAGCCAAGTTTAAGTCTACAATTTCACTAAGTTTGGGTTGCCCCTACGGAACCCTTCTACAACCCATAGTCCCTTCTACGGCTCATCCTGGTCGATCGTAGACATAGTTACTGGGACTTGAATATTCCAAAACTCAATTATGATTGTACGACTTCCTTTATAAGGCCCGTAGAACTTCCTATAGCCCGTAGATTGGACTCGTAGTTCACTGCTTTAGTGCCAAAACTGAACTTTCCTTTCCTTTTCAACTTTCCAATTTCTGAGGTGTGACAATATCTCTCCCTTGTGAACATTCGTCCTCGAATGGAGATCAATCTAGCATGAATAGAGTAGGAGAGAAACTAACAACCCAACATGAATTCAAATCTCATCATAATGCACATAAACAAGGAGAAATAACTCAAAGTAAAATCATAACATCAAAAATCAAGTTTTTCATGAACATGCATGCATATGGAAACATGAGAATGACTAAAACGTATGAATCTAAAGGAATGAACCGTGAGGGACTAATACCTCAAGCTAGAATAGGAGTGGAGAGAAAGAGATGAGGATACCGAGACATCATATCAGCTTCGGCTTCCTAAGTAGCATCCTGAACTAATTGATTACTCCATAAAACTTTCACGGAAGAAATTTCTTTGTTTCTCAACTTCCAAACTTTTCTATCTAAAATCTCAATTAGAATCTCTTCATACGAAAGATTTCCTTAACTACTAAATTTTCCAAAGGCACAATGGACGTCGGATCTCCAACATAAATTTTCAACAAGGAGACATAGAATACTAAATATAGTGATGCTAAATCCTTAGATAACTCCAATTCATAAGCAACCTTGCCCATACGCCTCAAAATCTGATATGGGCCCACATACCGGGGACTAAGCTTCCCTTTCTTTCCAAATCTCATCACACTCTTCATGGGTGAAATTTTCAAGTAAACCCAATCTTCAACATCAAATTCAAGTTCTCTTCTTCTGACATCGGCAGAAAACTTTAGTCAACTTTGAGCCATTATCAACCTCTCTCGAATATGTCGACCATTTTCCAGATCCTTATGCACCAACTCAGGCCCTATCAAAGTGACCTCACCAACTTCAAACCAACCAATAGGAGACCTACACCTCCTACTATAGAGTGCCTCAAATGGAGCTATCCCAATGCTAGAATGATAGTTATTATTATAAGAAAACTCGATCAAAGCTAAATGATCATCCCAATTACCCTTGAAATCAATCACGCAAGCTCTCAACATATCTTCCAACGTCTGAATAGTACACTCATCTTATCAACCACTTTCAAGATTAAAAGTCGTACTAAGCTTCACTTGGGTACCAAAACCTTTCTGAAATGACCTCCAAAACTGAGATGTTAATTGAGTACCACAGTTCGAGATAATGGACAAGGGAACTTCAAGCAACCTCACCATTTCTTGAATACAAAGCTTGATGTATTCTTCCGCAGAAAATGAAGTCTTTATGGGAAGAAAGTGAGTCGATTTCGTTCTACAATAACCTGAATCGAATCAAATTGACAATGAGTACGAGCTTAACCCATAATGAAGTCCTTATTCAGATCTTTCCACTTCCAAGTAGGAATACAAATGTCTTGAGCCAAAGCACCGGATTTTTGTTGCTCAACTTTCACTTGTTGATAATTCGGGCATTTAGCCACGATTCTGTAATATCTTTCTTCATCCAATTCCACCAATAGATCTTTTGCAAATCACGACACATCTTGGTGGCTCCCAGGTGAATAAAATACCGAGAACTATGAGCTTCTGTCAAAATCTGCTTTCTCAACTCATCAACATTCAGAATGCATAACCGACCTTGATTTTAAGGACACCATCTCCCCCTTGGGAGAAAGCCTCAATGTCTTTTTCAGAAACCAACTTCTTTAAATAAACTAATATCGGATCAAGTTCTTGTCACGCCCAAAAACTAGGGGAAAGCGCAATTGTCCTTGATATAGACTTAATCGAGAAGTCGACTATATAACACCTAAAACTATACTACTTAGGCCAACCAGGCCACCTGTCATATCTATCTAGACAGACAAGGTCATAAGTAAATTAAATTTTAACAACATACGGTCAACCAGGCCCCAATACAACTGAACTTAGGAACGAAAAGCTTACAAGGCCATAAAACCAAACTGAACTAAACTGTACATACTTGTCCACAAAAGCCTCTAAAGAGTAACAAACTTAATGCACGGATAAGGGCCCCGGCCTACCCATACCCAATGGAAAAACACAATACTGCCAAACTAGAACATGGCTCCTGAATGAAAGGAGAATTCCAACTCTCAGCTGAAGTCGAACTTCTATAACAACTGCCAATCAAAGCCTCTACCTGCACCTGCAACACGAATGTAGCATCCCCAAGCAGAGGGACGTCAGTACGAATAACACATACTGGTATGTAAGGCTGGAAACTATAAACATAAGTATATAAAAAATAGTGAAATATAGTTAGAGAAAGAAACAACCTAAGACTCCGGGAGCTGAGATCCGATAATGACATAATGTTTATCCATGAATGCAACCAAGTAATCACATATACAAATCATACTGCTTTAATTGTGAACTATATGATAATCTTGTCATAGAAGTGACCCTGCCCAAATGAGTTGGTCATCTCGGTGGTGTAATTATTGAGTACGAATCTGCCTACCAGACATGCATGCTGTGGTGGTGTAATCATTGGGTTATCTGTTCACCCGACATGCCTGCCATGGTGGTGTGGTGAACTATAGTTGTAGCTATTACTATATCTGCCTACCGATATTACCCCATCGGTAGTGTAACATAAAGTCATAACCACTATCATCTACTGCACCGGCCGAGCTCATATCAAGAAACTCAAATAAATATAGCAATACGCAAGTTGTCTCTAAGACTTTGAACTTAATAGGCCCCTTCAAGACATGAAAATTGCAACTATGTACATGTAAAATACAAATCTTTCAAATAGCACATAGGTACGCCTACTCAATAAATAAACAACCATTAGAAGATTTAGATATCATGACGAATCTAGTAGGCTTATGAATGAGGTACCTAAAGATATTCCGTCATCTTAGCATATAGCTTGAAAAAACAACATGTATATTTTTATCTCTATAAACCCACTAACCTTTAGGGTCTGCCAACCCATATATATTTCTTTCCCATAATGTGCATCCTCTACCCATACCGATGATTATACAATCGGACTTCCGTTATTAACTTATCATGTCGACAAGCATAAATAGTTCTAAATTATTGGCCTTAATCATGTGGGGATATGTAACTCATATACACAACTACTTCTTGATGAAAACGCATACAAGACCAGCTCATAGTGCCCACATTAATGGATCTCCAAACTAAATTTACAACTATGACAACAATTATATATATTGCCATACGCGTCCAATACATTTATCTTAAACATTTACACAACTATAGATTTCATCTTGCCTTTACAATCTTCTAATAGAACCATACCATACCTCAATATTGTATTAAAACATAGGAGTACTCGTTCCATCAACGAGGTTGATTCATGCTTTTAAAATGGAGGAAAGGGGCGCCCTTACATTCCTTGATTTGAGTCATTTAGCATACTACAGATGCTATAGCTAATGAAAATTCAACCTTAGGAAGTTACACAACACATCCAAGTTGGGTCGTTAATTCAACAAACATATGGTGGGCGTAAACTCAAGAGAAATTCAAATCAATCGGTGTTCATAGTATTAAACTCCTCATATTAGTAACAGCAACACACAACATTTAAATGTCTCCAACACATTAACCAAAAGCTACCAGACCACTCCAAAGACTCCCTTATCACAAAAAAATCAATTAACATAGGAAAAACATGGACTCATGGCTTCCTATCGCCGTCTCGTGAGTTTTACCCGTAGAATATAGCTAGAATCTGAAGTACATCACATGTATGAGAGAAGGGAACATGGTCATACCTCAAATGAAGAAACTACAGTCCCTTAAGCTCACATTAAGCAAGGATAAAAGCTGTCCTTCAATCCCAAGAGAGACTTGTATTGAACTCTAGGCTTGGTTGAAGCACCAAACTTGATCCTTGGTTGATTTCTCAGTTTTGTCTTTAGGAGAGTGGAGGGCTTGAAGAAACAGCAAAGAGGAGTTCCAAAAATAACTTAGGATCTTTTTATAATGAAATACACTCGAATATATCAGTTTAAAACGTATAGACCGACTTAACATGTGTTGGTCACGTGTCCAGCGCGGCTAATTTAGGCTTCTGCACAGTCCATAGTAAAACATGCATATCTTTTTACTCCGAAGCGGTAATGCTAAGAGGTTTTGTTCATTGGAAACAAGACTCAAAAATGTTTAATATGGTATATTATAGGACCTCTAACTCAATATATACTGAGAGATATTCTTGTACCAAATCAGTCGATATACAAGATTACGAGAAATAATCTATCTCAAAGAGACCTTCAACTTGTACTGTTGTTCCCAGGCTTCCTTTGGCCTCCATACATGGTATAACACTTATATTTATGCACTATAAGTAACAATCAGTATGCTCATCCATTTAAAACCTTATTCCACCACAAATACTCAAGAAACAATGTAAGGCGAAAAATAAATTTTTGACGCGTACGTCTTAGCTTAGTGAGTTAATTGCCTTAAAATATATGGGGTGTTACATCCTCTCCTCCTTAAAGCATTCATCCTCGAATAACGGTTAACTTTACTCTAACAAATCTCTGAATCATAAACTTATTTTTTTATAATGATTAATTAATCACATAACTCGATATCATGCTGGTGATGGGAACAGGTTAGGATAATTCAGCTTCATTTCTTCTTCTGATTCCCTATGTCACCTCTTCAATATTATTACTTCTCCGTAACACTTTAACTGAGAAAAATTCTCTTTTCCTAAGCTTTCTGACCTGGTGATCAAGAATAGCAATCGTAACCATTGTATAGGTCATTTCCTGATAAATTTGGATCTCACCATGCGGCATAATACGTGTCGGATCTCCTATGCACTTACGTAACATTGAGACATGAAACACAGGATGAACTGCTTATAATTTTGCCGGTAACTCTAACTCATAGGCCACCTTACCTATCCTACGAATAACTCTGTAGGGTCCAACATATCTAGGGCTTAACTTGCCCTTCCTGCAAAAATGTATGATGCCCTTCATAGGCGATACCTTCAGAAAGACCTAATCATCAACCATACACTCTAGGCTCATCCGCATAAGACTTTTGTGGGATCTGTGTTGTTTCAAGCCTTTCTCTAATAAGCTTTACTTTACTAGTAGCTTGCTGCACTAAATCTGGCCCCACTAACTTTCCCTCGCTGAGTTCAAACCAACCTATTGGCGATCTACACTTGCAGCCATATAAAGCTTCATAAGGTGCCATTTGAATACTTGAATGATAGTTGTTATTATAATCAAACTCAATCAAGGGTATATGATCATCCCAGCTTCCTTTGAAGTCTAATAAACAAGCACGCAACATATCTTTGAGTGTCTGAATAGTGTGTTCAGCCTGTCCATCAGTCTAAGGATGAAAGGCGGTATTTAGGCTCACTTGGGCATCTAGACCTCTTTGGAAAGATTTCCAAAAGTTCGCTGCGAACTGTGCCACTCTATCTGAAATAATGGACAAGGGAATTCCATGCAGGCAAACTATCTCAAGTATATAAGGTTACGCATAATCTTCTACAATGTAAGTAGTCCTAACCGGCAATAAGTGAGCTGATTTTGTCAACCTGTCTACTATCACCCAGATGGAATCATACTTCCTTCTTGATCGAGGTAAACCTGTAATGAAATCCATGTTGAGTACATCCCATTTCCATACTGGAATTTCTATATTTTGAGTTAGGCCTCTAAGACTTTGGTGCTCAACCTTCACCTGCTGATAATTAGGGCATTGAGCTACAAACAATACAATATCTCTCTTCATGCCGCAGGTCCTGATACATCTTTAGGGCACCTGGATGTACTGAATATCGGAAGTAATGAGCTTCCCTCATAATTTGATCTCGTAAATTTCCCACATTAGGCACACATAGACGACTCTAGTATCTGAGAACTCTATCTAGTCCACATCAAATAGGCTCTACTTTTTTTGTAATATGTTGTCTCTAAGAAATACCAACTCTGCATCATCATATTGTCGCTGCTTCACTTCTTCTATGAAGGAAGATTCTGCTGTGTTCTGAACACAAATGCCTCCATCTTCAGTATCCAACAACTGAATATGTAAATTAGTAAATTGCTGCAAAGCTTTTACTATTTAAATTTTGTCAGCCTCTACATAACTCAAACTGCCCATAGACTTGTGGCTTAAAGCATATGCCACAACATTTGCTTTACCTGAATTGCATAGAATGCTCACATCATAATCTTTTAGCAATTCAAACCACCTTCCTTGCCTTAAATTCAACTCTTTCTTTAGAATAAGTACTTTAGATTCTTTTGATCCACGAAGATATCAACATGTACTACATACAAGTAGTGACATCATATCTTTAATGCAAACACCACAACTGCCAATTCTAGATCATGGATAGGGTAATTTTGCTCATGCTTCCTTAGTTATCTAGATGCATAGTCAATAACCTTGTCGTCTCGCGTCATAACACAACCCAACCCAACTCTAGAAGCATCACAATAAACAACATAACCCTTTGCACACTCAGGAAGGGTCAAGATAGGTATTAAAGTTAACTTATCCTGTAACTTCAAGAAAATTTTCTCGTGTGTGTTTGACAACTAAAATATAATTGATTTATGAGTCAACCTCGTTTGCAGCGTGAAGATGATAGAGAAACCTTCCACAACTCTGTGATAACACCTACTAAAACCAAAAAACTACGAACCTCTATAGGATTCAGAGGTCTAAGCAACCTCTTTATAGCACATTTAAAAAACTTAGCATCCACCTTGTGCTCTTGGAGAGTTTGTAGCACAACCTTTAGGTGATCTGCATGCTCGGCCTCTAATCCCGAATAAATCAAGATGTAGTCAATGAAGACGACCACAAATGCATTAAGAAATGGCTGAAGTACCCTGTTCATCATATCCATAAAGGTTGTTGGTGCATTATTAAGTCCAATGACATCACCAGAAACTCATAATGACCATATCGGGTCCTTAAATTAGTCTTAGGGACATCTACTTCCCTAACTCATAACAGGTGGTACCCTGCCCTAAAATTGATTTTGGAAAAGCACCGAGCTCCCTACAACTGATCAAACAAAGCATCAATCCTGGAGAGCTGATACTTATTCTTGATTGTCACTTTATTCAGCTATCTATAGTCGATACACATTAGCAAGGAGCTATCTTTCTTCTGCACAAACAATTCTAGTGCACCCCATGACGATATTCCAGGCTGCATGAAAACTTTCTTAAGCAAATATTTCTATTGCTCCTTCAAATCTCTTAGCTTTGCTGGAGACATTCTATAAAGAGGTATCGATATAGGTTGAGTACTTGGAAGTAGGTCAATGGAAAAGTCTATTTCCCTTTAAGGAGGGACTCCAGGTAGATCTTCTGGGAAAACTCTTGTAAACTCACTTACCATCAAAATTGATTAAAGAGTCCCAGGTTTACTTTCCAAGTCTCTAACCCGAACCAAATGAGTAATATAACCTTTGGATATCATCTTAGGAGCCTTAAGGTATAAAATATACTTACCTTCAGGCATAGTAGCATTACCCATCCATTCTAGGGCTAGCTCATCTGGAAATTGAAATCTAACCATTTTGGCTCGACAATCAACATTAGCATAACAAGATGCTAGCCAATCCATGCCCATAATAACATTAAAATCAACCATTTTATGCTCTATTAGATCAGCCACGGTCGATCTACAACAGGCCAATACTGCATATTTCTGGTAATCCCTTCTAGCTAATACAGACTCGCCAATCAAGTAGAAATGATAAATGATTTAAATAATAATTCAAGAACTATTTCAAACGGACTTGCAACCAATGGAGTAACATAAGAGAGGGTAGAACCAGGATCAAGCAAAGCATATACTGTATGAGAATGAATAATCATTGTACCTGTGACAACGTCAAGTGATGCCTTTTTGTCCGGATGACAACCCAATGCATAAAATAAATTTTGCACGTCCCCTAAAATGCATTTCTCCCTACCACGACATGAAGTGGATTGAGGACCGAGTCTTAGAGGGAGAACTAAAAGTGATAAAGCCTCTAATGATCCTCCTCACTGAATAATATGACCTCTCTCTTGCTCTCTACTCAGACAGTACCGCCTAAGATGCCATTGATGCCTACACTCATAACATACATTTTGCCCCTGATTACATTGTCCAAAATGTGCTCTTTTGTATTGAGCACAGTGTGGAAATTGTGATATTCTCTACTCTGAATGCACCTATCGAGGTGAAGGGACTGAACCCTGATCCCTCCTTTAACTCTATAACTGAGATGGAGCACTCTCTACAGGTCTAGCCAACTGCCTAGATGACTGAGCCTCGAGGTACTCTCAAAGTTCTCTATAGAAACCCATAGTCCTAGTGTCACGACCAAAGGTACCCCCTAGACGTGACATGGCGCACAACACCCTGAAAGGCCTTATACAAGCCACTTGTAATACCCCAAGCTTCCAAAGGATTTTAATTGCAGAACTCACCTGAAGACAGTGACCTACGGAGGCCACCTACAGGCCGTAGATGGATTGACGAGTTGTAGGTGTGGACTGTCAATGGCACTGTGAACTTTTAGGATTTTTAAGTTTCTGAACTTTGACCTACGGAATAGCAGGATGGTTTGTAGTTCAGTTGACAGGCCGTAGATGGGTTCCGTAGATGCCTTCCAGACTTAGCAATTTTTTTAGCCCAAAATGAACTTTCTGAATCAATTGACGGAAGAGCAGGATGGTCCGTCAATTGATGTACGGACCGTAGATCCTGTCCTTCGATTGGCCCCGACAATTTTTAATTAAGGGCTTTTTGGTCTTTTCCCTAATAGATCTCCTATTAATCTAAGTCGGTTATACCCTTAATCTAAGCCATATAAATACTTTCTAAGCCTAATTCCTTTCATTCTAATTCATTCCCAGTTATCTCCTCTCAAATATTTCTCTCTAAAAGAAACTTTCTAAACTCTCAAGGAAGAAGAAGAAAGCTTGAATCCTCCATTGAAGACCTTCAATCTTCTCCAATTTCTTGTGGATTGCTTTGAGGTATGATAGTGTTCACCATTAGGAGTCCTTTCCTCCAATGGGCCCTTCCTTTTCTCCATGAATTTCAAGGTTTACTCTAACCCAATTGAATTAGGGTTTGTGATCAATTATTACGGGTTCTTCAATTATGATTTCAATTGTTGATTTTATGATTTGTAGTGCACGATCTAGCATGATAAAGTAACTTAGTGCATGAATTAGCGTGAATTACATGATTTGATGTAAAGATTAAATGAACCCCCATGACCTCAAGTTAATTCTCCCCAATTTGATAATCTATGCCTTGATTGTTGGGTTGAGCTATGACTTGATGAAGTTTATGAATTCTCTATGAAATCAAACATGAATTATGAATGAATTGAGGATAATCTTATGAATTTAGTATGATCAAGTCAAAAGCATGATTTTTCCTCTATTTTCTGAGTTCCTTCAAGTATGGGTAAATTGTCTTAATTATGGCTTTGTAAGCATGAGCTTGCATTAATATGCATGATATGAGTTGAACTTGCATGAACCCATATGAACTCTATGATCTATGAACTATGAGCATGATGACCTAAGCAAAGATAAGGCTAATGAACTTGTGCATGTCTCATATAAAGTAAATGATGAATTAAGGGTACTTTGAGAGTAAAGTACCAAAGTTATGATATGATGATGCTATGGTTGAGTAGTGAAAGGTTTTCTCACGTAGTTCTCCCATTATGATAAAAGAAGAACAAAGAGGAGATTACCCATGTTCTTAAGGAGCTATTTTAATGATGTAAGCTTGGACAAGGTCCATGAAGGATGAGCATCTACAAGCATGATTTTAGCTTGGATTTGTAACCCTAGTTGTACCTCTCCATGTATAATGATATGAATATGTTAATGACTAATCCGTAGGAATTATGCTTAGCACCGAGTGGATATGGAGATGGAAACCCTCCCGTTAGTAGAGGCTGGGTCTTCTAGTGAAAGCTCTCCCGTTAGTAGAGGCCGGGTTTTCTAGATGGAGCTCTCCCGTTAGTTGAGGCCGAGTCTCCTAAAGCAATCTCTATCCCATAAACTATGTTGCCACCATAGGATGTTGTCTTTATGTAGACATTAGCTAGTGGATCCACATAAGATAAGAAGTTCATGGTCTTACCTTGGCAAGTAGGACACCTCTTTTCGGTGTGGGGTAGACACCGGATTCCATGTTGATAGCTCACATGGTCTTACATGTCGGTTAAGGCTATTCCCCACAAGTTAATGAACAAGTGTTCTCATGATAAATAAAAGAGAGATGATTTAGCTTGATTTGGCCTTAATATATGCTTTATGTTTCATGTCTCTCATGTTTATCACATTTTAAGTTTGGCCATTGCATGTCATGATTATATGTCTCTCTAGCATGATCTATGTGTTTATGTGCACTTGCTATCATAGTTAGTACTTAATTGTGCTAACGCATACTTTTTCCTACATTAACTTCTTTGGTGTAGGACGTGGTGATTCACCTTCCACTCGTGGCTAGAGCTTGATTAGAGGGTTAATAGATGACTTGGTGAGTCCTCATCCATCCGAGGACACAGCCTAGCTCTTATTTCTTTTCCTTGTATTTTCATTACAGTTTCAGATTTGTATTGGGTTACGTCCCAGACCTTGTTCTTTATCTTAGATTGGCTTTGAGACATGAGATGTAGATTTCCGCTATTTCATTTAAAAGCTTTGATATGTAAATCTATTTGAACTCTATCTCTTTATGATCTTGTATGTATGTATGCTAAGTGGCTTGTATGAGGTCTCTCGGGGACTTGTACGCCATGTCACATCTACGGGGTACTTGGGTCGTGACACCACTTAGCATACATACAAACAAGATCATACAGATTTAAGAGTTCAAAAGACAATTTCATATCAATGCTTTTAGGAAAATAGCGGAAGTCCACATAAAATGTCTCGAAGCCAATCTAACATAAGAATGAGAAATAACATTTGGGACGTAACCCAATACAATGATAAAATGAAGAACATGAAACTAAGATCAACAAGGTTATGTCCTCGAGTGGATAAGGACTCACCAAGTCTTTAATAATCCTTCTACTAAGTTCTAGCCACGAATAGATGGAGAATCGCCAAGCCCTACATTAACAAGTCAATGTAGGCAAGAGTATGCAGTAGTACAATCAAGTACCAAGTATGATGACAATGCACAAAATCACTTAAAACATGCTAAAACGGGACATTTTTATGACCTGCAATGACTAAGCTAAAACATGAAAGAGGTTAGAAACATAAGTCATAAACCATGGTCAAAGCAAGCTACACATCTTTAAATATCTTAAAAGCACTTTAAATCTTTGTTTGTGGGAAGTAGCCTTAACCGACATGTAAGACCATGTGAGCTATCAACATGGAATCTGGTGTCTAACCCCACACAGATAGGGCCTTCCTAATTGCCAAGGTAGGAGCCTTTACTTAACATATAGCTTACGTGGATCCACTAGCTAAAGTCTATCATAGACCATCATCCTATGGTGGCACATAGTTATGGGACATGGGTAATCGCCACTTGTCCACTCTGTGCTAAGCATAATTCCCACGGATTAAACATAGTTCGATTATCGTAAGTAGACATGGGTAGTCGCATCTTGTCTATCATTAGTCATAAGTTCATTATTAGTAGACATGGGTGATCGCCTCTTGTCTACATTAGGGATCATGGGTGATCACCTCTTGTCCCTTCATAAGAATAGATCCTTAATCATCGATTCAAATTTAGTTGAGCAAGCCTTTCAACAAGTTATGAATCATTACATGTGAGAAAACCTTTCACATTCATGGGTTGAGTAATATATGAGAATTCCTTTCACAACTCAACAACAACATCAACATATCATAAACTTTGATGCTTCAATCTCAAAGCACCCTTACTTCATCATTAGCTTCATAAGAGACACGCATGATTTCATAAACTTCATCTTTACATAGTTCATCATGCTCATAACTTACAAATCATAGAGTTCACATGGTTTCATGAGAATTCCCTTTATATCATGCAATTCAAAGCAAACTTATGCTGAGATAACCATAAACAAGGCAATTTGACCATAATTGAAGGAACCCACATAATAGAGGAAAATCGCCATTTTTGATTGAACATGCTTACTTTCATTAAAAAAATCATCCTTAAGTCATTCATAATCTCATCATGAAAAGTCTTAGCTTAGAAATCATAATTCATATATAGGTTCATATAGACATCATGAAATTCATGTGTTCACAATTCAACCCATCAATACATTCACAAATTTCAAAATTTAGGGAAGAAGTCATGGGTTCATGGGGATCCATCAAAGTTGATGAAATTCAACTTAATTCATATCTCAAAGTTCATAAAACAATCAATTGAAATAACATTGCAAAGAACCCATAACATGGAAAAAAAATGCATAATTCAATTGGAAATTTCTAACTTGAAAATTGGATATTTTAGGGATTCCATGGATGAAGACTATCATACCTTAGTGCTCAATTTCCTGAAGCAATTGATGAAGAAAACTTGATTTTTTTAACCCTATCTTGCCCTCTTCTTCTTCTTCTAACTTCTAGAGAGAGAAATATTTGACGGAGAAGAGTTTGGGAAATTTGAAATGTGATTGGAAGGGTAGATTTTAGGATTAAAAAGGCTTATATAATGTTAGGAATAGTTAGTAACCGACATTTGTTGATAAATAAGTCATTAGGTGAAAAGACCAAAAGACCCCCTTTAAAATTTATCTGTCATACCCCATTGACGGGCTGACCTATGGTCCATAGGTCCAACGATGCACTGTCTTGGTCAACCGTCTTTGAGTTCAGAGACAATCACTTTGGACCCTGTAACGACGGGACCCATCTATGGCTCGTACATTGGATGACGGGCCATCCTGGGAAGCTGTCGTTGTGGTTCTGAAACTTGACACTTTTGAAACATTATCCTTCCACCCACGGTTCCCACCTACGGGCCGTAAGTCAACCTACGAACCTTAGGTGGCCTCCGTCGTTACTGGCACTATCCTAGAAATCAGGAATTTTCCACCCTTTTGAATCCGGGGGTATTACATTATCTCCCCCTTGGGAACATTTTTCCTCGAATGAGAATCAAGAAATCATAAGGAGGGTAAGAAACAAGAGCCAACAACCCAACCTTGAATGCAATCACATAAATGCACATATCCGAGGAGGAAAACATCAACTCCAAGCTAAAGCATGTTCAACACTTCATTTCATGAAGACTTTATTTTATGCAACTCATACTCAGTGCACATAATCATAGATAAATCAATCAAGCTAGCTCATTTTCTCAAAATTAGATTCTTCATGAACATGCATAATCAAGGAATGATGGAAATAACTAAGACACATGAAACCAAAAGAATGAACCATGAGGAACTAGATACCTCAAACTAGAGTAGGATCGAAGGGAAAGAGATGAGGTTATCGGGACATCATATCGACCTCGGCCTCCTAGGTAGCACCCTCAACTAATTGATTCCTCCAAAGAAACTTCACGGAAGAAACTTCTTTATTTCTTAACTTTCAAACTTGCCGATCTAAAATCTCAACCGGAACTTCTTCATAGGAAAGACTATCCTTTATGCCAAGATTCTCCAATGGCACTGTAGAGGTCGGATCACTAACAAATTTCTTCAATAATGAGACATGAAAAACCAGATGCACCGATGCCAAATCATTAGGCAAGCCAAGTTCATAAGCAACCTTACCAACACGTCTCAAAATTTGATATGGACCTACATAACAGGGACTAAGCTTCCCTTTCTTTCCAAATCTCATTACACCCTTCATGGGTGAAATTTTCAAGTAAACCCAATCGTCAACATCAAATTCCAAACCTCTCCTTCTAATATCGGCTTAGGACTTTTGTCGACTTTGATCCATTTTCAACCTTTCCTTAATAAGTCGAACTTTCTCCATAGCCTAATGTACCAACTTGGGACGTATCAAAGCAACTTTACCAACTTCAAACAAACCTATAGGAGATCTACACCTCCTACCATAGAGAGCTTCAAATGGAGCCATACCAATACTAGAATGGTAGCTATTATTATAAGCAAACTCAATCAAAGGCAAATGATCATCCCAATTACCCTTGAAATCAATCACACAAGCTCTCAACATATCTTCTAAAGTTTGGATAGTACGTTCCTCTTGCCCATCGGTTTGAGGATGAAAAGTCCTGCTAAGCTTAACACGAGTACCATGACCTTTTTGGAAAGACTTCCAAAATTGAGAGGTAAATTGCGCACCAATGGATAAAGGCACTCCATGCAACCTAACCATTTCCCTCAAGTACAACTTAGCATAATCCTCCACCGAATAAGAAACCTTGACGGGAATGAAATGGGGTGATTTCGTCATTCAATCTACAATAACCCAAATCAAATCATAATATCACCGGGTGAGTGGTGAACAAACAATAAAGTCCATGTTCACATCTTCCCACTTCCAAGTAGGAATACTAATATCTTGGGACAAACCTCCCGACTTTTGGTGCTCAACTTTCACTTGTTGACAATTAGGACATTTAGCCACAAACTCCACAATATTCTTCTTCATCCCATTCCACCAATAGATCTCCTGCAAATCACGGTACCTCTTGGTAGCTTCCGGGTGAATGGAATATCAAGAACCATGGGCTTCCAACAAAATTGTTCCTCTTAGGTCATCTGCATCAGGAAAACACAAACGACCTTGATATCGAAGCACACCATCTCCCCCCGGAAGAAAGCCTCAATGGACCTGTTGAGCACTGCTTCCTTCAACTCAACCAAATTAGGATCAAGATCTTGTTTATCCTTCACATCAAGCACAAAAGACGAGTCGGAACCATTGTGAACCATAACACCACTTTTAGTGGAATCGATCAACCGAACACCCAATCGGGCCAAACTATGAACATCACAAACCAACTCTTTCTTACCTTCCTCAACATGAGCAACACTACCCATAGACAACCGATTAAGAGCATCCGCCACCACATTAGCCTTATCGGGGTGATAGAGGACACTCATGTCATAGTCCTTTAACAACTCAAGCCACCTTCTTTGGTGAAGATTTAGATCTTTTTTTTAAATACATATTTCAAACTCTTGTGGTCAGTAAAAATATCAACATGCACACCATACAAATAATGCCTCCAAATCTTTATAGCAAACACAACCGCCGCTAATTCTAAATCATGGGTAGGATAGTTCTTTTTATGAACCTTGAGTTGCCTTGAAGCAAAAGCAATGACTTTCCCATTTTGCTTAAGAACACATCCTAGCCCAATTCTCGAGGCATCACAATAAACCTCAAACCCATCGGACCCTTCTGGTAAGGTCAACACCGGAGCCGAAGTAAGTCTTTGTTTCAACTCTTGAAAACTCTTCTCACACGCTTCGGACCAAGTGAACCTTCTTTTAAGTCAAAGCCGTCAATGGGGAAGCACTTGAAGAAAACTCTTCAACAAGTCTCCTATAATAGTCGGCTAAACCCAAGAAACTATGAATATCCAAAGGTGATAGAGGTCTAGGCCAATTCTTAACCGCATCCGTCTTCCTAGGATCTACCTCAATACCCCTACCGAAAATAATGTGACCAATAAAAGCCACAGACCTTAGCCAAAACTCACATTTACTAAACTTCACAAAAAGTTGTTGGTCCTTGAGGACTTGCAATACAATCCTCAAATGATAGGCATGCTCACCCTCACTCCTTGAGTAAATCAAAATATTGCCTATGAACACAATCACAAACATATTAAGATATTTTCTAAACACCCTATTCATCAAATTCATAAACGCGGCCGGAACATTCTTCAACCCAACGACATCACTAGGAATTCATAATGGCCATATCTAGTCCGAAAAGCCATTTTCAGAATATCATCTTCTTTCACCCTCAATTGGTGATAACCCGAATGAAGGTCGATATTAGAGAAGTAACTAGCCCCTCGAAGTTGATCAAACAAGTCATCTATTATTGGAAGAGGATACTTATTCTTAACGGTAACCTTGTTCAATTGGCGGTAGTCAATGTACATACGAAGTGAACCATCCTTCTTCCTTACAAACAAGAGCGGAGCACCCCATGGAGAAATACATGGTCGGATGAAACCCTTATCCAACAAATCCTTCAGTTGCTCCTTTAACTCCTTAAGTTCTGCAGGAGCCATTTGGTAAGAAGGAATAGAGATAGGATGCATATCGGGGAGAAGATCAATACCAAAGTCAATTTCCCTTTCGAGAGGAACACCGGGTAGATCATTGTGAAACACTTTTGGAAACCCGTTTACAACTGGAACCAACTCAAGAGTAGGGGTTTTGGAATCCACATCCCTCACGCTAACAAGATGGTATAAGCCCCTTAGAAATCATCTTTCTAGCTATACGACATGACACAAATTGACCTTTAGGCATAGAATTTTCCCCATTCCACTCTAGGATAGGCTCATTCGGGAATTGAAACTTGACCACTCGGGTCCTACAATCAATAGAAGCGTAACAAGAATGCAACCAATCCATCCCAAGAATAACATCAAAATCTAACATATCGAGCTCTACCAGATCAACATGAGTGACTCTATGGGATAATGAGATGGGACAATTTCTATACTCTCTTAGCCACAATAGATTCACCAATAGGAGTAGAGACACTAAAGGGATCTAACAACACACCCGGAAGAATATCAAGCCTCATAGCAATATATGGCGTCACAAAAACAAAGTAGCACTGGATCAAGCAAGGCATAAACATCAAAATGAAAGACTTTCAACATACCGGTAACCACATCGGGAGAATCCTCTTGCTCATGGCGAGCTTGAAGTGCATAGAGTCAGTTTTTCTTTTGATTTCCATTAGAACCCGATGGATTTTGGGGTTGCCTTCGTCGACAGTTATCCCCTTCATTTTTAGCCACTAAGGGACAATCCCATATCTTGTGATCCATCTTACCACAACCAAAGCATGCATTAGAACTGGCTAGACATTTACCCTCATGCTTTTTCCCACACTTAACACAAGTAGTCGATGAAAAACCACCAACATTCCCTCATTGAGGCTCAGGATTTGACACCCTATCCTTGTTGGACTTAGGAGGGGCATTGGAGGAACCTTGATCGCAAAAACCTTTGTCGGACGACCATGTCCATCGGACCTTGAATGTGCGAAATTAATGTCACCGGTCTTAGCCCTCTTTGCCTCTCTAGACTTTCCTTAAGTTTCTCGTGTTCTATTTGTTGAGCATGAACCATGAGACAAGAAATATCCATGTGATTGACAAGCATAGCGGTACGACACTCTTTGACCACCATTTCGAACACTCCCAAAATAAACTTACTCATTCTTGCCCTAGGATCAGCGACCATAGTAGGAGCATATCGAGACAATTTGGTGAACTTCAACGCATACTCCTTCACCCTCATGCTTCCTTTATGAAGGTTGTTGAACTCAAGCACCCTTGCCTCTCTCATCTCAAGGGGAAAGAACCTATCAAGAAAAGTAACCTGGAACTTCTCCCAATCAAGAGGACCCGCATCTTCCGCCCTCTCACTCTTCCATTGCTCAAACCATACTTGAGCCACACCCTTAAGTTGATAAGTGGCCAACTCAACCTTTTCCTCCGACGTCACACCCATGATCATTAGCACCTTGTGCACCTCATCAATGAACTCTTGAGGATCTTCCTCAACCTTAGAACCATGAAATTCTGGAGGGTTAATTCTAGTGAAGTCCCTCACCCTTGATACCGTCGTGCCCACATTTGGGTTCACGGGAGCCACAACCTCTCTATTTGCTTGAACTCCGCATTAGTCACTTGTTCGGCCAAAGGGTCGGCCAGAACTTGAGGAGCTTGAGGAGGAGCTTGTTGTTCCATAGTCTCTCCCGCATTCCTTCTAGGATAAGCTCTTCGGATAGCCATATCCTAAAATGCATAGGATAGGGATTAGGAGAGAGAGACATATAGAGTTACACTATATCGTACGACTTAGGAGTAATGAAAGAAGTGGAGTTTCCTAATCATCTTATAGCCTCTCATTCATAAATGTGGCGCGCTTCACACTCATGAACAAGGCTCTACTCGATGTGGCTTATGAGACATCCTAGGATCTTTCTAAAACCTTATGCTCTGAATACCAAGTTTGTCATGACCCAAGGTACCCCCTAGACCTGACATGGTGTACAAGACCCCGAAAGGCCTCATACAAGCCACTTAGCATACATACATATAAGATCATAGAGATTTAAGAGTTCAAAAGACAATTTCATATCAAAGCTTTTAGGAAAAATAGCAGAAGTCTACATCAAATGTCTCAAAGCCAATCTAACATAGGAATCACTACTAGAAATTCGGGTTTTAGCAACGGTTTAGTATGCGTTGCAATAGGCCATAAAACTGTGGCCATAGAGCTATGGCAACGGGTTGGCAACCGTTGATTCCGCTCCCGTTGCTGTAGCTCTATTGTAACAGGTAATGTAATGATCCGTGGAAGTGTTGCCATAGGTACCTCTATTGCAACGGTTATCCTTGCATCTATCGGAAAAATTATACTACAGTAATGGTAACGATTAATAACCGTTGCAATAGAGGTTGTTGCAATGGTTGTTCTTTATATCTATCACAATGCTTTTTAAAATATTATGGCAATGGTCGTAATATGAATTTACAATTTTTCTCAACCTATTGCAGCAATTCTTAATTATAGGTTAATTCTTGAGCATTATATATATGTATATATATATATATAGTAAACAACAGTTTATAGCAAGGGCTGTAAATATTAATATTACTCATTATATAAACTACAATACACTAAAAATTCTATAAATTACGAAAGAAAAAAATTATAAGCCGAATCATATAATTCAAAATATTCTAGTCACAATATCCATAAAGGAAAAATATACCAAAACAATAAGTGTTCAACCGTTAGCACAAGTTTCATACCGATAGGAAAAAAAAGATTGTAGCTTAGCACAAGTGTCAAAATGTCAAGAAACAAAAGAGTTGAGCTAAAGCATTTGAAGTTTCTACAACTTTCAGTCAATTATATCAAGTAAGGTCTTCACTTCTTTCTTCATCCCCTTGAATATCTTCTTCACCTACAAAAGACCATAAATAAAAGTTAATTAAAAGTCAATCAAAAAGAAAAATAGTTCACATATAAAGTTGTGTTTTTTTCATCAAGTGGAATTTTGCATTATGGCCATTGATGAAAATGGATCAGACGTGAAAATATATGTTTCTGACCATCCTTCATTTGATATATTGCTGCAAATGAGGGATGGCAACCAAAATTTGATAAACAACTATTTCACAAGCTATCACTAAACACCTAAAAGAATCAACACACATAATGTACAAACAACATGCATCCCCTTCCATCAAATAAGACAGAAAACCTCAATGTTACATAAAATTTGCAAGACTGCATTTTCAGTTGGGTTAAAATACAAATACAAATCAGTGATTTTGAAGGAAATGCATACCACCTTAGAGATATCCTTCCTATGCCATCACTGGAGCATCTAAATTGGAGCAATTCCGAAACTTCAGCAAGTTAAAATTATAAAGAATTCTAATACAACTCAAGATGATGTTGATTCGTCTCGATATGACAGCCATGGATGCTTTAAATCCTCCAAGGCAGATGGACGCTTCTTTGGGTTTACATCAAGGAGATGAGCCATGAAGTCTATAAATCCTAGATCCTCTATTGATAGACTATGTCTCAAGGATGTCTTTTTGGGTATCAAGCATTCCAATCTATTTGCTTTCTGATTTCGATCATACAACATATATTTTTTGGTGAAATACTTATAAGTATCTCATCCTTTAACAAATAAATCTTGGTCAATGAAACCTATAATACCAATGACCCTAGTGAGTAATGTGGCAGGAGAGTCATTTTGAAAAAATACATTTCCCGCGCAAAGTTCCGCTAGATTGGACATAAGAACAAAGATGGTCGTTTTTGATATCTTTACTAAGTGCAGCAAATCTAAGATACTCAAAACTTAATATCTCCTAGCTAAAAATGAATCTAAAACGACATGGAAATTCTTGTCTTAGTCAAAATCAGTTATGTTTTTCTATGCACAAACTTTAGATCAAACGTTTCGAATTCCTCCTCCTGTGCCTTGACCTGCTGTACTACTGCTGCTTCCTCATGTAGTGACGCCCCTACATCTTCTTCCTTGTGTCTTCCCAAGATACAAAGCTCGTCCCAACTCATTCACTTGTTCTTTTATTGCTGCCCTAACATCCCTAACCTCTATTTTCGTTTTCCTTGTTTCCTGTCAGTACTATAAATGTCATGATCATAACTTGTCGAACATCTCCTTTGGAAAATGGGAAAACAGCTTCAACTGTGCAGTCTCTCATCCATTTAAATAACAGTGAACAAAGAAGTTTCAGAATCTTCTACTACTACAATGAACCATATAAATCAAAGGTGAATTATATGACCCAATTGAATTCATCGCCACAATCCACAGAAGGGTAAAAACACAACAAAATGCAAAATACTTCGTACACAAACACCACAATCAACTTCAAACCAAGTGAAATACAGATGCCATTTACAAAATTTCTTACACATACATGGTTTGGGCTAAAAATATTTTATTTGAATGAACCTAAAAGTTATGTATTAAATCCACATCTGCATCTAATTGTCAAACAACATCAAAGTGTCAAACACAAAGGCTTTCTCATTAATATCTACAACATAAGTTCTCTATTCAGATTTCAAGTCAACAAGACATTAACATGATGATACATAAAATCTACTCCAAAAAGTTTTTTGTCGACCATAGCTAAACAATTAAGGACCAGCTTACTAAGGGAATCATCTTCAATTATGTTTGTAATCTCCCTTTTACCAAAAACAATTTGGTAGCACTTCCCTAGCAATTGCAAGCCTTGAAAAAGAAGAATAGACACCATACCTTGATTGTTGTTGCTGGAAGATCGACGCTTGAAAGGATGAATAGCTTCTTGCGGTGACTGAGCACCTAATGCTGCCAAAATGCCAGCATTCAATTGAAGGCCAGGGTACATACGATTAAGTCGTCCAAGAATATTATCTGTAACTTCTCGGTGTATAGTTACTTTTTGTTGTTAATTTTTTTGCCATCTTTTATGCATCCTCTTTTCCGATTCCTCCATTTTTTTTTGCATCCTCTCATTGTTAGCACTTGAATATGGTTCAGAATGTGCTTTCCTTTTCAAAGTAGTTTTGGTAACTCCTCGTCCATACAATCTCAGGTGCCCTGGGTGTTCATGTCCCATGACTGCTGTAAATGCATCGAATGAGTGATTGTCATCTTCACTCTATTAACTTTGCATTTTCTACAGTTCAGCCTACAAATCAAATTTAAATAAATAAAATCAAGTATTTAAGAACAAATAAAGGATCTCAACAGCCTTATAATTAAATAAAAGTCATACAATTTTACTAATTGTATCTTCGTTGGAGTCGTTGTATACTCGACCAGGTTTTCTTGATCTTGTAGCCACAAAGAATTCTTTAGCTGACAGCTCATCGGGGCTTTCCTTCTCTTTTTCCTAATTACATAAAAGTTGGTATTAAAGATCTTTTTATGGCAACAAGTTTATATTTAATGACTAAGAGGAGAACATGCTAAATTATTGCGTATCACAGCAAATCTTGTTTTACCAGCAGTATGTGGATTCAGCCATTTTTTTTATTTTCGATATTTGTTTCGCTCATTTTCTACAAATAAACGAGTTAGTAAAATCTACATAAATTAAACAAGGAATCAAAAATAGAAAGATGAACCAATGAGAACATAAATGAACTTGAGTCACTTTAGTTTTCATTAAAAAAGTGATAAGGAATCTATTTAAAGTTATGGAAGGTGTGTAGTTTACATAGCTGTTAGTATTTCACCAAAGAATTAAAATCAAACCTTGAATTTTTCAGAGTTCCAATATTTGAGAAGATCCTTAAAATCAGATTTTGAAACATGTTTGGGCTTTTATGACATTCGAAGATCATCATTATCATATGGTTTATAGTGTTTCTGATACAAGTCATTCTTATACTTTCTCCGTGCAGTTTTAATTCCTTTCAAAGCCCATTCTTTCGCACTCTCAAGAATATCATATTTCTCCTACAATTTGTTCTTTATATTAGTAAAAAGTATGAAAAGCTTATAACTAAAATTAGAAAAGCTTATAACTAAAATTAGAAAAGCTTATAACTAAAATTAGAAAAGCTTATAACTAAAATTAGAAATGCAAGAACTAAAACCTTGGCATAATCCCACAAATCATGTTTTGTGTCCATGTTCTTCCAATTGTGAATATTAAGAGGACAAAGCATTGAATTCCTTGCCAATGTGCCAAGAAAACTGCCCAACTCTGTTACAACAGCATTAGTAGGACTAATGGGTTGATTGTACCGATTCAACACGACCAATTTACGCTCTTGTCGTCCATGTACACTTTGCATTATTGTACTGCCTCTTTTATTTTTTTGAGTCAAAGGGCCTACAATAATATGAAGCAAAGTTAAACAACATATTAACAATGTTATCTGATTTTACAATTCAAATGCATTTAACTTAGAAGTGAATTTATATGTTTTTGCCTTGTTCTCCTAATAGATCATTTTCTTCCAAATTCAATGTCTCTTGTTGCAGTTGTTCCTGTATATCGTGTGTCTCTATAGTAGGAGATTCTCTTGGAACATGTTGCAATCGTTTCTATGTAACTTGTGCTACTACAGTGGAAGAATTCATAGGTGCTTGTTACACTTGTTCTTGTACAACTTGTTCTTTTAGAGTAGAAAACGTTTGAGGCACTTGTTGCTCTGATTCCTGCATAGATTTTTCTTTTGGAGTGCAAGACCTCTGAGGCATTTGTTGCATTTGAACCTTTTTAGACTGTTCTTTCAAAGTAGAAGAATTCTGAGGCACTTGTCGCACTTCTTCTTGTAAAGTATGCGCTACAAGAGTATAGGAATTTTGATGCAGAATAGGTTGAACATTCTCCTTTGTTCTCAGTGAAGAAACCCTTTTTTATGCCATAGATGTAAGTGTTCCAGCTTGCACATATAGTTTTCCTTTTACTTTCTTGTTTTGTCTTGAATTCTCCTCCTGCCTCATGACTATCAAATCTGTCAAAACAATATATATGAATAAGCACCAGATCTTTTTAAGGACAGTAGCATCAGATTTCACACATTAACAACCAATTCAAACTGCTAAAGAAAACAAGCATTATATCATCACAACCTTAAAATCTCATTTTTGAACAGGTAACAAATAAAATCTCCTTATTTTTGCATTACGCTTTTCTTTTTTATTTATAACACAACCATCACCATCGAGAACAAAACAAAATGAAGAAGATGCAGCACCAAAAAACAAAATTTCAAAAAATGACATGGATTTTCAATTTCTACTAATATGAACTACTAATTCGAACTCTACTGATCAGGTGATACAAAGGCACAAGAAATTGCTAATGAATATGACTTATTTTCAAATTCTAAAAGTTAAAGGATGGAGATGGAACGGACTGTAGGAATCCTAAGAATTGTTGTACTCCTTTTATCCCTAAATGTTCCCATCCTTGAAAATCTTCTTATGTATGTAATTCTAAATGTGTATAAGTTAAGTTAGAGTACTCCCCATATTTTACAGAAAAATCCTTTGAAGTTGTTTTCTGGATATGACTAGTTCTCAAATTCCGGAAAGCTAAAGGATGCAGATGGAATGAGCTCTAGGAATTTATTACACTATTAACCCAAACTAGTCATGTCCTTTGTAAATCTTTGTCCTATTTACTGCAGAAATTCCCTGTTGTTTTCCTACTATCTATTCTAAATGATGCCCTAAATTATCTTTGACTGAATGGTTATTTGTTCAAGGAAATGGACCACAATTTTGGGACATCTGAAAAGAGAATAACTAAGATAAGTTTAAAGAAATTTAATTCTGAAGATAGTTCAAGCAACACAGACCTTCCAGTAGTCCTAGTCTGTCAGTAGTCTTATTGAGATTCCCTTTAATGATTCACTAACTAGCTCGTAAACAGATGGTGAATCTCCTGTAAAATTGAAACAATTCAGAGTATAATTCTAAGAAAAAATAATAAATTAAGTAAGCATTCCTAAGGAAAGGACATTTATCACTCACTTAAAACAAATTAAAAAAATGACAAATATATATTTACAAGACACTCAAAAGTTCTTTATTTAATCATCCGCATTCATCCAATCCCAATCAGTATCATCAAAGTCATCCTCCACTTCTGACATTCCCATAGTTGTATCCTTTGAAAATTTTGCATTAGATGGCATATCAACAACATCAACAGGAATATCTTCTCTTGACCATCTCATGTCAACATTGGATAATCTATCCGAGGGACCAATGTCTTCACTTGGCTCTCTCCAAAATGTATCTCCTATATTAGAACAATTTTCTTCCTCCAAGTCATACAAATCAACAGGCACTTTATTCCTTGCATAATAAACATCCTTCTCAATTGGATCCTCTACATAAAATACTTCATGCACAAAAGGGTCATCCGAACTTCGTGATTTATTGAAGTACACACGAGTTAACCCATATTCATCTATTTCATTATGAATCCAATCACATCTAAATAGTATAACACTAAAACAACTGTAATAATCAACCTCAATGATATCTTGAATAGCCCCATAATATATAACCTCTCCATCAATGGGATTTTGATCCCGAGCACTAGCAAAACTATCAGTTGTCGCAGATAAAGTCACTCCACTATTTTGAGACTTGCGTGAGTAATCACGTATTAATGTATGAAATCAATATCCATTAATGAAATATGCAAAATATCTTTTGGTTGCCACCCTATTAGGACCTTTAGCTAGCCATCTTAACTGATTAGGCACTTCAACATTTTTAACTTTCTCTTTGAACCAGTTGCCAAATTCTCGACTATGATTCCTTGCTCTTGTCCATGCATTTGATCTAATATTACTATCAATTAAAATCTTATGCTCCCTGCAAGTATGAATAATTCATATTTGATTATTAGGCATTCATAATTGAAGTTTAAAGTGCCTTGTAATAATTGAATAAATGAAGTTCAAAATATATGTAATTACTATATTTTTATCGTACTTTATAAAATCATCCACTTGTTCATCACCAGTATTGAACAGAACATATCGATGTACTTCTAAAGATAACTCTAGATACATGGTAAAATTCTTTCCTTTTTTCTTCTTCTCATTTCCAACAGGATGCCCAAGCATAGGAAACATATAGGACAAATCATCTCCCTCTTTTTCAAAATCCTCATCGTGCTCAGTTCAATACCTACTGAATCGTGTCTTCACTCCATGATGTAGGTATCTCGAACCAAAAATCAAGAACCCTTCAACATCAAACGCCTCGGCTATACAAGCTTCTGGATAACGTCGATTACGAACAAGGCCCTTGAACTTGCACATTTTTCTCTCAGTATAATACATCCAACGAAGATGAATTGGACCACCCAATCTAATTTCATCTACCAAATGGATAGGCAAATGTTCCATTATATCAAAAAAAGATGGAGGAAAAATCTTTTCAAACTCGCATTTAATTTCTTTGATTTCAGTCTGCATTGCCTCAAGATCTGCTCGCGTTATAACCTTACTGCATATGGCTTTAAAGAAGTTCCCCAACCTAATCAAAGCTAATGAAACATTCTTAGCTAATTCTTTTAGAACCGCAATCTGGTGCAAGTAATGCATTATAAAATGAGCATCATGGCTTTTGTACACTAATATTTTCATCTCTTCCACATCCACACGATCCCATATGTTTGAGGCAAACCCTTTTGTAATTTGGCACTTTTTAAGACAGTGCAAAATAACCTCTTTTCTTCTGGTTTCATGCTAAAACAAGATTTAGCTAAATGAGTTTTTCCATTTGTATTATCTTTCCTTGGATGAAGCTCCTTTCGTATTCCCATTTCTTGCAAGTCATAGCGAGAATTAATGTGATCCTTTGATTTTCCTGCTATATCTAATAAAGTCCCAAGCAAACTATCACATATATTTTTCTCAATATGCATCACATCAAGATTGTGCCTCAACTTATTATGTTTCCAATATGTTAATTCAAAAAAGATGGATCTTTTCTTCCATGGACCCTCATTATTTCAATGTCTTTTCTTTTGACCCTTCCCAAAAACATTATTGAAATCATGCAACTTTTCAAACACTTCCACGCCCGACAAAGATGTAGGTGCAGGTCTATGATCCTCCTCTCCATTAAAAGATTTTTTGTCTCTTCTAAATGGATGATCAGGAGGCAAAAATGCCAGATGACCTAAGTAACACATTTTACGACTATGTTTGAGATATTGAGAGCATGTGTTGTAGTTACATGTGGGGCATGCTAATTTTCCCTTAGTACTCCATCTAGAAAGCATTGATAGCGCTGGAAAATCACTAATTGTCCACATTAAAACTGCACGCATTTGAAATGTCTGATTTGTATGAGCATCATATGTTTCTATCCCAAATTCCCATAGTTCCTTCAATTCAGCAATTAATGGTTGTAGGTACACATCTATATCCTATCCAGGAGATGATGGACTTGGAATGATCATTGACAACATTAAGTACTCTGGCTTCATGCAAATCCATGGTGATAAATTATAATTCATCAACATAACAGGCCAGGTACTATGGGAAATGCTCATGGTTCGAAATGGATTAAAACCATCACTTGAAAGACCCAAACGAACATTACGAGGATCTTTTGAGAAGTTTGGATGCATAGAATCAAAATCCTTCCAAGCTTCTCCATCAGCAGGATGCCTTATATTTCCATCATTAGGTCGTTCAGAATCATGCCATCTCATTGCAATAGCTGTTTCAGGACACATAAATATTCTCTGTAGCCTAGGCTTTAAAGGAAAGTGCCTTAAAACCTTAAAGGTATTTTAGAGCTTGCATTAGTTGTGCCATCACCATCATTTAACCATATAGAAGACCCACACCAGAGCAATTATCTTTCTCCGCATTTTCATTCCAAAATAGCACGCAATTGTTAGTGCATGCATGTATTTAATCATAGCCGAGACCCAAATCTTTTATCATTTTTTTAGCTTTACTGAAAGACTCAGGTAGTTGAGCAAAGGGAAATGCTTCTTTTAACAAGTCTAACAGATCAATAAAGCCACATCACTCAACCTATGTAGGGATTTAAGCAAGTATAACCGAATGATGAAACTCAGCTTACTGAAGCTCTCACACCCTGAATATAACTCTTTTTTTCCTTCTTCCACTAATTTAAAAAATCTCTTTGCATCTTCAATTAGCCCTTCTCTCTCTCCTTCTTCATGCAATGTTTCACCCTCTATATTTTGAAATGTATCATGAAGTAGTCCATCAATATCATCATGGTTTCTTGAATGTGGTTTATTCCTTGAGGAAACTCTCTCCCCATGAAAAATCCATTTGTTGTATCCATCCACAAATCCATTTACAATCAAGTGATCCTCCATCACATTTCTATAATGCCAATAATGTTTGATGCACTTTTTGCAAGGGCATAATATTTCATTTCCTTTAGAAGCTCGTTGAAATTCCTTATCAAGAAAATTATTCACTCCACTAATATATTCATCACTGCATAGTCTGAGACTCATCCAACTTCTATCTAAATTATCCATTGATATCTATGTGACACAAAAAGATAACAAGAATCCAATTTATGATAAATTATGAAATAAAAAAGACAACAATGTTTTGCAAATGAACAAACATATCTCAAAATTTACATTTGTAAAACATTGTTGTCTTAAACATGTCAATAGAATATTGAAATTGAAGAGTTATCAAATATTTTTAAAAATGTTTCACTTCGAAACATACTAAAATTGAAAGTAAGACAATTAGTGAGGAAGTGTTAAAAGTATTATCGAAAATAAAAATGCAACCAAACAAAGAAATGGCTCTTTTTTAATTTCTCATTGTATATCATTATAAGCTATATGACATTATGTGTTCTTGTTGTATGATGAACAATGTTTTGTTTTTGTTGCTTTCACATTCCTTAGTTATTTTATAAAACATAATTAATGGATGTATAGAAGAACGTTGGCAGGACAGCTATGGGAATATCGGATGTAATATCTTTTGTGTTCTTGTAATCTTTTACTCGTGGATTACACTAAGTATATTGTTGTTTGTAACCTCAAACTATTTGAAAGTCACCCATACCTCATATATCACTTCGTATTTTATTTTTTTCTATTATTGTAGGACTAGTTTCTGAAAACTTTTTCAACTTCACTGTTTGAACTGACTGCACAAAGATTTCAACCTTTCCCTGCTTGGAAAGATGTTAAAATGTGTAGGGACACTTGTTTTAGGGGAAACCCAAAATTAAAGGTACTCTAAGAATCAAAATGGGATCTCTGCTAGTTAACAGAATGGTACTTTGAACAACAAAACATATATCCAGCATGCTTCACTGTCTTCACTATTATAGAGAGGACGTGAATTCAATGAAGCAGCCAGTACAACAGACTTAGCCAGCTGCAAGACAAGGATGCAAATCAACTCCTTAATACACATCATCACATTCAATGAAGCAGCCAGTTCAACAGAACGTACAGAGGAAAAAAACACCAAAACTGAAACACACAAAGTCCACAGACACCAAGGAACAAGTCTACATTTTGTTCGGTTGAACAAGTAATCACCACTTCTTTACTTACGAAAAGATAGAATATTTACCAAAATATATATTCATAAGACAGATTTAAAAAATCAGATGTCATACCAATTAGAAATACTTTCAAAAATAGCTCATACTCAATAACAATTTACTTTATATTATCCTAAAGAACAACCAAATTTATGATTAGGAAATAATTTCAAAGATACTTATAACTACTAAAAGGAAAAGTAGAAAAATCATAACAAGCTTATCATGCTTTCAAATTTATGTTATTAACGACTTATGGACATTAACGAAACGGAAAATAGTCACTCGATTCACATGAAATTCAGATCATATTCTAACACACCAATAAATCACCTTGAGGATTCAAGTCCTTTCCAAAAAGAATCCCAACTGATTTTCTTTTTTTTATAAGAAATCAAGGCAGAACAATCTTTAAAAGTGATAAAACAGATTTTTAAGGAAAATAATATTGATACTCAGGTATTCAATTAGTTAAATTATCATATAGATACTCATATTTTTAAAGGAAATTATAGATTTTAAACCACAGTAGCTACAATTTAATGGGAAAAACCCACACAATCAGAAGGAATACATCAAATACACTAACCACACCTCAAAGATTAAAGACAAAAGAAGAGATTCAAGAAGAAAACCTCCAAATCTCAAACTTGTAGTTTCTTCAGCTATAAACTCAAACATTGAATAAGAGAACCTCCAACAGTTGAAGAAGAAAACCTTAAAATTTCTCAGATTTCACAAGAAAACGTCCAGCCCTCCATTTCCTTAGATTTCACAAGAGGTTTGAAGAGAAAAATGGGCTAAGATTTGAAGACAAAGATGGGTTTATGTTTGCCCTAAAATAAAAGACATGAAGAACTTACCATAAGATTCATATCCCTTCAAAACTTCACAAGCTTACCACAAGCTTTCCATGAATGGATGAAAAATTAGGTCAAAGAAGAAGGGCAACAACTTTTGTGTTCTACTTTTGAAAGAGATGAGAAATGGATGAGAAAAATGGGTTTATGTTTGCAGCTTCTTTGTATCGATATCTGATAGAGAGAAAAAAAATTATATTTAAGAAATTAATTAAAAATAAAATTGTTTGTGAAAGAGATGAGAAATGAATGAAAATTATATTGTTTGGCGGGTTTAGCCAAAATAAGAGAGGGAAATTATGGAGGGATTTAATAACAGTTCCAAAAGAAAAAATGTCGCATAAAATGTTGCCATAGATGACTTTATGGCAACGGTTCTCGTACCCATTGCAATATGTAAGTCTATTGCAACGGTTTTTACATAGTGGCAACGGATTTATTACATAGCTGTATCAAAAACACCCAATCCTTTTGGCAACGGTTCAAACCGTTGCAATAGACCCTCTATAGTAACGGTTTCTTAAGCGTTGCTAAATAATCTGTTGCCGTAGGCCTAATTTCTAGTAGTGAATGAGAAATATCATTTTGGACGTAGCCCAATACAATGTAAAAATGAAGAACATGAAAGTAAGATAAAAAAGGCTATGTCCTCGAGTGGATGAGGACTCACCAAGTCTTCAATAATCCTTCTACTGAGCTCTAGCCACGAATAGATGGAGAATCGCCAAGCCCTACATTAACAAGTCAATGTAGGCAAGAGTATGCATTAGTACAATCAAGTACCAAGTACGATAGCAATGCACAAAATCACTTAAAACATGCTAAAACGGGACATTTTTATGACCTACAATGACCAAGCTAAAAAATGAAAGAGATTAGAAACATAAATCATAAACCATGGTCAAAGCAAGCTAAACATCTTTACTTTACTTGAGAAATATCTTAAATGAAATTTAATTCTTTGTTTGTGGGAAGTAGCCTTAACCGACATGTAAGACCATATGAGCTATCAACATGGAATCCAGTGTCTAAACCCACACCAATAGGGCCATCATACTTGCAAAGGTAGGACCCTTTACTTAACATATAGCTTACTTGGATCCACTAGCTAGTGTCTATCATAGACCATCATCTTATGGTGGCACATAGTTTATGGGACATGGGTAATCGCCATAGTTTATGGGACATGGGTAATCGCCACTTCTCCACTCGGTGCTAAGCATAATTCCCATGGATTAAACATAGCTCAATTATCATTAGTAGACATGGGTAGTCACCTCTATTCTATCATTAGTCATAAGTTCATTATTAGTAGATATGGGTGATCACCTCTTGTCTACATTAGGGAACATGGGTGATCACCTCTTGTCCCTTCATTAGAATAGCTCCTTAATCATCGATTCAAATTTAGTTGAGCAAACCTTTCAACAAGTCATGAATCATTACATGTGAGAAAACGTTTCACATTCATGGGTTGAGTAATATACGAGAATTCCTTTCACAACTCAACAACAACATCAACATATCATAAACTTTGATGCTTGAATCTCAAAGCACCCTTACTTCATCATTAGCTTCATAAGAGACACGCATGATTTCATAAACTTCATCTTTACATAGTTCATCATGCTCATAACTTACAAATCATAGAGTTTACATGGGTTCATTAGAATTCCCCTTAAATCATGCAATTCAAAGCAAACTCATTCTTAGAAAATCAGAAACAAGGCAAATTGACCATAATTGAAGGAACCCACATAATAGAGGAAAATCATCGTTTTTGATTGTACATGCTTAGTTTCATTAAAAAAATCATCCTTAGGTCATTCATAATCTCATCATGAAAAGTCTTAGCTTAGAAATCATAATTCATACATAGGTTCATATAGACTTCATGAAATTCATGTCTTCACAATTCAACCCATCAATACATTCATAAATTTTGAAATTTAGGGAAGAAGGCATGGGTTTATGGGGATCCATCTAAATTCATGAAATTCAACTCAATTTATATCTCAAAGTTCATAAAACAATCAATTGAAACAACATCGCAAAGAACCCATAATATGGAAGAAAACTAATTCTATTGGGAATTTCTAACTTGAAAATTGGAGATTTTAGGGATTCCATGGAGGAAAGGGCTCCATGAATGAAGACTATCATACCTTAGTGCTCAATTTCCTTAAGCAATTGATGAAGAAAACTTGATTTCTTTAACCCTAGCTTGCCCTCCTCTTCTTCTTCTTCTTCTTCTTCTTCTTCTTCTTCTTCTTCTAACTTCTAGAGAGAGAAATATTTGAGGGAGAAGATTTTGGGGAAATTTGCAAAGTGATTGGAAGGGTAGATTTTAGGATTAAAAAGGCATATATAGTGTTAGGAATAGTTAGGAACCGACCTTTGTTGATAAATAAGTCATTTGGTGAAAAGACCAAAAGACCCCCTTTAAAATTTAACTGCTGGACTCCATTGACGAGTTGACCTACGGTCCATAGGTTCAACCACGGACCGTCTTGGTCAACCATCGTTGGGTTCAGAGATAGTTACTTCGGACCCTGCAACAACGGGACCCATCTACGGCTCGTACATTGGATGACGGGCCGTCCTGGCAAGCCGTCGTTGGGGTTCTGAAACTTGACACTTTGAAAACATTAGCCTACCACCCACAGTTCCCCCTATGGGCTGTAAGTCAACCTATGAACCGGTGGTGGCCTCCGTCGTTACTGGCACTATCCCAGAAATCAGGAATTTTCCACCCTTTCGAATTCGGGGGTATTATACCTAGCTCATTTCCTGTGTTCCTGCTCCCTACGAGTATCTCATAGCTGATGAAAGAAATCCTCCTCCCTTTAGGTGATAGCCTGCATATTTGCAATATCCATATTAGTCTGAGTAGACACTCCAAATTATTCACATGTCACATGAGACCCTAAACCTGACACAAACTGGTACACTCTATTCTCCATTGTCTACATCATAAAGGGAGCATATCTGGCCAATGAATTAAACCTGAGGCTATACTCATGCATACTCATACTACCCGGCTAAATATGTAAGAACTGCTCAGCTTGAGCCTGTCAAAGATCTCGTGGTAGGTACTGATCAATAAAGGCCTAGGAGAACTCCTTCTAATAAGTTGGAGGAGCATTAGTTTCCCTGGATTTAGCCCATGCATCATACCATAGTATAACTGCATCACGTAGCCTGAATGCTTCTAACTCTACACCCTAAGTAACTTTAGCCTGCATAACCTTCAATACTTTATAGGTCTGATCAATAAAATCTTTGTGGTCCTCGTTCAGATCAGAAAGATTTTATTGATCAGACTTATAAACTCAGCCGCACGACCTCTAGGCCCATCCACTACTTCTGACTGCAATTCTTGTCCAGCAGCTATACGAGCCATTAACTAAATAACTCCCTCAATTCCTTGTCCCTCTGGCTGCTAGAGGTGCGATAGGTGCCGAAGGGTTAACAACTCTGTTCCCTTATATTGTTGAGACTGGTGGAGGTGGATGTTTGTCTAATATCGCTCTAGCTGGAGCTGGAGGGGCTGCAATGCCTGGAGAAGGAGACTCACTTCGATCTTCTAATCCATCTCATTGCTCTTCTAGACGGAGGCTAGTACCCTCTCCTGAAGTCATACCAATAAATTGTGTAGCCATCTGCCTCGTCATCGGCATATTCTTAAATAATAGCACGAATTGGATATCATATAACCTGATGATTTTGCTTTAAAGAACTAACTGTCAATGAAAGATATGAAACAACTCTTACATGGCCTGTAGCCTCATGATTATAAGTATGGTGCACAAAAAACCCATAATCAAGACTCTACTAGACACGGCTTTGTGGACTCCTAGGACACGATCTCGCTCTGATTCCAAGTTTGTCACGCTCCAAAACTAGGGTAGGGCGCAACTGGCCTCGATATAGACTTAATCGAGAAACCGGTTATATAACGTCTAAAACTATACAGCTTAGGCCAACCAGGCCACCTGTCATATCTATCTAGACTGACAAGGTCATAACTAAATTAAAATTTAATATCATAAGGTCAACAGGCCCTAATAAAACTGAACTTGCCAGCGAAAAGCCGACAAGGACATAAAAGCAAACTGAACTAAACTATACATACTCATCCACAAAAGCCTCTAAAGAGTAACAAACTTAAGGCACGGGACAAGGCCTTGGCCTACCCATACCAAATGGAAAAACACAATACTACCATACTAGAACATGGCTCTTGAATGAAAGGAGAATAACAACTCTCAGCTGAAGTTGAACTTCTATTACAACTGACTATCAGAGCCTCTACCTGCACCTGCAGCATGAATGTAGCATCCCCAAGCAGAGGGACATCAGTATGAGTAACATGTACTGGTATGTAAGGCTGGAAACTATAAACATAAGTATATCAAAAATAGTGAACTATAGTTAGGGATAGAAAAAACCTGAGACTCTGGAAGCTGAGATCCGATAATGACATAACATTTATCCATGAATGCAACCAAGTAATCACATATACAAATCATACTGCTTTAATGGTGAACTATGTGATAATCTTGTCATAGAAGTGACCCTGCCTAGTCGAGTTGGTCATCTCGCTGGTGTAATGACTGAGTAAGAATCTGCCCACCAGACATGCCTGTTGTGGTGGTGTAATGATTGGGTTATCTACCCACCTAACATGCCTTCCATGGTGGTGTGGTAAATAATAGCTACAGCTATTACTATATCTGCCTACCGACATTACCCCATCAGTAGTGTAATATAAAGTCATAACCACTATCATCTATTGCGCCGGCCGGGCTCATATCAAGAAACTCCAATAAATATAGCAATACGCAAGCTGTATCTAAGACTTTGGACTAAATATACCCCTTCAAGACATGAAAATTGCAACTATGTACATGTAACATATAAATCTTTCAAATAGCACATAGGTACGCCTACTCAATACATAAACAACCATTAGAAGATTTAGATATCATGACGAATCTTGTAGGATTATGAATGAGGTACCTAAAGATATTCCGTCATCATAGCATATAGCTTGATAAAAAGAACATGTATATTTCTATCTCTATAAACCCACTAACCTTTAGTGTTTGTCAACCCATATATATTTATTTCCCATAATGTGCTTCCTTTACCCATACCGATGATTATACAATCGGACTTCCGTTATTAACTTATCATGTCGACAAGCATAAATAGTTCTAAATTCATGGCCTTAATGATGTGGGGATATGTAACTCATATACACAACTACTTCTTTATGAGAATGCATACAAGACCAGCTCATAGTGGCCACGTTAGGGGTCTCCAAACTCAATTTACAACTATGACAATAATCATATATATATTTCCATACGCGTCCAATACATTTATCTTAAACATTTACACAGCTATAGATTTCACCATGCATTTACAACCTTCTAACAGAACCATACCATACCTCAATAATAGTTAAAAAAACATAAGAGTACTTGTTCCATCAACGAGGTTGATTCGTGCTTAAAAAATGGAGGAAAGGGGCGCCCTTACATATCTTGATTTGAGTCCTTTAGCATACTACAGTGGCTGAATTATCCCGTGCTCCTTCAACATAGAACAACAGCCAATGATAATTCTACCTTAAGCAGTTACACAACACATCCAAGTTGTGTCGTTAATTCAACAAACACATGGTGGGCGTAAACTCAAGAGAAATTCAAATCAATCGGTGTTCATAGTATTAAAATCCTCATATTAGTAACAGCAACACACTATATTTAAATGTCTCCAACACATTAACCCGAAGCTACCAGACCACTCCAAAGACTCCCTTCTCAAAAAAATTATCAATTAACATAGGCGAACCTTGGACTCACGGCTTCCTATCGCCGTCTCATGAGTTTTACCCGTAAAATATAGCTAGAATCTGAAGAACATCACATGTATAAGAGAAGGGGACATGGTCATACCTTAAATGAAGAAACTACAGTCCCTTAAGCTTACATTAACCAAGGATAAAAGTTGTCCTTTAATCCCAAGAGAGTCTTATCTTAACTCAAGGCTTGGTTGAAGCACCAAACTTGATCCTTGGTTGATTTCTCAATTTGGTGTCTTTAGGAGAGTGGAGGGCTTGAAGAAACAGCAAAGAGGAGTTCCAAAAATAACTTAGGATCTTTTTCTAATGAATTACACTCGAATATATCAGTTTAAAATGTATAGATCGACTTAACATGTGCTGGTCACGTGTCCAGCGCAGCTAATTTAGGCTTCTGCGCACTCCATGAGTAAATCAAAATATCATTAATAAATATAATCACGAACATCTCAAGATATTGCTTCAAGACCCTATTTGTCAAATCCATGAACGCTGCTAGGGCATTGGTCAAACCAAAAGACATTACCAAAAACTCATAATGATCATACCAAGTTTGAAAACCCATCCTTGGAATGTCACTCACTTTCACCCTCAATTGGTGATAACCGAACTAAAGGTCAATCTTAGAGAAGAAACTTGCTCCTTGGAGTTGATCAAACACGTCATCAATCCTTGGAATAGGATACTTATTCTTTATTGTAAACTTATTCAATTGCCAATAGTCAATGCACATTCAGAGGGAACCATCCTTCTTTCGAACAAACAATACTAAGCACCCCATGGAGAGAGACTTGGTCTAATAAAACCCTTATCTAACAAGTCCTTCAATTGGTCCTTTAATTCCTTAAGTTCTATTGGGGCCATACGGTAAGGAGGAATTGTCACGACCCAAGCCTAGGGCCTAGATGTGACCGGCGAATGGGGAACTCGAAGGAACCCCAAACAAGCCTCATAGCGTATCATTACACATCCTTGGTCGCGGAAGCAATTAAATGACCATAAGCGATAAGCATAATCAAGGGGGAAATCGGGACTAAGGGAGCAAGAAAAAAAAAGAAATGATACATAAATACCATAGATGAGTCAAGCTCAAGCATAATACACAACTTGTCCAACACCACCTCTAAACATGAGTACTTAGCGGGGGCCAAGACAAACTACCGGGCTCACCCTCATAGTCAAAACATAACTAGAAAGGAAAAGTTTTATACATAGCAAAAGATCATGAGCAACGTCCCCGAAATGGAGGACTCACCAATAACCACTATAGAAAATCGTACTAGCCACGCGGAGGAGGATGGTCAAGCGGTGCTCCGGTCCCTACATGGTGACATCATGTAGGCATAGAGTATGCGTTAGTACATTTGAATGTACTAAGTATATGGGATGCAATGCAATGCTACATTAGATGGACATCATAGGAAAAATGCGTAATCATACCCAATAGATAGCATATTAATGAAATGATATGTATAATGATGCTTACATAAAAATCATATTTAGTGGGACGTAGTACATGTGTGGCGAGTGACCATCAATATAGTATTTCCAAGGCCTACCACCCCTTTGGAGAGGCGAAAGAGGTACAAACCCCTCAATATGGTTACACGGGCCTACCACCCCCCGAGCTAGGGACCAAGGTACAAACCCCTCGATATGGTTATACGGGCCTACTACCCCCCGTACTAGGCAACCAAGGTACCAACCCCTCGATACGGTTATACGGGCCTACTACCCCCCGTACTAGGCTTGGTCGACTCACAACACTTATATAGAGAAAATCATATACATGTGTCCATTTCATCATCATTTCAGTAATTACATAACCATCCGACTCATAGGACGTACCTTGGACCTTCCCTTTCCTAAGAATTCTATAAATGGGCATTTTATCAAACACAAGGTGGGCAATTGTTCATGTAAATGAAATCATGTATTTCAAGAATACTAAGTCCAACCAATTCCAAAATCCATATAAATCAGCCCACCAACAACATACATATATATATCAACCTTCATAATTTGATCATGGAAGCATATAAACCATAAACATCACATAATAATTCCATTTCATGATAATATGCAAAATGGACCATAATAGGGTGTGTAGTAGTAATTCCATAATTCAAGAGTTCATAAATAATCATAAGGACCCATAAACTTGAAGTAGAAATAGAGGATAAATGGTTGGACTTGTGGAAAGGAAGGTTTCCACAATCAAACCCACATACCTCAACTTTGGAGAATCCTTGATGAAGATTGGAATGGAGAATCGAAGCTTGAGATTGAGTCTTGAATCCGGAATTAGAGCTTGAGATGTTTGAATTTGGTTGAAGATCTTGGTGGAATTTTTGGAGAGGGCTTAGAGAGTGTTTTTGGAGTTAAGAAAAATGACTAAGTATGGGACATATCCCCTTTTTATAAAATAAAAAAAACGTCTCCAACCCGCCTAAAAAAATAGCTCACTGGAAATTGCAAATCTGCACAGACAGGTTTTACGAAAATGGTCATAACTCCCTCATCCTAATTCAGAATGAGGTGAAACCAAGTGCGTTGGAAAGCTAACTCAAAGATCTTTAATTTAATAGTTTGCAGCCCTTCCAGTTCCTTGTGTGCTAAGAGATATGCCCCTTTAAAGTTGACCCTCCAAATCGCAATTTTTGCCATTTTTGAATTTTGATACGGTTGCTCTAAAATTCGGGTTAGACCCATTTCCCACTCAATTTGACCCCACAAATAAGAATATGAAGTCGAATTTCCGAAATCATGCACGGATTTTGAGATATATGGAAAATACAATTATAGGTGTTTCCGAAGCACATTTTCGGGCATTTTTGGGGTCGTTTCAATATCTCCCCCTTGGGAACATTCGTCCCCGAATGTTAAAGAAACGTACATGAGAGACACAAACATGGCAATTTCAGCCCACATAAGGATGCAACAATGCACTTACACCTTATTTCAAAACCTCAACATAGTTGTAAAACCACAATGAACTTGTCAACTTAAACATGAATGTATGCAATGACATGGGGGCTGAACTTAAGACCTGAGATTTTATAAAGGGCTTAGATCAATACCTTAGGCTCGAGCGGAGTGGAAAAGATAAGGATATCGCCTTTGCATGTCCGCTTCGGCCTCCCAAGTAGCACTTTCAACTTGTTGATTTCTCCAAAGGACTTTAATGGAAGCCACATCTTTGTTTCTCAACCTCTTCACTTGTCTATCTAAAATCTGGACCGAAACCTCTTCATAGGTCAAATTATCTTCAACAACACCCACAACATCAAGAGACACAATGGCATTCGGATCACCCACACACTTCCTCAACATAGACACATGAAATACCGGATGAACCAAATCCATCTCGCTAGGCAATTCCAACTCATAAGCTACCTTGCCAATTCTCCTCATCACCTTATAAGGACCCACGTATCTTGGGCTCAACTTGCCCTTCTTACCAAAACGAACCACACCCTTCATGGGTGTCACCTTCAAATAAACCCAATCACCAACTCGGAATTCAAGAGCCCTTCTCCTCGCATCGGCATAGGACTTTTGGCGACTTTGGGCCATCTTCAACCTTTCTCTAATCATCCTAACCTTCTCAAGAGCCTCCATAACTAGGTCTAGTCCTAACAAGGCCACCTCACCAACCTCAAACCACCCAACGGGTGATCTACAACGCCTCCCATAGAGAGCCTCAAAAGGAGCCATACCGATGCTAGACTGATAGCTATTGTTATAGGCAAACTCAATCAATGGAAGATGATCATCCCAACTACCCTTAAGCTCCAATACACAAGCCCTAAGCATATCCTCAAGTGTTTGGATAGTCCTTTCGGCTTGTCCATCCGTTTGCGGGTGAAAGGCCATAGTAAGCTTAACTCTCGTACCTAGACCCCTTTGAAAAGACTTCCAAAAGTGTGAAGTAAATTGAGTACCACGGTCCGATATGATGGATAGAGGAATCCCATGCAACCTTACCAAGTCATGAATATATAACCTTGCATAATCTTCCGCCCCATATGTTGTCTTTACCGGTAGAAAATGAGCCGATTTTGTCATCCTATCAACCACCACCCAAATAGAATCAAAACCTTTTCTAGTCTTGGGTAAACCAACTACAAAATCCATATTAATTTCTTCCCACTTCCAAGTAGGAATCTCTATGTCTTGGGTTAGACCACCCGGCCTTTGATGTTCGGCCTTGACTTGTTGACAACTATGACAACCGGAGACGAATTTGGCAATGTCCTTCTTCATGCCTCTCCACCAATACACATCCCTCAAATCTCTATACATTTTGGTGGAACCGGGGTGGATGGAGTAGGAAGAATTATGAGCCTCCTCAAGAATTTTCTCCCTCAAACCATCAACACAAGGCACACACAACCTACCTTGATACCTTAAGGGCACCATCTCCCCCTTGGGAGAAAACTTCCACCTTGCCCTTTTCACCAAGGCCTTCAATTCAAACAAGGAAGAATCAAGATCTTGTTTTGCTATTCACCTCATCAACCAAGGAAGACCTAGCACCATAACAACGACCACACCCACCATTACCAACCTCTTCCAACCTAACCCCCAACCTAGCCAACCGATGTACCTCCCTAGCCATTTCCCTATCACCAATATCAACATGAGCTAGGCTACCCATAGACACCCTACTCAAAGCATCCGCCACCACATTAGCTTTACCGGGATGATAATGCACACTCATATCATAATCTTTAAGAAATTCTAGCCACCTTCTTTGTCTCAAGTTGAGATCTTTTTGGGTGAAGACATATTGGAGGCTCTTATGATCGGTGAACACATCGACATGTACCCCATACAAATAATGACGCCAAATCTTTAAAGCAAACACCACCGCGGCTAATTCAAGATCATGCGTAGGATAGTTCTTTTCATGCACTTTGAGTTGTCTAGAAGCATAGGCTATCACCTTACCATTTTGCATTAGGACACAACCCAAGCCAACTCTAGAAGCATCACAATACACAACAAATCCCTCAAGCCCATCCGGTAGTGACAATATAGGAGCGGACACAAGTTTATCTTTCAAGGTTTGAAAACTCCTTTCGCACTCATCGGTCCACTCAAACTTAGCCTTCTTTTGTGTCAACTTAGTGGGAGAAGCAATAGAAGAAAACCCATTCACAAATCTCCGGTAGTAACCCGCTAAGCCCAAGAAGCTCCTAATATCCGACGGGGTCAATGGCCTAGGCCAATTTCTAATCACATCGGTCTTCTTAGGGTCTACCTTAATACCATCCCCGACACCACATGACCTAGGAAGGCAACCTCCCTCAACCAAAATTCACACTTTTCATACTTGGCATACAACTTCTCCTCTCTTAATCTTTGCAACACAACCCTCAAGTGACCCGTATGTTCTTCCTCGCTATGCGAATAGATTAAAATATCATCAATGAAGACCACAACAAAGGAATCAAGGTAGGTTTAAAGACCCTATTCATTAGGTCCATGAAGGTAGCCGGTGCATTGGTCAACCCAAAGGACATGACCACAAATTCATAATGTCCATACCTAGTCCGGAAGGCTGTCTTGGGAATGTCACCCTCCCTCACCTTCACTTGATGATACCCGGACCGAAGATCAATCTTAGAGAAGTGGCTAGCCCCTTGCAATTGGTCGAACAAGTCATCAATCCTAGAAGAGGATATTTATTCTTGACGGTGACCCTATTGAGTTGCCGGTAATCGATACACATCCTAAGGGACCCATCTTTCTTCTTCACAAACAACACCGGTGCACCCCATGGTGATTGGCTAGGCCTAATAAAACCCTTCTCCAACAAGTCCCTCAATTGTTCTTTCAACTCCTTTAACTCCGCCGGGGCCATACGGTAAGGGGGAATAGAAATGGGTTGAGTATCGGGGAGGAGGTCTATGCCAAAATCTATTTCCCTTTCGGGAGGAACACCGGGAAGGTCATTAGGAAAGACATCAAGGAATTCATTTACGACCGGAACCGACTCTATAAGAAGGGTTTTGGACTCCACATCCCTAACCCTCACGAGGTGATAGAGACACCCCTTAGAGATCAACTTACGGGCTTTAATGCAAGAGATGAATCTACCCTTGACTACCACATTTTGGCTTTCCCACTCAAGAATGGGTTCACTTGGGAATTGGAACTTGACCCTACGGGTTCTACAATCAATAGAAGCATAGTATGCATGCAACCAATCCATCCCAAGAACAACATCAAAATCGACCATGTTCAATTCAACAAGATCACAAGGCAATATTTTATGCAAGATGCAAATAGGACAATTTCTATAGACCTTCCTAGCAACAATATATGCACCAATAGGAGTAGACACCTCATATGACTCACGCAACAAGTCGGGCTCAACATGAAACTTTTTGGCAACAAAGGGGGTGACAAAAGAAAGAGAGGCACCCGGATCAATTAGTGCATGATCTAGCATAACAAAGAACAACCGTTAGGGAAGAACTTAATTCAACTTCTACAGCACGACTTAGAACTTGGAGAAGGGAAACATTTCCTAAAACGTCTCATAGCCTCCTACTCATAGTTGTAATGCACAACACAACCATGAATCGGACTCTAATCAACGCGGTGTGTTGGACTCCGAGGATAATTCAACCTAGTGCTCTGATACCAAGTTTGTCACGACCCAAGCCTAGGGCCTAGATGTGACCGGCGAATGGGGAACCCGAAGGAACCCCAAACAAGCCTCATAGCGTATCATTACACATCCTTGGTCGCGGAAGCAATTAAATGACCATAAGCGATAAGCATAATCAAGGGGAAATCGGGACTAAGGGAGCAAGAAAAAAAAAAGAAATGATACATAAATACCATAGATGAGTCAAGCTCAAGCATAATACACAACTTGTCCAACACCACCTCTAAACATGAGTACTTAGCGGGGGCCAAGACAAACTACCGGGCTCACCCTCATAGTCAAAACATAACTAGAAAGGAAAAGTTTTATACATAGCAAAAGATCATGAGCAACGTCCCCGAAATGGAGGACTCACCAATAACCACTATAGAAAATCGTACTAGCCACGCGGAGGAGGATGGTCAAGCGGTGCTCCGGTCCCTACATGGTGACATCATGTAGGCATAGAGTAGGCGTTAGTACATTTGAATGTACTAAGTATATGGGATGCAATGCAATGCTACATTAGATGGACATCATAAGAAAAATGCGTAATCATACCCAATAGATAGCATATTAATGAAATGATATGTATAATGATGCTTACATAAAAATCATATTTAGTGGGACGTAGTACATGTGTGGCGAGTGACCATCAATATAGTATTTCCAAGCCTACCACCCATTGGAGAGGCGAAAGAGGTACAAAACCCTTCAATATGGTACACGGGCTACACCCCCCGTGTAGGGACAGGTACCAACCTCGATATGGTTACACGGCCCTACCACCCCCCGTGCTAGGGACCAAGGTACAAACCCCTCGATATGGTTACACGGGCCTACCACCCCCCGTGCTAGGGACCAAGGTACAAACCCCTCGATATGGTTACACGGGCCTACCACCCCCCGTACTAGGGTCAGGTCGACTCAAACACTTATTTTAGAGAAAATCGATATCAGTGTCCATTTCATCATCTTTCAGTAATTACATAACCATCCGCTGCATAGGACGTCACCATTGGACCTCCTTTCTAAGAATTCTATATATGGGTCATTTTATCAAACACATGGTGGGCAATTGTTCATGTAAATGAAATCATGTATTTCAAGAATACTAATTCCAACCAATTCCAAAATCCATATAAATCAGCCCACCAACAACATACATATATATATCACCCTTCATAATTTGATCATGGAAGCATGTAAACCATAAACATCACATAAAAATTCCATTTCATGATAATATGCAAAAAGGACCATAATAGGGTGTGTAGTAGTAACTCCGTAATTCAAGAATTCATAATTGATCATGAGGACCCATAAACTTGAAGTAGAAATAGAGGATAAATGGTTGGACTTGTGGAAAGGAAGGTTTCCACAATCAAACCCACATACCTCAACTTTGGAGAATCCTTGATGAAGATTGGAATGGAGAATCGAAGCTTGAGATTGAGTCTTGAATCCGGATTAGAGCTTGAGATGTTTGAATTTGGTTGAAGATCTTGGTGGAATTTTTGGAGAGGGCTTAGAGAGTGTTTTTGGAGTTAAGAAAATGAATAAGTATGGGACATATCCCCTTTTTATAAAAAAAACACCTCCAACCCGCCTAGAAAATAGCTCACTGGAATTGGAAATTCTGCACAGACAGGTTTTACGAAAATGGTCATAACTCCCTCATCCTAACTCGGACTAAGGTGAAACCAAGTGCATTGGAAAGATAACTCAAAGAGCTTTAATTTGATAGGTTGCAGCCTTCCAGTTCCTTGTGTGCTAAGAGATATGCCCCTTTAAAGTTGACCCTCCAAATCGCAATTTTTGCGATTTTCGAATTTTGATACGGTTGCTCTAAAATTCGGGTTAGACCCATTTCCCACTCAATTTGACCCCACGAATAATAATATGAAGTCGAATTTCCGAAATCATGCACGGATTTTGAGATATATGGAAATTACAATTATAGGTGTTTCCGAAGCACATTTTCGGGCATTTGAGTCGTTTCATCTAGGTTCTCATTTGAGGACGAATGTTCCTAAGGGGGAGATATTGTAACACCCCAGTTTTTGAAAAGAAGGAAAAATGCAGTTTTAAAATTTTTCTGGTGCCAGTGACGACGGAGGCCATCTACGGACCGTAGGTGGAGTGACGGGCCGTAGATGGGAACCGTCGATGGCCCTGCCAACTTTATGAATTTTGAGCTTCTTAACCTTGACCTACGGAATAGCAGGACGGTTCGTAGTTCAGTTGACGGGCCGTAGATGGATTCCGTAGATGCTTTCCAGACTTAGCCAAATTTTCAGTCCAAAATGAACTTTCTGAATCGATTAACGGACGAGCAAGACGGTCCGTCAGTGGATGTACGGACCGTAGGTCCTGTCCGTCAATTGGCCCCGACAGTTTTATTTAAGGGCTTTTTGGACTTTTTCCTAAATGTTTATTCCTTATACTAGACGATTTTGCCCCTTAACCTTGGCCCTATTTATATTTCCTAAGACCTAATCCCTTCATTCCAACTCTCATCCCCCAAAAATATTCCTCTCTCTAGAAGAACAAGAAGGAGAAGAAGAGAGCTAGGGTTCTCATCATGGTCATGAATACTCCTTTTATTTCAAGGCATTGGCATTGAGGTATGATAGTATTTACCATTTGGAGTCTTTCCTCCAATGGGTCCTCTTTTCCTTAAGGTTTTCAAGGTTTAGTCTTGCCCAAGAGAGCTAGGGTTTTGACAAATTCTTATGGGTTCTTCATTATGCTTTCCATTGTTGATGTTATGGTTGATAGTGCATGATCTAGCGTGGTAAATTAAGCTAGTGCATGATTTAGCGTGGTTTACATGCAACTTGATGAATCCCATGAGCTTATGCTAAGTTTCCCCCAATTTATGATTATGTTTATGATTGTGGGTTGATTTAGAAAAGATGAATTGCATGAACTCTTTGTGAATTGAGTTAAGGATTATGATTATCAAACTATGAATTTCATGTAAGACTATGAATGATGAAAAGAGGATATTTTATGAAAAGATGCATGTTGAATCAAAATCTATGATTTTCCTCTATTATGTGGGTTCCCTCAGTTATGACTAAATTGCTTTGATTTATGGCTTTCTAAGTATTAGCTTGCATTGAATTGCATGTTTTGAGGTGAAGCTTATGAACCCATGATTTATGAGTTAAGAGCATGATGAGCTATGTAAATATGAAGCTTGTGAACTCATGCATGTTTTATGAAGTTTATGATATGTTAGTACAATTGTTGAGTTGTGAAAGGGTTTCTCATGTAATGCTCAACCTATGAATGTGAAAGGTTTTCTCACACGTAATGATTCATAACTTGTTGAAAGGTTTGCTCAACTAAGCTTGAATCCATGATTAAGGAGCTATTCTAATGAATGAAGGGACAAGAGGCGATTACCCATGTTCCCTAATGTAGACAAGAGGCGATTACCCATGTCTACTAATAATGAAATCACGACTAATAGAAGAACAAGAGGCGATTACCCATGTTCTTAAGGAGCTATTCTAATGAATGAAGGGACAAGAGGTGATTACCCATGTACCCTAATGTAGACAAAGCGGCTATTACCCAAGTCTACCAATAATGAGTTTATGACTAATGTGGACAAGAGGTGATTACCCATGTCTACCTAAGAAAAAATGAACTATGATAAATCCGTGGCAAGTATGCTTAGTACCGAGTGGACAAGTGGCGATTGCCAATGTCCCATAACCTGTGTGCCACCATAGGGTGATGGTCTATGATATACACTAGCTAGTGGATCCACATAAGCTTAAAAGTTCATGGTCTTACCTTGGCAAGTAGGACACCCCTTTTCGGTGTGGGGCAGACACCGGATTCCATGTTGATAGCTCACATGGTCTCATATGTCGGTTAAGGCTATTTCCCCACAACTAATGAACAAGTGTTATGATGATGTTCTAAGGTAAAGTAAAGGAAAGATGAATAGCTTGTATTGGCCATGGTTTATGCTTCATGTTTTTCCTATATTCTATCATGTTTTAGCTTGGCCATAAATGTCATGATTATATGTCATTCTAGCATAGTTTATATGCCCTTTGTGCATTGCTATCATACTTGGTACTTGATTGTACTAACGCATACTTTT